>JALJVW010000184.1:88759035-89059035 GCA_024865655.1 Emberiza elegans | reverse complement strand
TATTTTTATTTTTATTTTTATTTTTATTTTTATTTTTATTTTTATTTTTATTTTTATTTTTATTTTCATTTTTATTTATTTTTTTTATTCTTCCCAGCTTCAATGGGGTCAGGTTTGAGCTCACCCACACAAAGAGGAGCACAAAGCCTGGCTCTTTCTAAATCCTTTTGAAGGCAGCCCGGGCTGTGGAAAAGGATGGAACAATGGAGCAGAGCCCTGTTTGTTCTGAGCCCCGGCAGCTCCTGCCAGGGCTGGGCGCTGGAGGAGCCGGAGCTGCTGCTGGGCTTTGGTGATTTCCCCTTTGTCCCTCCAAGGGAAGCTGCAACCAAAATTTCCTGCTCACTCTGCTGGGAAAATCCCCCCCGTTTGTGGGGGTGAAACCAGCTCTGGGTCCAAACCATCCCTGGGCACACCGGGACTCCCAGAATTCAGGGAAAAGCTCAGGAATCCCATGGCAAGTGCCCCCAAGTTGTGTCTATCAGCAATTTAAAATCCTAACAGCTTGAAAGTCACAGGGCCAAATTGTGCCGGAGATTTGGGGAATAAAGAGGAAAATCAAGGAAAGAGCAATGGAGGAAACCTTGAGGAGGAGCTGTGTCACCCCTGCATTGCTGCTACAAATTCAGCTTTGGGGATTGGGATGAGAGCAGCCCCAAGGAGGGAGATTTGGGGTGTTGGTTGGTGAAAAGGTCAGTGTGACCAAAAATCCACCTGGGCTGTCCTGGGCTGCAGCAAACTGGGGCTGCTCCATCCCTGGCAGTGCCCAGGGCCAGGCTGGGCACGGCTGGGAGCAGCCTGGGACAGTGGGAGGAGTCCCTGCCATGGCAGGGGTGGGATGGATGAGCTTTAGGGTCCTTTGCATCCCACACTGTTCTGTGATTATCTGAAAAAAAAAAAAAAAAGAAGAAAGAAAAACGTGTATTACTACAATAAACAATGATTAAAATTCAACTCTAGCCAATTCTTCCCTTCAGAAAAGTTTTGGTTTTTATTTCAATCTTATCAAAACAAAATCTCTCTGTTAAAAAACACTAAAGCACAAATGAAGCATCACTTGGGTGTGAAAGAAGATTTTTCACGTTGCTTGAATGCTCTGCTGCTGCTCCAGAACAAACAATCTTTGCTTTGTAGAAACTGGAGCAGACCCTTCCCAAGGTGAAAAGCTTCTCCTCATCCTTTCCTTTTTCCCAGACCCACCAGGTGAATAAAACCTTGAGATTTTTGTACACCAGTTCTGAGAATGGGATTTTCAGGAGCACCCAAGGATCTGCCTGCACCCTTAAGCATTTAACCAGCCTTAAATACACAATCCAGCCCCAACGATGTCAGCAGGCTTTCAGTGGGCCAACGTGCTTCGTGACCCAGGGCATTGTCAGCCAGTCCAGCAGGGCAAGAACTGAGCCTTCCTCACCTCAGACAATGGGGCTGGACCTGGGAAAATAACATTTGTGCCTCTGGGAAGTGCCATTTGCAGTGCAGCCTCCCCTGATCCTGCTGGGACAGCTCTGGCAGCAGCTCAGGAGCTCAGCAGGAGCACGAATGTCCCATCCCTCAAGGGTCCCCACCTCAGCTGGGGCTGCAGCAATTCAAATGAACCCTCTGAGCACCTTCATTCGCAGGGTGATCCCTGCCCAGTGCTGCCTTGCTGTCTTGGCACTGGCATCCCACTGGGAGAAGCTGGCAAGGCTCATTTTGCAGGGCAGGATTGCTTCTCTCTGATCCTTGTCCTTCAGAGCCAGGCTGGTGGCCCAGGTGGAGCTCAGAGTGTCCCTCCAAAGCCCAGGGGTGACCCCAAAGTGTCCCAGTGATGCCTCAGGTTTGAGCTTTTCTGTTTTTCAGGTTCTGTGCTGCTTCAGTGTGCGGGGCTGGGTTCACATCAGGGGATGCTGAGCTCTGTGCACAGAGCAGGGAGACAAAACAATTCCTGCTCCAGCTGGGCTCCAAGGACAAATGATCCAAATCTCAGCCCAGGAGCACAAACACCGTGGGCTGGAGAGAGAAGAACAAGCAGGGTGGGACTGGATGGGCTAAAGCTGGGATGGGACAATGAACTGCAAGGTGCAAATGGAGCAGAGCTGATCCAAGGGAGAGACCCCGTGCCCGGCTGTGCATTTTGGGGCCATTTTGGTTCATCTTGGGTGCATTTTGGGGCCATTTTGAGTTCACCTGGGGTGCAGCCCTGGCTGGGCTCTTGTGGATCCTCCAAGGTGGATCCATTGAGGTCTTTTAATAAATCCCTGCCTTATTCTGTAGCTCTGTCCAACCTCTGTTCTACTCAGCCTTCTCAAGGCATCAATTCGGTGTTGGTAAACTCTCATCACAGAGCAGGGAGACAAAACAATTCCTGCTCCAGCTGGGCACCAAGGACAAATGATCCAAATCTCAGCCCAGGAGCACAAACACCATGGGCTGGAGAGAGAAGAACAAGCAGGGTGGGACTGGATGGGCTAAAGCTGGAATTGGCACTGGGATCCCACTGGGAGAAGCTGGCAAGGCTCATTTTGCAGGGCAGGATTTCTTCTCTCTGAGCTTTGTCCTTCAGAGCCAGGCTGGTGGCCCAGGCGGAGCTCAGAGTGTCCCTCCAAAGCCCCAGGGGTGAATCCCCCACCTCTGGTTTTGTGCAGGGAACTCGTTGTTGGTGTGACAGCTGGAATTAGGCTGGGGTTACCATCTGTGCTGACGTCCCAATAAATGTACCTCTCATTTTCCAGCTCTTTTTTGTTCTGTTTGAGACAGTCACAGTACAAAGCTACACACTCCATTTTCAGAAGGCTTCAAACCTGTTTTTATTCCAGCATGCATGCTTTTTATCCATTCTTACCAAACTCATAAGTTTACACTTTACTCATTGGTCAGGAAAGACAAACCAAGCGCTCATTGGAACAGGCACCTGCAGTTTTCTCTTTCTCCTTCTTTCTTTCTTGGTTTCTGTGTCAGCAACCTCGGTAGGAAATTCTTCCACGGGTGAACATGGATCTACTTATCAAATTCCTCTCTGGCTCACAGAAGTCACTGTAAAACCCTTTCCACACCTTTTACCTGTGCAAGCACTAAAATGAAAACAAGGTGCCCCAAAGAGCAGCTGAGCAGGAATATTTTCTCCTAAATGCACTCAGGAAGAGCCATCAGCCAGGAGAGGGGTCAGATCAGCTCAGCCTCCATCACCTCCTCCCCTGAGAATCATTTCCCACCTGCTTCCTTAACCGCTGATTCTTTCATCAGCCCATTCACGCAGCTCTCAGGGATTTAAAGCCACTCATGAAAATCCTGTGTCCTCCTCCAACCCCTGCCTGAGGAGCCTCTGCTCGCCCTCCCCTGGGTCACCCTTAAGAGCATCAGCAGACACGAGGGCTCTGCTAAGCCCCGCTGCAGACAGGGCTGGCAGGGGCCCTGCAGGGGCAGCTCAAGGTGAGCCCGGGGCTGCAGGGGACACTCGGGGCCGGGACACGGCCAGGAGCCACCCCTGACGTGGCACGGCCTGGCTGGCACTGCCCAGCCCCACCTGGGTGGTTTGGAAATCATTGAGGAGGGTGGTGAGCGCGGAGCCAGGCTTGGTGCTGCTCCTGGTGTGCGGGAGATTGGGCTTGAGCCAAGCCTTTGGGTTGGGAGGATTAAAAAAATAAATTAAATAACAATAATTCTACCACTAACTAATAATATAATATAATATAATATAATATAATATAATATAATATAATATAATATAATATAATATAATATAATATAATATAATATAATATAATATAATATAATATATAATATAATATAATATAATATAATATAATATAATATAATATAATATAATATAATATAATATAATATAATATAATATAATATATACACATATATATATAATATATATATATTTACATAATAGCTATATATTTATACATAATACATATATAATCAGTGTGCGGGGCTGGGTTC
Organism: Emberiza elegans; assembly: GCA_024865655.1. Taxonomy (NCBI): domain Eukaryota; kingdom Metazoa; phylum Chordata; class Aves; order Passeriformes; family Fringillidae; genus Emberiza; species Emberiza elegans. The sequence continues at coordinate 89,055,108 of JALJVW010000184.1, read as the reverse complement.
ACATCAGGGGATGCTGAGCTCTGTGCACAGAGCAGGAGACAAAACAATTCCTGCTCCAGCTGGGCACCAAGGACAATGATTCAAATCTCAGCCCAGGAGCACAAACACCGTGGGCTGAGAGAGAAGAACAAGCAGGGTGGGACTGGATGGGCTAAAGCTGGGATGGGACAATGAACTGCAAGGTGCAAATGGAGCAGAGCTGATCCAAGGGAGAGACCCGTGCCGGCTGTGCATTTTGGGGCCATTTTGGTTCATCTTGGGTGCATTTTGGGGCCATTTTGAGTTCACCTGGGGTGCAGCCCTGGCTTGGCTCTTGTGGATCCTCCAAGGTGGATCCATTGAGGTCTTTTTAATAAATCCCTGCCTTATTCTTTAGCTCTGTCCAACCTCTGTTCTACTCAGCCTTCTCAAGGCATCAATTCGGTGTTGGTAAACTCTCATCACAGAGCAGGGAGACAAAACAATTCCTGCTCCAGCTGGGCACCAAGGACAAATGATCCAAATCTCAGCCCAGGAGCACAAACACCATGGGCTGGAGAGAGAAGAACAAGCAGGGTGGGACTGGATGGGCTAAAGCTGGAATTGGCACTGGGACCCCACTGGGAGAAGCTGGCAAGGCTCATTTTGCAGGGCAGGATTGCTTCTCTCTGAGCTTTGTCCTTCAGAGCCAGGCTGGTGGCCCAGGTGGAGCTCAGAGTGTCCCTCCAAACCCCCAGGGGTGAATCCCCCACCTCTGGTTTTGTGCAGGGAACTCGTTGTTGGTGTGACAGCTGGAATTAGGCTGGGGTTACCATCTGTGCTGACATCCCAATAAATGTACTTCTCATTTTCCAGCTCTTTTTTGTTCTGTTTGAAACAGTCACAGTACAAAGCAACACACTCCATTTTCAGAAGGCTTCAAACCTGGTTTTATTCCAGCATTCATGCTTTTTATCCATTCTTACCAAACTCATAAGTTTACACTTTACTCATTGGTCAGGAAAGACAAACCAAGCGCTCATTGGAACAGGCAGCTGCAGGTTTCTCTTATTTCTCCTTCTTTCTTTCTTGGTTTCTGTGTCAGCAACCTCGGTAGGAAATTCTTCCACGGGTGAACATGGATCCACCTATCAAACTCCTCTCTGGCTCACAGAAGTGACTGTAAAACCTTTTCCACACCTTTTACCTGTGCAAGCACTAAAATGAAAACAAGGTGCCCCAAAGAGCAGCTGAGCAGGAATATTTTCTCCTAAATGCACTCAGGAAGAGCCATCAGGTAGGAGAGGGGTCAGATCAGCTCAGCCTCCATCACCTCCTCCCCTGAGAATCATTTCCCACCTGCTTCCTTAACCCCTGATTCTTTCATCAGCCCATTCACGCAGCTCTCAGGGATTTAAAGCCACTCATGAAAATCCTGTGTCCTCCTCCAACCCCTGCCTGAGGAGCCTCTGCTCGCCCTGCCCTGGGTCACCCTTAAGAGCATCAGCAGACACGAGGGCTCTGCTAAGCCCCGCTGCAGACAGGGCTGGCAGGGGCCCTGCAGGGGCAGCTCAAGGTGAGCCCAGGGCTGCAGGGGACACTCGGGGCCGGGACACGGCCAGGAGCCACCCCTGGCGTGGCACGGCCTGGCTGGCACGGCCCAGCCCCACCTGGGTGGTTTGGAAATCATTGAGGAGGGTGGTGGAGCTGGAGCCAGGCTTGGTGCTGCTCCTGGGTGCGGGAGATTGGGCTTGAGCCAAGCCTTTGGGTTGGGAGGATTAAAAAAATAAATTAAATAACAATAATTCTACCACTAATAGCAATAACGAATATAATATAATATAATATAATATAATATAATATAATATAATATAATATAATATAATATAATATAATATAATATAATATAATATAATATAATATAATATAATATAATATAATATAATATAATATAATATAATATAATATAATATAATATAATATAATATAATATAATATATATATATATATATGCTATAATATATATATATTTACATAATAGCTATATATTTAAACATAATACATATATAAAATTATATATTAATATACATAAATATGCATTAATAGATTTGTATAAATATTATATATAAAGATATAAATAATATATACCAATATATAATGTATATTAATATATTAATAGAAAAATATATTCTATAAAATAAAATAAAGATATAAATTATTAATACATATATATCTATATATATAATGCATATATGTGCATTTTTAATTTGTATTTTTAGTTCTAATTTTTATTTAAAAACTTTAATTTTTATTAATGTACATTAATATATATAATATATATTATTATATATATTATATTATATAGAATAATATATAGATATATATTAATAATACATAAATAGTTTTATATAATACATATATATTTTATTCTATTGTATATATATTGTACATCTATATGTGCAATACATATACAATATAATAAAATATACAATAATAATAACAATAACAATAGTAATAAAAAGCTCAGCTTTGCCACCAGGTTTTGCTGCATCAATTTCACATGCTGGGAAAATGAAGAATTTTTTTTTTGTATTTATTTTGACCTTTCCTGGGATTTTTTTTGGTTTTTTTTTTTTTTAAATGAACAATCAGCTGCTGTGAGGCAGCCCCGGGTTGCAGCCTCAACTTTGCTTGGCCCAGAGTGCAGCCAGTGCCTGCCCTGCGTAAGCACCTCCAGCTAATCCCCAACCTTGTCAAGATGTATTTACCCTTAATAACGGGGATCTGGGTCAGCGCTTGGGCTCCATTTGTGTCCCTGTGCCCTAAGCTGGGCTCTATTTCTGTCCAGCCTCAATGCTTGGTATTCCCCCTAAGACCTGGGCACTTTCCAGCTTCTGTCTCCCCAAATAAAAGCAGCTCTAAACAAAGCCTCTTTCCAGCCGGCCGCTGGATTGTGGGCACAATTTGAGATTTCCCACCCTCTAAAGGTATTTTCACAGCTCCTGCCCTCCTGTCATCGCTCCAAAACATCTCAAGTCATTTTCCTTTAGGAGAACAAGGGATGAAAAAAAAAAAAAAACCCTCACATACACAGAAATCCCAACCCTGTAATGCCTGTGTCAACAGGTGAGGCCTAAAAATTTCATTAGGAAAAAAAAAAAGGGGAAGCAGGAACAGCTGCAGGCGTGTTTGGAGGAAATCAGAGGGGCACTTTCCATCTGGCATGTGCTCCACAGGCAAAAGAGCTTTTCTGGGGCTTGGAACTGGAAGGCAACTCGTATTTTGGGGAGCAGGCTATTCTGGGACAGCTCCTTTTAGGCAGCACAGCATCAGCTCCTGTTCAGAATACCCCGTTCTCCCAGCCCAGAGTTCACACCATGGCTAAAAGGGACAAAAAAGTCCAAGTGAAAAGATGGACATGGCCAAGGTGAGGATGCCTTGGGGTTGTTTCAGGCACAAATGCTGGATTTGGTTGTTGTGTCTGAGTTTCAGTGTTTTCCCCACTGATTTAGGGCCTGAGCTGAAGGAGGCAAGCTTTGCTTTCAGCATTTCCAAGCTGCACAAGGAACGTCCAAACCTGAGCCATGGATGGGATAAACTCTTCCCTTCACCCCAGCTGCCCCCAAATTTGCATCACCTGGTGCCTGGCACAGCCACTCAACAACAAATGGGTTTTGCTTTCCTTCATTTTTAGTTTGGCTTTTCCTCTGCCATGAAACTTTGTCAGATTTTGCATTTTATTGTGTGCAATAAAATCAAAATAAAGAGCAGAGGGGGTGTCTGTGAGGGGAGAGTGCAGAGGGCAAAGCAGGGACTCAGGAACAGCCCTGGGAGTTGGGGAAATCACCTGAAATTCAGGATAATCCACAGCTCCTTCCTCTGCATCCCACATAAAGCTGCAGCCACACAGGGTTTGGGCTCGCCCTCTTCCTAGTTTTAAGGAGAAATTCCACATTTTATTTTTATCAAATGTCATTTTCCTAAAAGCTGTTCCCCAGAAGAGAATTCTGCCTTGTGTGGCAGAGCCTGGAGAGCCAGAGCAGCCTGGGAGCTGAGGAAATCACTGAAAAACAACTGAAATAACCCAGAACTGTTCCTTCTGCCTTGCTCTGCATCCCAAATGAAACTGCAGCCACCTCAGGCTGGGGCCCTGCCCTTTTTCTCATTTTAAGGAGAAATTCCATGCTGGAATTTTTTATCAAAGGCCATTTTCCTAAAAGCTGTTCTCCAAAAGAGAATTCTGCCTTGTGTGACCAAACTTGAAGGGTCACAGCCCCCAGGAAACCCCAAATTGGACACCTGGGAAATGATCTTGGGTAAGAAAGCAACTGGAACTTGATTATTTATTTTGTTGGGGTGGGTTTAGTTGTTGCTTTGGTTTGGGGTTTTTTAAATTAAAAACTGAAATGCCAACTTAAAATTTTGATGATCAACTGGTGCTGACACACAACCGAGCCTTTTCTGTAAATCAGAGAGCTGATCAATGCTGCCTTTTCTGCCCACTGCCTGCTCTAATTCTGGTTTTCTTTTTGGGAGTATTTATCATTCCTGTCTTCTCCAGAGCACATCTGCCCTGCAGAGCTCGGGGCTGAGTTAATTGTGTGGGGTCAGCCCTGGCTCTGGGGAGGGTTCCTGGCCTGTGGGCAGATCATGGAAGGCAAGAAAAGATAATAACACATCACTCATAATAATGGGAGCACAGAAAGGAATCAGAGGGACCAAAGGAGACTCTGGGGAAGAGAAATAAAAGCTTTGGCAGGATTAAATATTTTTAAAACAAGCAGCAAAGTTGTTTTTTAGTGTCCAAGCGGAGAGAAACTGCTCAGCCATAATAAAAAGTCTCCAGTCCTCATGCCAAAGAGGGAGAGAAGCTTGGACTGAGTGGATCTCACTTGTGAGCATCCTTTATTTTCCCCAAAGCCAGGAATGCATGCCCTGATCTGAAACACTGTAAGGAGCACAATATTTAATAGATTTGCTTTAATTCAGCTGCCCCAGCAAGAGAGAAGCTGCAACAACAGAAATTATGGAAACCCACTGGGAAGGAGCCAGAGGAGCTGGGACTGCTTGGGCTCAGCCCTGGGGGTCTGGGGGGAGAGCCAGGGGTGCCAGGGATGCCTTGAGCAGGCTGAGCTGGAACAGAAGCTGGGCAGAGTTACAGAATAAAGCAGGGATTGATTCAAAGCATCTCCTCCATGGATCCACCTTGGGCAGCACCAGAGCCCAGCCAGGGCTGCACCCAAGATGAACCAAAATGGTCACTAATTGAACCCAAAATGAACCAAAATGGTCACAAAAGGAACCCAAGTTGAACCAAGATGGTCACAAAATGAGCTCAAGATGGAACCCAAATGGCCCCAAAATGCACGGCCGGGCACGGGGTCTCTCCCTTGGATCAGCTCTGCTCCATTTGCACCTTGCAGTTCATTGTCCCATCCCAGCTTTAGCCCATCCAGTCCCACCCTGCTTGTTTTTCTCTCTCCAGCCCACGGGGTTTGTGCTCCTGGGCTGAGATTTGGATCATTTGTCCTTGGTGCCCAGCTGGAGCAGGAATTGTTTTGTCTCCCTGCTCTGTGCACAGAGCTCAGCATCCCCTGATGTGAACCCAGCCCCAGACACTGAAGCAGCACAGAACCTGAAAAATAGAAAAGCTCAAACCTGAGCCATCACTGGGACACTTTGGGGTCACCCCTGGGGCTTTGGAGGGACACTCTGAGCTCCACCTGGGCCACCAGCCTGGCTCTGAAGGACAAGGCTCAGAGAGAAGCAATCCTGCCCTGCAAAATGAGCCTTGCCAGCTTCTCCCAGTGGGATGCCAGTGCCAAGACAGCAAGGCAGCACTGGGCAGGGATCACCCTGCGAATGAAGGTGCTCAGAGGGTTCATTTGAATTGCTGCAGCCCCAGCTGAGGTGGGGACCCTTGAGGGATGGGACATTGGTGCTCCTGCCGAGCTCCTGAGCTGCTGCCAGAGCTGTCCCAGCAGGATCAGGGGAGGCTGCACTGCAAATGGCGCTTCCCAGAGGGACAGATGTCACTGATCTCTCCCAACTGAGCCCTGAGCCTGCCAATATTGGGATATTTGTAGGTTCAAAGGGCCCTTCTGAGAACTCACCAGGGGAAAATGGGGAGAAGGGTCCTTGGATCCCCTTGGTGGGTGTTGATCTATCCACGGATTTTTTCACTCAAATTGAGGCATGAAAATGGAAGCTGGGTGTGAGAGAGGCCACATTTTCTGACCTGCTGGATTTCCTAGCAAGCTTCAAAAGCTTGAGGCAAGCTGGGAATTAAGTGCACAAATGGGGCAGGTGGGAATTAGGCTTTGTTTGAGTTAGGTTTTTGGTTTGGTTGCCTTAATTTGATTTTAAAGTCTTCAGGCAGGAGCAACAACTTCATCTAGAGCGGCTGGGCAGAGAAGTGAAGCTAAACCATGGGTTACAGTTCTGGGTTATTTCAAGTGTATTTCTGGTGATTTCCTCAGCTCCCTCCTGTGTGTTTCACAAATGCACACATGTCCCCATGGCATCATTCCTGCCAGCAGCTTCCCAGGGTTCTGCTTTTCCGTGTAAATGTTGGAAGGGCAGAGAACGCCAATAAAATGTGAGTGATGAACGTCCCTCACTCCTCAGCTCAAAGGCTCAGGCACAGGGAACATAAACCCACAGATTTTCCCCAGGAGGAAGAGGAGGAACTCCATGAGCTGGATCAGGGTAATCAGAGCAGACAAGGCAGAGGAGATTGTTCTCTGGGGGGCAATCCTGAATCCCTTCCCTCCCACCCTGAGAACGTCCCCTCAGCCCTTGGACTGTGTCTTTCCTCATGGATTCCTCACCAAGACAGGTCCTCTGCCTCCCCGAACGTCCCAATCACAAACTGCCACTGAGGGCTTCCAAAATACAGCCTGGAACTCTAGCTGGATATTTATTTATGCTCAAGGTGGGTAAATATGAAAACTTTAATCATCACAGATCTTGTCCAATGGTGTTCTAGAAGAGATCTGGAACCATTTTATAAAGCATCAAGAACTATCACTGTCATATTTTATGAAAAATCCCTTTGCTAGGAATTTTCTCCTAAGAAGCTGAGAAACCTCAGAAAAGAAATGTAAACAATGATTATCTGATTGCTTGGAATGTGGTCTGGAGGTTGTTCACCAACAGGTGCATCTTTGATTGGTTCCATGTGAATTGTTTTAATTAATGATCATTCCCAGTCCAGCTGTGTCAGACTCTGTGGTCTGTCACGGGTTTTTATTCTCATTCTTTTCTAGCCTTAAATGTATCCTTTCTTTTTCTTTAGGATAGTTTTGAATAAGATAATATAATTAATATCATGTAATGCAATGCAATGCAATGCAATGCAATGTAATGCAATGCAATGCAATAATATAATATAATATAATATAATATAATATAATATAATATAATATAATATAATATAATATAATATAATATAATATAATATAATATAATATAATATAATATAATATAATATAATATAATATAATATAATATAATATAATATAATATAATATAATATAATATAATATAATATAAAATATAATAGATCAGCCTTCTGAGAACATGGAGTCAAATCCTCATCTCTCACCTCGTCCTGAAGACCCAACACCACAACAATTTCCCACATCTCTCCACTCTGGTTTTGCCCTGGATTAGGAGCTCTCCCTGCAAACCCAGAGCTGTCCCTCTCTGCAAGGCAGCAGAGAGTTTAAAAGCCCTGATTTGGATGGGATCAGAGAGCTTTGATCTGGCCTGGGGAGCTCCTGGCACCTGCAGCTTGGGAGATCCATAAAACACGGCTCGAGGCTGCAGGAGCACAATTCCAGCTGAGCCTGCCCTGGACTGGCCCTTCCCTGACTTTTCTCCCTTAATCCCGTGGCTGGAGCTTCTCCCACGTTCAGCCTGTGAACACTTCTGGGATATTTACGCCCAGCGTTATCTGCCTGGAGCAGAAATCCAGGGAAAGCCTTGCTGGCTGTCCCCACAGGTGTTCCCCAGCCTGGGCTGCCTCTGGGCAGGGGAATCAACAGGATTTGTTCAGCTCCAGCAAGGCTTTCCTACAATGAAGCCTGAACAATCAGCAATGGCATGGAGCCCCCATGAATCACTTTTCACACTGTTTTTGCATCCTCTGTGTGTGTTTGTCTTTCTTCCCAAGGCTATTCCCAAGCTGTGGCATTCCCCTGGAGCCCTATTAGAGCCCATTCTTTGTATTTACTAACAGGAAGCATCACAGCTCTGTCCTCACCAGCTTCACTCGCAGGCCCTCTTAATTATTCGAATATTTATTTTTTTTAAGGCATATTTGGCAAAAATCCCCGTTCCTCCATTCTTCCTGCCTAGCAGGTTATTTCTTTCTTCCTCAAGGTGCAATCCGGTTTCCTTTTGTTGTTCAATTGCCTAATCCTGATACTTTCCTGGATATTGTGGGAAAGAGCTCTGCTTGACAACCAACTTTTCATTTCCATCCTGATTAGCAAGCACATAATAACTGGAAGCATAATTTGCACTTTGATTTAAGCCACCTCATTCACATTTGGAAGGAAATCTAGGATGACTAAAGCTTGAAAGGAAAGGCAGGATAAGCAGCATTAAGGAGCTGTCAGGGATCGGAATTGCATTAAATGTTCCTGTTTAATTGTCACAGACTGGGGCCTCCTGCACGAGCAGCAGATGATGGCAGAGAGCTCTTTAATCTGAGTATATGGAGCTCAGAGAAGAAGGCAGAAGGGCAAGCTGGGTGACAGGAATGACAGAATGACAGAATGACAGAATAATGAGGGTGGGAGAGACCTCCAAGGTCGTGGAGCCCAACCTGTGCCCCAACACCTCAACCAGACCATAACACCAAGTGCCATGGCCAGGCTTTTTTCAAACACGTGTGTCAGCACAGAAAGGCTAAAATCCTCACATCCAGAACTCCAACATCTGCTCTTTGGGCCACCCCAATCTCAGCCCCCACTTTTCCCTCCAGCTCCATCCCAAGCCCCATCCCTGCCTTTCTGCCTGCTGGATTTTGGCAGAAGAGTGATATTACACACTTCTAATCAGCTGCACTGCTGTAATCTCAAGGCTATCAATCAATTTTGGGAGCCTTTTCCACGGCCTCGGGTCAAAATTCAGGGCTCTCCTGGGAGTCAGAGTGTGTCACAGAATCACAGAATCACAGAATCACAGAATCACAGAATAATTGAGGATGGAAGAGACCTCCAAGATCATCAAGTCCAACCTGTGCCCTAACACCTCAACCAGACTCTAGCACCAAGTGCCATGTCCAGGCTTTTATTAAACACATCCAGGGATGGTGATTCCAGCACCTCCGTGGGAAGAGCATTCCGGTGCTTTATTATTCTTTTGGTGAAAAACTTTTTCCTAATATCCAAGCTGCACCTTCCCTGTGGCAGCTGGAGGCTGTGTCCTCTGGTTCTGTCAGAGACCGACCCCACCGGTCTGCAGCCTCCCTTCAGGAGGGTGTAGAGAGCAATAAGGGCACCTCTGAGCCTCCTCTTCTCCAGGCTAAACAGCCCCAGCTCCTTCAAACGTTCCTCAAATCCTGCATCCCACTGTCTCTTCAGCTCACCAATTTATTCCTGCATTAATTCCTTGGCACTGTTCCCCTGCCCACAGCTCTTCTCTTTCTGAGGCTTGATACTCGTGTTTTAAACTTGTGTCTTTGCTTTATATTTGTGTTTTAAATTCTTATTTTTGGTACTTAATAAACAGCCCAAACCCCAAACTGAACGCAGAAGAACTGCAATGCCATAAACATAAATAGCTGCATGCTCATAGTGCCATCAAAATTCCCAAAAAAGTGCTCCTGCTCAGAGCCTTCACTCTCCAGAGCAGCTCGAGGAGTTTGGCAGATCCAGCTGAGAATCCCTGGATTCACCACCTCAAATTCCAAGGCTTTTCCTGCTCATTTTCCAGCCCAGGTATGGAAATCCAGCCTCACTATGTTCTCTCATCTCCCCACTTCCTCTCCAGGCTGGGCTTTTCCATCCATGGACAGAGTTCCAGAATAAAGCAGGGATTTATTCAAAAGATCTCCTCCATGGATCCACCTTGGGCAGCACAAGAGCCCAGCCAGGTCTGCACCCAAGATGGACCAAAATGGTCCCAAAATGAGCACAAGGTGAGCCAAAATTTTCCCAAAATGAACCCAAGATGAACCAAGATGGTCACAAAAGGAACTCAAGGTCTTCAATCTTCAAAATTCCAACAATCAAAGCCACATCTTTAGATCCTCACAGACACTGACAAGCAGCCAAACGCTGAAATTATTGAACAGTGCTTGTGAAAAATGGGGTTTTTCTCCCCCAGCCCTGCTGTGAGATGTTAAAGCAGGAAATCTCTCCTTCCTGATCTCTTCAAATCAAAGCAGATTGACAGAAAAGAACCCCTGAAAGAGTCAGGTTTGTGTTTGTCCCTCAGCTCTGTAATTCACAGAGAGGTTGGCCCTGGGTTTGATCTCTGGAGTAACTTTCAGCCAGGATATAAAATCCCTTTCAAACTTTTTTCCAGAGACTGAAATATAAATCGCTCTCGCCACATCACGCTGCACTGGTTCTAAGCTGTCCCCAAAAATGTCACACGGTTCCACTGATGACATTTATTTAATTTAGTCTGAAGCGTGTGGGGGATTTTTTATGATGTGATTTTATCTTTTGGGCTGCAGGTGAATTTTAAATAAAACCCCTGGGTGCAGACTGAGCTCTCACAGAGCTGCTCTTCCCATTGACATCAAATTCTCTTGGGTCCCCAGGGATCATCCAGCCATAAACTTTCCATGGTTAAAGTTCTCTGGAAAGTCTCTGGCATTGCCCTAAATTCTCCTGCTCCCTCTCTTTGATGCTGAACAACATTTTTTTTTGTGACTTCTCTCAGCCAGGTGATCTCTTATCTTTGTAAAAATCAAATTCCTGGACACTTCAATAAAAACAACAATGTCAGCAAACCATCCCAGGAGGAAAAAGCCTCTCTGACAAGGAGGTGTCAGGGGTGAGTGCCACCAGCTAAGCCAAAGGACACGACTGTCAGTGGATGGATCAGGGCAAGGAATGTTCAAAGGAAAGCTCAGGGAAGGGAAAAATGCAAACCCCGCGCAAATTGTGTGCCTGCCCCGGCAAGCAGAGCTCACAGGGGTCTGCAGGGGGATTGGGAGCTCGTCTTGGGCACACTCAGGGTTCCCCAAAGTCTCCTAAATTAATCATGGCCTCAGCTTCAAGAGATGCTGTCAGCTGTGTGCGACTGGATGTCTTAATTGCTCTTTCAATTAAGAGGGGAACAGAGCAGTCTTTGTTTTGCTCGACGTGTTCCAAAGGAGTTTTAATTTCAGAGAAAAAATGCAGACAGTAACATTTTGCATTTTGTCTTATGTCTAAAAAGGAGGAGGAGAAAAAGGAAAACAAGACTAAAAAACGTTGCCAGAAAGTTTTTGGGTTCTTCAACCTTTAATAAAATTGAGCTCCCAGCAGTCAATCAAACCAATCCCACTTGGATCAGAGCAGCTGTGGCTGCCCCTGCATCCTTGGAAGTGCCCCAGGCCAGGCTGGATGGGGCTTGGAGCACCCTGGGAGAGTGGAAGGTGTGGAACTGGATGATCTTCCAACCCAAACCATCAAAATTTTCATTTTGGTTTAGATCAAAATGAAAAGCTCCACAAACTCCACACGAATTCACTGTGCTGCTCCTCCCCCTGCTGCCCAGGGGACGTGGCCAAGGCCACATGAAAACCTGGGGACACCCTAAAGCCCTTTTCCATCTGCTTTAGACACAGGGAAGGAACCTCTGGAGGTGGCAGAGCAGTAACACAAAGGGATGGCAGGGCCTGGTTGCCTGGGTGGGGCTGGGAACAGCTGAGGTTCTATTTATCCAGGTGGGGAGAGACAAATCCAGCAGCATGAACTCATCAAGGAGCTGATTTGCTGTGCCTGGGCAACTGGAAAGGAGCCCTCCCTCTGCCCACCTGGTGGTGGCTTGCCCAGGTGTTTGTTGAAGATATGTGTATTTAAATTCCTGCCTCTTTATTACTCATAAATAACAAAGTTATCACCGAGTGCAGGAGCAATAGATCCCCTTCTGGTCTAATCCTGATCGTTTTATCCCAGGGAAATTCAGCACAGCTGAACCTGGGGCTCCTTTAGGAAATGTCAGCCCTTTCTACAAGTCATTCCCCAATGAACTGGCTGGGGAACAGCTCAGCATCGCTTCTCATGGGCAATAAAACTGGGAAACTGAAGAACCTCTCATGAAGCAAGTGGTCCATGAATCAACTTAGGAGAATCATTTGGCTCTTTGGCAGCCAAAGCTGTGGAGTTCTCCGCTGTTTGCGGTGCCCTTTCCAGATGGAATATCAGCAGAGACTCTGCCTTGGCTGGGGACAGAGACATGAAATCACTCTGGGCTCATCACTGAGTTCTTTGCACCATTTTGGTGTAAAACTGACCCTGGAATTGCTGCCAGCCCTGCCTGCATGCTCAGCTCACAGCCTTGGGCTATAATTAGCCTGGTTTGGGCAAAGCCAAAACTGAAACCCAGTCATGAGAAAAGAGAAACAGGAGAAAGAAAACTCCTTTCAGTTTTTGAAGTACACATCACCTGGTGAACTTCTCTGAAATCTGCATTTCAATGCCAATCTCAGGGCTGAAAGGTAATAAAATCACTTGTCCCAGTGAGTGTTTCTCAGTTAGATGATTTCCCCCTTATTTGGGTGGTCATTCCTTCCCTCATCTGTTTACACATTTCCATTACTTAGAATAACAATTATTTAAGCTCTTTGCCCACTTTGTACTTGCAATAAATTTGTTGAGTTTTATCAGCAGCAGGTATCAGAGAACTGATGAACCATGATGGGAAACTGCTCCCTGAGTCCTGAAAATTACCTATTTAGGCCCCATTTTGCCTCCTAATAAAATAAATATTGATATTTTGAGGAAATGTCTCACTCCCTTTATTCAGTGTCTGGAGAAATGACCTTGATCTTAAATTTAAGCCCCTTAAAACCAGAGCTAGATGAACCCAGACTTTGCTCCTAAGTGAACACATGGAGCCTCTTTTCCTTTATAATTAGGCCCATCAAACCTTCTAACCCTGAGGGTCTTTTTTGAAAATCCTGTGCTAATTTCAGCTGCTGGGATAAGTGTCCAAATGTTTGGGTGCCTATGGAAACTTCCTCTGGAGCAACCATAAGGAAGCTGTATTTGTAGTCCACGCATTTCCATGTATCATTAATATATGGCAAGAATGTAAGTAGTTGGAAAATATGTTCAGAGTCCCTGGTTGATTCTTCCAAGATGGGGCTGTTGTAGGAAAAAGGATTAGGTGAGTTAAAAGTGCCCAGGGCTCAGCAGTCATTAAGAGCTCCAACTGCTCCCAGCAAAAATACTTTTTGCAGCTGCACTTTGGCGAAATGTTTCACGTGGTTGGGGTGGTTTGGTTTCTCCTGGGCATGTCAATATTCCTGGGCAGGAATATTCCAGTCCTCAGCAGGCAGGAGCCAAGGTGGGTGGGTGGGTTTGGGGTAAATGTTGAGCTCTGAGACAGATGCTCCAGAAAGATGCTGAGCTCGGAGTGAATGCGGTGTTGATGCCTCAGGATTTTAGCTGTTATATTTTTCATCTATTTGTAATCCTGCAATTCTTTAGTGTGTGACTCTAAACTCCATGTCCAGTGTGAGCTGCTGCTTTCCCATTTGGGACAGACACAACAATTCCTCTGCAGGCCTGGCAATCAGGGACATCTCAGTGCCTCAGGCCCCAGAGATGGAAACAAAAGGGAGTTGGGGGAACAAACCTGGGGTCAATGACTTCATTAGCTGAAGCTGTAATTGGAAGATGAACCCCCAATATGCAAATGGACCAAACTTATAAAAGTGTGAAAATCCGTGACCCTTTGTCCATTTTGGGTGGGCCAAAATGTAAGTGAAGGCCCTTCAGTAAATAGAACTGCTTTTTATTCTCTGAATTTTGCCTGGCCTCTGTTTTTAGGTGGCCCAAAGGCATCAGCAGAAATGGAAAACAAGGGGTTGGTGTGTTGGGTGCTGCCAGTTCCCAAAATGCAAATGGACCAAAAAAGTGTCAAAACCCATGACCCCTCATCCATTTTGGGTGGGCTTTGTGTGCCTTAAATGTACCTGAAGGCCCTTCAATAAATAAAACTGCTTTTTATTCCCCTAATTTTGTCTGGCCTCTATTTTCAGGCAAGCCCAAAAGGCATGAGAGTGATCAAGCGGGGATGGATGTGTTATTTACTCTGCTTTAAACTGCACATCCCTGGGATGGTGCTGCCAATATTGGGGTACACTTGGTGTTCCTGGCACTTCCCAGGCTCCCCAGGACAGCCCTTTGCTCTTCCCTGTGTCCCCCCAGGCAGCTCTGCCAAAGCCTTTGTGCTGGGAACCCAGACAGGGCTGAAAGCAAAGGGAACTCCCCAGGGCAGTGTGGGAGTGTGGCACTGCCCCAGTCCTGCCGTGATCTGAGGCGGGCACAGCCCAGAGCTCGCCCAGAGTGACCACAGAGCTGTGTCACACAGCAACAGGACGTGCTGCCATGGGGACAGACTGGGATTGGCTTCCTGGCCTGCTGGAGCAGCCTGGGCTGCTGGAAGGGGTTGGAATGACACGAGCTTCAAGGTCCACTGCAACCCAAAGCGTGCTGTGAGTCTGACTTTCTCTGGCTCAATTCTCCTGCTCTTCCCACCAATGAGGACATCCCCCAAAAACCCAGTCTTTCCCCCTCACTTGGAAAGTGATTTTTGGTTTAAAATTCACTCAGCATGAATTTTCCTGAAACATTGGTGAGTGTCATCGCCTTGGACTGAGATGGGATGGCCTTTGCAAACCCAAACACAAGAAAAAAAATATTATAATGGCACTTTAAACCTATTTTAAATAGATCCTTAGAATTTAACTGCAAGCTAAAGTTTTGGTCATGACCCTTTTAGCAATCTTGAATCTATGAGTAATATTCTGTCTGATTCTGGAGAAGTGAAAGTACAGAGAGTTTATTCCTTTACTGAGTAATTTGTTTTGATAATTCCACACCAATTCTTTAAGAGTAGAGTCTGTATTGAACACAAACAGATGATCTTTTGCACCTCTGATAAAACAGTGCTCCATAAACCCAGTTCTATCCCACTCTAAGTTGGAGATGCTTTCCAAATGGTTGTTGACATTGTGGTGGCTCCCAACCTCCCATAATCTCTGACTTTAAATCAGGCTCTGCAGTGCATTCAGCCTCTTGCCTTCATCACCCACTCACACAATATTTCCTTAGGAACATCCTTTTCCAAGGAAAATCCAATCCATGAGGCCTTTGCATGAAGTGGAGATTTAAAAAAATGATAAAATCAATAGCATTAAGCCTCTGTATAGATCTTCTAATTTATTTAACAATCAGTCAGCGAGCAAGAGTCTGCTGGGTTGTGGTTTTGGCTGCCTGGCTTCCCCTAAACTTGGAAAAATGTGCAAATAAAGGAACAGCAATAAGATAAAAAGTTGAATAAACTGTGGAGATACAGCAAAAAATATATCTGTTCCTTCTTGGATTAACCAAAAGACATGGAGACCAGGGATGTGTACAGGACAGTGGGACAGATGAGGCTAATTCAGGGATCACCTTTTCTGTATTATAGGTAAAAATAGGAATTTCTACTCAATAACTGTCCCATCACAACTGAAGTTTAGGTTCTTCTCAGCTGCGTGAGTCTTTCATGCCATGGAGGAGGATAAAGGTTGGATAATATACAAGAAAAGGTTGGTGCAGCAAGGAGGGTTGAAATCAGAGATCTGGACATGGTGGGAGAAGGTGTTCCAGAATGGGTGAAGGTGTTCCAGAATGGGTGAAGGTGTTTCAGAATGGGTGAAGGTGTTTCAGAATAGGAAAAGATGTTTCAGAATGGGTGAAGGTGTTTGAGAATGGCAGAAGGTGTTTTAGAATGGCAGAAGGTGTTCCAGAAGGGAAGAAGGTTTTTCAAAATGGGTGAAGGTGTTTCAGAATGGGTGAAGGTGTTTCAGAATGGATGAAAGCATTTCAAAAGGGGTGAAGGTGTTTCAGAACAGCAGAAGGTGTTTCAGAAGGGAAGAAAGTGTTTCAGAATGGATGAAGATTTTTCAGAATGGGTGAAGGTTTTTCAGAATGGCTGGAGGTGTTTCAAAGAAGGTGTTTCAGAAGAGCAGAAGGTGTTTCAGAACAGGTGAAGGTGTTTCAGAAGGGCAGAAGGACAGGTGAAGGTGTTTCAGAATGGGTGAAGGTGTTTCAGAACAGGTGAAGGTGCTCCAGAATGGCAGTAGATGTTTAAGAAGGGCAGAAGCTGTTTCACAATGGCAGAAAGTGTTTTAGAAGGGCAGAAGGTGTTTCAGAACAGGAGAAGGTGTTTCAGAAGGGCAGAAGGTGTTTCACAATGGCAGAAAGTGTTTTAGAATGGCAGAAGGTGTTTCAGAACAGGAGAAGGTGTTTCAGAATGGCAGAAGGTGTTTCAGAGGGGAAAATCCCGTGCTACTGCCCTGCCCCATGTTTTGTAAGAGTGGAGACAACAACAGTTTATGAGGAGAAGTTGAGGAGCGAGGCCAGAGCACCGAGCAGCCCGAGGCAGGACAGGGCTGGGCCTGCAGGCCAAGCTGGGCCTCCGAGACAAAGGCGAGGAGCTCGTGTTTGCAGCGTGAAGTCACGGAAAGGGCGCGGGGTGGCACGAGGAGCTCCAGCCCTGGAAAAAGCCGTGGTGGCTGCGGCTGCTCCAGCCAGAGGTTTCCTGCTGAGCCACAAACGTCACCGCTCCTGCTCCTGCCACAACTGCTCAGGACAGGAGCTGCTGGCTCCGGGACTGCCAACATCCTGCTCCAGACCCGGGGCTGACCCTGCAGCAGCCCTGGTTGCCAAGGGACAATCTTACGTACTCGGATTTGTTTTAGCAACATCATAATAAAGGTTTTTTTGCTCAACAGTTTGTGAAAGTTCGGTTTGAAACTAGAGGCAAAGTATGAGATCTTGGTCGAAGATGATGCCAGGGGGAAAAGCAAAAATAACATGTTTTGTGTGTGAAAAAACATAAATAAAAGTGACTATTCATGATGTGAAAGTGACCATTTATGATGTGAAAGTGACCATTTATGATGCAAAAGTGACCATTTATAATACAAAATGACCATTTATGAGATACAAATCCCCATTTATAAGTGTGAAAGACTGGAGGGGCCTGTCAATGAGAAAATATTTTATATCTCCTTTCTTTTTCAAGAATTCATGGTGGTTTCCTCTAACTACAAACACCACATTCACTGAGAGTAAAAAACAATAACAGATGAAAAACTCTGTTAAAATGAATTCAAAAAGGAAAATCTGGGGGTGACAGTCAGGGAATCTGAGCAGGGCCAGGTAGGACTGTCCCCTGGAGAAGCTCACCTGTTACTGCAAAGCACTGAAAGCTTCTAGGACTAAAACCACTTTTAAAACCCTCCCCAGCACCAAGGATAAAAGCTGGACTGAAGGAACACCAAGATGTGACTCTCTTTAAGACATTTAATCTTATAAAGAGTAACAGTGAGGTTGAGTGCAGGAAACTTGTTCCTATCCTGTTTTTCCTGCCTGTTCAAACCTCTGCCTGTCTGGAACCAGCTGCTCAACGCTCCAACCCTTCTGCAGCCACGTCTGTCCCAGTGCCACGGGGAGAAGATGCTATTGTGAGAATCGTGGATGCGCTCATCGCCCTTTGTTCCAGGCCCACAGCGCGGCCTGCTCCAGAAAACACATCAGGTCATCAAATCAGCGCAGTAAATCTTCCCTTTTACTTAGAAAGACAAAAATAATCCTGACTTTTTCATGAGCTCACACAACACCAAGAGGCATTTCAGACTCAGGAAAGGATCTCATTTCTGCTGTCACAAGTTGGACTGGGCTGCACTTGGATGGGCCCTGGGGCTGCACACAAAATCCAGCTCTGTCCCAAAAGCACAGATTTGGTGGCAAGACCCCATCCCCAGCTCTTTTTTTTTGAGTTCACCAGTGCAGGGCCCCTGCTGCAGCTGGTGCCAGGCTCAATATTAAATGCAGAAGAAGGAAAAGGACTCGGCAGGAGCAGGGGCTGGGCCTCCTGGGTGAGAGGGCCCAGCCGCCGCAGAGAGCGCGGAATCGCTTTCCATGATCCTCGCTTGGAGAGCTGGCCTGATTTCCTTTCATGTGTCCTCACTATTCCTATTGGAAGGGATTTCCAGCCTCTGTCTATTTATACCCATTTCTTCTTGTGCCAACATTGTCTCTTCACTTAAATAACTTTCCTCTGCCTGCTGCTTCGCCTCCTTGATGCTCAGGCAGCTGTCGGAGCCCCTCTCAACCTCCTCTCCTTGGGCAAAACAAGTCAATCCCATTTAATAACCCCTGAGGAACAGTCCCCATTCCCTGGGTTCTCCATTCCCTACAACAAGCCCCTCTTTCTGGATGTGCTGGTGAGGACCCACAACCCTTCCTCTGTGGAAGTTTTCTATCCAACACAGTTTAGGGTCGTGTCATAATCTGAGGACGCAGAGGAAAGGTCTGTGGTTTTTCCTTTACTTTCACCAGAACAAAACAATCCCCAAGTAATAATGCAGCAATTAATTACACCTCTGGTATCCCACACAGAGCTAGGAGGAGACACTGTGGGTCCTAGTGCAGAATATTCATTTTCTCATTGACAAGAGCAAATGAGGACATTGGCTTTTCTTCTAAAAATGTTAAGGTCCAGGTAGGAGTTCAAAAATGAACAAAATATCTGTTTATTGGGTAGAGAAGGATGCAGACAGATAAAGAGAACAGAGTTCCCTTTATAGCTTGGGAAATGTAAATAATTCCTTTTGCTATCATCATCTCTACTTTTCTCTTTCATCAGCATCATATCATGGAATCATGGGATGGTTTGGGTTGGAAGGGACCTCAAACCTCCTCCAGTGCCACCCCCTGCCATGGGCAGGGACACCTTCCACTGTCCCAGGTTGCTCCAAGCTCCATCTGGCCTGGAGATATTCCAGGGATCCAGGGGCACCCTGTGCCAGGGCCTGCCCACCCTCCCAGGGAACAATTCCTTCCCAATCGCAAAGCTAAACTCACTCTCAGTTTGAAGCCATTCCCCCTCCTTTTCCTATCACTACCTGGCAGATAAAAGATCTGTTTCTCCTTGAAGTCAAGTCAGTGATAAAAATCCTGTTGACTTCTTGTTGTTGCAAGGAGCAGATGAGGGTTCTGGTTTTTGTAACATGGACAGAAATCTGCTGGAATAAATGAATTTCAGTGATAACCTCACTTAACAGAGCACCCTTATCCAAGACAGATAAAAACAGAGAGGTTTTCAAAAGGTGCAGAGAGAAGTCGGTCACAGAAAGAAGAGTGGGGCTGAAAATGCGGCTAAAAATTCTTCCAAAGGTTCACCCTGTGCGCAGATCATCCAAGGTCCTGCTGGAGTTGCACACTCATGATTTGCACACCCACGGTGGGTCTCTGCTGCTAATGAGCCCGTGGTGTTACCATGATTTACACCTTGCCTCTGGAATACACCTTCCCACAAAAATCCTGCCACATCCATCACCCCAGGCCTCCTCCCCAAACAGCACAAAGGGCAGAAAGAACAAGATCTTGCAGCAAAAGCCCAAGCAGCTCAAAAAGAAACTATGTCAGGAGTAACAAATCCATGGCTTATGTCAGACCCTGCTCCAGATAAGGGGAAATATTTTTTAATGAAATCCAAGTATGGCCCTTGCAGATGTGGAAAGAATGCAGCAGGAAGGTATTTCCAGTTCCCAGTGGAAACAGGTCTTGCAGTGGGGTTGTTTTAATAATTTTTTTCCAGTTGCCCCTTGCCCTCTTTGCTGTTTCCTTGGGGACTGGGGAGCAGCAGTGCCCTCATTCCAGACCCAGGGAACGAGGCTGTGGAGCACGAGAGGAAATCTGTGCTCCGTGATTAATTCTCCTGCTGATTCACAGTTCTGATACTGCACCAGTGACAATAAAAATCCCCACACATGGAAATACCTTTCCACAAAACCAACCTTGCCTGGCCACTGCGCTCAAACACCTGCTAAAATCAGGGAAAATGGAGATTTCACCCTGGGTTTCTTTCACTTTCCTGCTTCCCAGTGGGTGGCATTTCCCTCCCTCCTTCCCTTTTCCTTCTCCAGTGCAGAAAGAACTTATTTATGAGGGAGATAAGGGAGAACAAATCCTAGAAGAGCCTCTTTGGCCTCAATGCCATGTTTTTGGTAAGTGTCCTATGTTTAAGAAAAATGAGGTTGAATCTTGAATTATTTCTGACCAAACAGTTGGACACTAAAACCCAGGTGCTTGTGGGGATGCTAATGAGGTTCTGCAGCTTTATTTAAATCTGAAAAAAGATGTATTTCTTTTTTTCCCCACAATGGGAGTCAGGGTTTTGCACTGGAGAAAGGCCAGCTTCACCTCTTGATGGTTAAAAAGCCCCAAATATCAGCTTGTACTTAAAATCCCTGCAAATGTTTTGGGTGGCAAAATTCTGTGGAAATTTGGGTTGAGCTGGGTAACATTTTTTCCTTACAATGCCTTCAGCACAATCCAAATTTCCAGAGCAAACAGCATTTTTTCCCCCCGAAGATTTTTCAGCCTTCAGTGACAATTTGCAATGTGTTATTTCAATTAATTGTCAACTGTTTCCAGATCTCAGAGCAGATCACTGGATATAAACCCGGCACTGCTACTCAATTTGCTTCTCTTTCCTCTCATTTATTTTCCAAGACAAGAGCTTTGGGGTGACCATCTGCTTCTCATTTCAAACCTGTCTGCTTTTGTTGATACCTGATGTCTTCTGCCTCATGCACAAGCTCAATTAAAGATTGATAAGCAGAGTTTTGTTTTGACACAGGTCCCCTCTTCCCTCTTCACAATTCCAGGTTGTTTTTGTGGTGCAGGTTTTTTCAGAGGCTTTAAATTCTGTTTTAGACCCGTGTTTGGCAACTCTTTCCAAAGCTGCTTTTGAGTTTCCTCGTGAAATGGAATAAAGACATTTTTGGGCTAAATTAGAGGCACTTTGAAATGTGGGGCCGTAGGAAATGTGAAGTTAAGGCTCCGTCTCTTCCTCCCTCCTGGTTTCCATATAAACCCTCTCAGTTTTTAGGCTAAAATAGCTTTATTTGCCTAATTCCCAGTGCTGTTGTAGCGCTGTGAGGATCACCCTGGCTCCTCTCCACTCTTTCACCTCTGATGCAGCTGCTGTCAGGTGAACAGCTCCAGGCAGAGAGCCAAATACCAACCTCTCCACATGCTCCAAGTGATGTTTATTCTCTTAATTGACTCCTTGTCTCCCCTGCCCCCAGCAGGATAAAGCAGCTTTAAACCTTTCCCCACGGCCACCTCTTAAATGGCAGTGACTTCGAGCAGCCTTGAAAGGAAAATAGGATGAAATAACCAATATAAGGAAGAAATTGTGTTTATCACCATCAAAATCTGCTTCCCCTCAGAGCTGTTCAGGGAGCAAATGTGAGGACAAAATTAAAAAGTGGGATCTAAACTCAAGCGCTGCTTAAAACCAGTTTCATTTCCATTCTAAAAGCTCCACCTTGCTTTTCCTCGCCCAAGTTTTGTGCCCAGGGTTTGATTCTTGCATTAAGGATTTGGTCTTTTGATGGTTTTGGGCAATGGAGAAACCTGAGCCTGCCTGGAGGGGACTTTGGTTCCCCTAAAACCTCAGTTCCTCCCTTTATCTCCCCCTTTTTCCATCCTACAGACAGAACTGGCTGATGTTGGGTAGGATGAACCTTAGACAGGAACTTCCCACTCTTCAGGTGGGAAGCTGCTCTTGTTTTCCCTTTTAATTATCCCCCAAAGCCCTTGATTATCCTCGATTTTCCCCATCTAGGCAGAACATCATACGCAAGCAAAATCCTCAGGGTTTTTTTCTCCCTGTCTGTTTTCCTTACTCCGCTCATATTTTTCTCATAAAATCTGTCACCAGTGGCCAGTTCCTTTCTCTCTGTAATGGAAATTTTGGGACTGGTTAAGAAAAAAAAAACCCCAATCCTAAATCATTAAGTAAGATAATATCTCAGAATTATTACTTAAGAATGAGAAATTTTATAGCAGACGTTTTGACAGGACATTTTTCACTTACAAAACCACCCTTTCTTTTTTTCTTTTATTTTTTTTTTCTCCCTTAGGTTATAAGGTGCTTAAATCATTTTTGCTGAAGGAAGGAGGAAACAGCTGTGGCTCAAACAAACTTTTTCCGTCTGTCATTCCGTCTTTATTTTCTCTTTCTGTGCATTCAGCACTCTCAGAGTGAAAGCAGCAGCAGCAGCAGCAGCAGCAGGGCCAAGATTAGAAGTTAAAGAATGTAAACTTGAATCTGGAGGATTTTGGGCAAGGTCTGAGAGCAGGAGTTCTCTCCTTGTTTCCCAGGCTGGACACCCCAGTTCTGGGTGAAGAGGCAGGAGCTGGGATGTGCCAACCTCTGCCCATCCCTGCAGCCTGAATTTTCCCTCACTTTGGAACAAGGCTGTGGATGCCATTCCCAGGCTGTGGATGCCATTCCCAGGCTGTGGATGCCATTCCCAGGCTGTGGATCCCATTCCCAGGCTGTGGATCCCCTTCCCAGGCTGTGGATCATGTTCCTAGATTTTGGGTCCCCTTCCCAAGCTGTGGATCCTCTTCCCAATTTCTGGATCCCCTTACCAGGCTGTGGATCCCATTCTCAGGTTGTGGATCCAATTCCCAAGCTGTGGATCACTTTCCCAGGGTGTGGATCCCTTTCTCCTGACTGTGGATCACCTTCCTAGATTCTGGATCCCATTCCCAGGCTGTGGATCCTCATACCCAGGTTGTGGATCACCTTCCCAGGCTGTGGATCCATTTTCCAGGCTGTGGATCTCCTTCCCAGGATACGGATCCCCTTTTCCAGACTGTGGATCCAATTCTCAGGCTGTGGATCCCCTTCCCAAATTCTGGATCATCTTCCCAGATCATGGATCCCCTTTTCCAGACTATGGACCCCAGATTCTGGACCCCCTTCCCAAATTCTGAATCCTCTTCCCAGGCTGTGGATCTTCTTCCCAGATTCTGGATCCCCTTCCCAAATTCTGGATCCCCTTTCCAAATTCTGGATCCCCTTCCCAGATTCTGGATTCCCTTCCCAAATTCCAGATCCCAGCTGCTCCCATTCAATCCAAGGAGATTCCCTGGACCAAACCTAACCCACCCAAAGGAAGGACAGGCGTTTGAGTGATCCTGGAATCTCCAAGGTTGGAAAAGATGTCCAAGGTGATCAAGCCCAACATTCCCATGTTCAGTTTTTGGGGATCACTTTCGGCTGAGATTATTGAAAATAAAAATCTTGGAGGGACGTGATCCCAGATAAACACCGAGTGTTCTCTGCTGCTCTAAGTGAGACTTTGCCCAAATGTCCCCTTCTAAGCCTTTCCCTCCCACCCCTTTCCATCCCAAGCATTTCTTGTGTTCTAGCATTCCTCAGATCCATTTTCAGGAATTCTGATTTTGGATCAGATCCTGACTGGTGCCTCTGGAAGTGTGGAAAACCAGCCTGGAGAAATCTCATCTACATCAAAGCTGTTTAAACGCTGAACTCCAATAAGGAATAATTCAAATTATTAATATTCAGTAGAACATCCTTTATCCAGGCCTCGTTGCACAGTGGAAAAGTAAAATATTAACATGACAATATCAAGAGAGAGTTTTCCATTGGGGGAAGGTGTTTAGAAATTTATATTCATTTTTTTCCCCATAAATTTCTTTTGAAGCAGCAGAATGGATCAGTATGGAGCTGGAACACAGACAAGTTCTGCTCTTTTCACTTGGGCAGAGAAAGGTTCTGAACTAAAATATCCCAGCAAAAGCCTGATGATTATTTGGGTGAAAAAAGAGTGGGCAATCCCACAGTTATTGTTCATTTTTGTGCCAGCTAAGCCGGGTTGGCACCCATCCCAAAAAAGCCAGCACGTATTTTGAGTTTGATTTCCATTTTCTCCTTCCTTTAAAAAACTGCCCCCATGAAGTCAGCCAGGATTTAAACAAATACATCTATAGCATGATAACACTGCCCTGAAACAAAATAATTAGGAATGAGGCCTGAAATAACTGTCTAAAGACACTGGGAAACGTAAATCAGGCCAGGAACTGGAATAACAGGGAGGTGATGATGGAGCCTGGCTGAGGAGCTCCTGCTGGAGAACCCAGGGGTTGTTTGGATAGGAAGAGCATCGGATGGATCAGTGCAAGGGCTGGCTGCTCCATGGAGCTCCTGGGCCAATCCATCTCCAAGGAATCTGTCAGAAAGGGCAAATGGGCACTGTAATTCTTCCCAGGAGTTTGGTTCTTTTGTGGGAGCAGAGCAGCTTTTAACCGACAAAGAAATCTCACCTCTGCAAGCCAAGCCTCTTATCTAATCTTCTGTACTTTTATTTTTATATAAACCCCACTAATATTCTATTAAACCTTTTTTATTTGTTTTGATGCTATAGGAATGCTGTTAATTCTGAGATTTGCACCTCTCCTGTAGATCTCTATTGCTTTTTTTTTAAAATGGAAATAAATATTATTCCTTTTTATTACTTGATGGCAAGGAGCTCAACTCAACAAAGGGAGTTTTGCAGTGTGTTTGAGTTCTCAGTTTCCATCTTTGTTGAACTATTTCAGACTTTTCCACAAATATTTCCCAGCGCCTCAGGGACACAGGGTGTGCCTTATCAATCATGGAATGGTTTGTGTTGGAAGGGACCTTAAAGACCACCTCATTCCATGGGCAGGGACACCTTCCACTACCCCAGGGTGTTCCAGCCTGGCCTTGGACACCTCCAGGGATCCAGGAGCAGCCACAGCTTCTCTGGGAACCTGTTGAGTTTTTGCCTTCTTTTCACCAAGGGATTAAATCTGCTAGAGGGTATTTCTTGTTGGAATTTTTTATCAGTTCTTATCTCTGTCACAGTCTCACAACCCCTGAGTTCTGCAGCATTTCTCTCTAACAAACTAAAACTGGAGCCCCATCTCTCTCTCCAAGGCCTTTTAAGGATAAACTGTCCAATGAAGAAATGACACCTAAATTATTTTCACTTTTAACCCAATAACCAACCACCCCTGCCTGTAATGTGGACTTTTTTATCCAATTACACAAAACCACCCAAACCCATGGAGAAGAAGGAGAAGAAGAAGGAGAAGAAGAAGAAGAAGAAGGAGAAGAAGAAGGAGAAGAAGAAAGAAGAAGAAGAAGAAGAAGGAGAAGAAGGAGAAGAAGAAGGAGAAGAAGAAGAAGAAGGAGAAGAAGAAGAAGAAGGAGAAGAAGAAGGAGAAGAAGAAGGAGAAGAAGGTGAGAAGAAGAAGGTGAAGAAGAAGGAGCAGCCTCTGCCCCAAAACCTCCATCTTGCTTTATATTTATTACTATATTTGAACCCTTAAACTCTAAGTTTTCTACTATGTGTTATTATACACTTTTATTTATAATCTTGGTTTTGTCATTGCATTTTGGAAGCCTCTCCAGGGCCTCAGGCCAAATGCAGTTTTCTCTTGGGGATCAGTGCCTGGAAGCACAGAAAGTCTCAAATTCTCAGCATCCAGGGCTCCAACAGGCGCCCTCTGAATAAAGAATTTCCTCCTCATCTCCAATTCAAATAATCCATGATTTATTTCACTGCCCATTTGCTTGCGGGATTTCCAGCCCCATCCCTGGGACCCTCAGAGGGAGGATGCCCCAGATTAAAGAGCCCAGATTTGAGTCCATCCCCTGCCCTGAGCTGGACACCTCTGGTACCCCCTCAGTGCCACCCCCAGCCCTGGGCACTCCCAGGGGAGTTTTCCTCTCCTTAAATCTTAAATTTGCTCCTCTCCCTCCTGACCTGACCTGTTAATTTTGAAGGTTGCTATGTGGGCAATAAGAATTTCTCCCCTAAAAATTGAAACATTTCGCATTTATATTTGGTCCCAAAGTTAACCACCAAAACAATGGGTTGTGAGGTATTTTTTTTTTAGAAAAAAAAGAGGTTTAAAAAAAAAAGCCCAGGGAAGGCTGTTCAGATCCCATCCCTGCTGAGTCACAGGCTGTTCCTCAGGCTCCCAGCAGGAGCTGTCCCCAAGGCAGGACGTTCCTGGGAACACCAGTGAGTCACTGGTGTCACTTTTTATCCCCTGCATCCATGCATGGGAGTAGCAAAAGGTGTCCTGCAAAAACCACCTCGTTTTGTGCTGCTTCCTCCGCGCTGCTGCTGAGCTTAACAAGCACTGGGATAATTGGGGAAGGAGTTTTAAAAGAAGGAATTAATTATTTCCCACTTTATCCCTGTGGAAAATCTCACTTTTTGCCTCATGTGCATCCACCAAACTCAAATAAAACTCTGAAATTTTCTTTTTTTTTTGGTGGAAAACCTGTTAGTACCACTATTGACATTGGCTCGGAGGGGCAGATGACCAGGAACAGGGAGAGCTGCTGCCTTTTGTCTCATCAGAAATGGGGGGAAGTCGGCAGAGATAAGAAAAGGCACCACTGGCAATGCGCGGGGTGGCCACAGATCAATATTTTTCATGCAAAATGTTTTCCTTAGTTGAAAAACGCTTTGGTTTTGCAGGTACAATTCAGGCCACAAAAACAGATTTTGGAACATTCTTGTTTCGCGTTTCAAGTGCTAATGAACATGAAATTATTTGTTTTTTTAAAAGAAAACCATCTTCTGCAGGTGTTCCCTTGCCTGAAAGCTCGATGTGTTTCAACAAAACCATTCCAAATGTTTTGTTTGCAAGATAAAAAATACAAACACTTTAAAAAATTCAGGGTTTTTCTCTCCTTAATGAGGTCCATTTTTTTCAAAGTGTACAGAAGTTCTGTGAGATAAAAGCCAGGAAAATGAGCACAGAAAAGAATGAAATGATGGCGCCAGTGGTAGCTGTGGATGAGGGTCCTGCTGATGAACAAATTTGTGTATTTTTGTCTAATTAGGATGACAATTCTTGGCCTAGAAAATCATCATCCTTAAACCAAGGCCTAAACTTTGCAACGTTGTAAAAGACCTGAAAATGCGTCTTGGCCTGGAAAGGTTTAGTCAGCTTCAGCCCCAGAGTTCATTTCTAATGATGGAAAATCGCTAATCTTCCCAAGTTTGTCACCAAACCAGTGCTAAAATCTGAATGGAAAAAGTTTTGCAGTCAATTCTGTGAAATGTCATGGAATTCAGAAAAGGAAAAAAAAAATATAGAGAGTGCTATTTCTCTTTGGCTTCTGGTTCTTGCACGGGCTGGTCTGACTTGACTTTGTGTCTTGGAATCAGCAGCCTTGGACTCCACTGACCCCTCTCAGGAAAATCCTCCAGGTACCAGGAAAACCTTGGTGGGGAAAGAGCTTTGAGAGGACCACGGATTCAAGTTCCAAAGCTCCAGAAATCAGAAAAAAATCCAGTTCCAAAAATCCAGAAATCCAGAAATTTCCTAGATGCTAAATTAGAAATTAAAAGTCTTAATTACTGTTTGCTAACACAGTCAGTGCACTTTAAACTAATCAGATTAACATGGTTTTTTTAACCTTTTTATCTCTAAAAAATATCTTGCAACCCATTGTTTTGGTAGTTAACTTTGTGGCCAAATAGAAATGTGAAACATTTCCATTTAACCAATTTTTAGGGGAAAAAACCTTATTGCCCACATAACAACCTTCAAAATTAACAGATCATGCCAGGAGTGAGAGGAGCAAAGCCAGGGCCGGGGTGTAAGGAATGCCCAGGCAGAGTAAACCCCAGTGTCAGAGGCAATTCATGAGCTAATCTTCTCTAAAGAGCAAATCTAAAAGTGTCAGGTGCTGGAGAGCCAGCCCAGCTCCACCTGGCTGCCTGGAAAAGCTCCCTGGAAAAGCTCCCTGGCTGAGCCATGGAAAGAATGGCAGTGACAGAGCCCTCAGGCCCCGCAGCAGCAGCAGCAGAGCTGTGGAGGTGACAAAAGTCTCGCTGAGCACGTGGTTGGTGGCACAGAGATGGGTTATGAATCCTACACCTTCTGCTCCACCACCTTTTCGGCTTGGTGCGAAATATCTCACACAGGGGGCCCTCAAAGTAACGAAAAGTGTGAAGTAATTCAATATTATGTGAAATAATTCAATATTATGTGAAATAATTCAATATTATGTAGATAAGTTATTCTAGAGTATGCTGAGGGAAGGGACGCACAAGGATCATCAAATCCAACCCCTGGACATGCAGAGGACACCCCAAATAATAATAAATCATGTGCCTGAGAGATGTGTCCAAGTGATTCCTGAGCTCCGGCAGGTTTGGAGCAGTGCCCATTCCCTGGGGAGCCTCTGGGGGAGGAACCTTTGCCCAAAATCAGGCCCTGCCCCACACGTTGGCATCACCTACAGAGGGGGAAAGGGACAGGGCAGAAAATGAGCTGCCAAAGCTCTGAAACTGAGGGCTCTCTGGGAGTTCCATGGAATATAAGAGAATTAAACCTTCTTTTGACCATTCCCCCTTTATCACGACCATCACCATTCACAATACAAAAAATTAACATTTTTCTGTTGAAGTTCTTGCAATTTTGCTTGGATGTTTCCCTGTAATTTCACCTTTTGCAGCCACTTCTTTAAAATGCCTGACAGTTTCTTGGAAAAGCCGTTTCTCAGTGTTGGGTACCTCCTGTATCCTTCACAAAAAACCCCTCACACGTTCCCGAGTTCATAGACAGAACAGCTGTGCATCTTTATTGCACATATGCTGCACTCTGGTTTGGCTCGTGTGCCAGCAGACAGGAAAGTTTTATTTTTAGGCAGATGTGAAAGCCCTAATTTGTTGCAGAGGGGGATAGAGAGCCTAAGAATAGCACACAACGCAGCCACTGCCAAATTAATTAACGCAGACCAAAACAGGTTACAGCTCCCGAGCCAAAGCTACTATTTTCCACTTCCCCAGCTTTCCCCCTCTCCAAAATAGTGGAGTAGGGCTGGAGCTGGAAGAAATGTCCTTTTTCCCTATGAAATCTACTCATTCCTGGAGGATATTTTTCGAGGGATTGTGCAGGGAGGTTTTGTCTTGACCTCACAAAACCCGGTGGTCAGATTTCTGCCATGACTGACCAACAGCTCCCTTGGGGATGGACACATCCTGATTTTCCCAGCTGGGAAGGGGCGTGGAGGAGGAAACCTCAGAGCTCTGGGGAAGGTTTGGAGGATCCAGCAAAGCTTCTGCTGCTCCAGGTGCTCCCAGCTCGTGGGTCTGAGGTTGTTATGGGGGCTGTTGTATGGGTTGTTATGTTAGGTGATGCCTAAAGAGGCAAAGATGGAACAGAGGCGGGACAGAGGTAAAGGATTAAAGCAGGGATTTATTAAAAGGCCTTCAAAGGATTCACCTTGGGCAGTGCAAGAGTCCAGCCAGGGCTGCACCCAAGATGGACCCAAGATGGACACAAGATGGACAGTGTGTCGCTAGTTTTCACACTTTTATAAGTTTTGGGCCATTTTTATATTGGGGTTAATTGTCCAATTCCAGGTCCATGTTCTGCAGTCCCACCCTCCCAGTTTGCTCTCCTCAATTCCCTGCTGTTTGCACTTTTTGGGCCTTTTGGGCCTTTTTGTTGTTTGCGCTTTTTGGGCCCGAAGCTGCAGCGGTGTCCTTGGTTGTGGGGCTGGAAAAGGATTGGTTTGAGTGACTGAGCTGTGAGGAGGACTGCTGACACTTTATATGGATCTCAGAGTAACCAACACAGCACAAAATGTGGAAAACATGGAAGTTAAACTGAAGGCATCACTGGGAAAGGCTGAGCCTCCCTCTCAGCTCTTGGCTGACCACACGTGTTTGCTCTCAGCCCTTCCCAAGCAGGAGCTGAGCCTATTTTAAGCTCTGCCTGCTCCTCACGCATGCACTGTTGCCATAGCTGCAAACCCAATGCACATGGGAAGAGAGGCTCAGGCTCTCTTGACTCAGCACAGAGGCACGTTGTTCCATCTCCCTGTTCCTTCTCCTGTGCCCCAGCAGGGCACTGGGCTGAGCTGAGGCTGCTGCAGGGCCCTGGCTGCTGGCTGAGTGAATCCCTGGGCACTGGCAGCACCCAACACACTGACCCCTTGTTTTCCAGTGCTCCTGATGCCTTTGGAGCTACCTAAAAATCAGAGGCCAGGCAAAATTCAGAGAATAAAAACCAGTTCTATTTATTGAAGAGCCTTCAGGTACATTTAAAGCAGACAGAACCCGCCCAAAATGGATGAGGCATCATGGGTTTGACACTTTTTTGATCCATTTGCATATTGGGAACTGCCAGCACCCAACACACCGACCCCTTGTTTTCTATTGCTGCTGATGCCTTTGGGGCCACCTAAAAATCAGAGGCCAGGCAAAATTCAGAGAATAAAAACCAGTTCTATTTATTGAAGGGCCTTCAGGTACATTTAAAGCAGACAGAACCCGCCCAAAATGGATGAGGCATCATGGGTTTGACACTTTTTTGATCCATTTGCATATTGGGAACTGCCAGCACCCAACACACCGACCCCTTGTTTTCTATTGCTGCTGATGCCTTTGGGGCCACCTAAAAATCAGAGGCCAGGCAAAATTCAGAGAATAAAAAGCAGTTTTATATATTTATTGAAGGGCCTTCAGGTACCTTTAGGGCAGACAAGGCCCACCCAAAATGGACAATGGGTCATAGGTTTTCGCACAAAATTTAGAGATTAAAAAGCAGTGCTATGTATTGAGGGGCCTTCAGGTACATTTAGGGCAGACAAAGCCCACCCAAAATGGACAAGGGGTCATGGGTTTTGACACTTTTTTGATCCATTTGCATATCGGGAACTGGCAGCACCCAACACACCAACCCCTTGTTTTCCATTGCTGCTGATGCCTTTGGGGCTACCTAAAAATCAGAGGCCAGGCAAAATTCAGAGAATAAAAACCAGTTCTATTTATTGAAGGGCCTTCACTCACATTTTGGCCCACCCAAAATGGACAAAAGTTCACGGGTTTTGACACTTTTATAAGTTTGGTCCATTTGCATGTTGGGGTTCATCTTCCAATTACAGCTTCAGCTAATGAAGTCATTTACCCCAAGTTTGTTCCCCCAACTCCCTTTTGTTTCCATCTCTGGGGCCTGAGGCAGTGAGGTGTCCCTGATTGCCAGGCCTGCAGAGGAATTGTTGTGTCTGCCCCAAATGGGAAAGCAGCAGCTCACACTGGACATGGAGTTTAGAGTCACACACTGGAGAACTGCAGGGTTACAAATAGATGAAAAATATAACAGCCAAAATCCTGAGGCATCAGCACCTTCCACAATTGTCCATCATAGAATGGAATTACTCAGCTTCTCCTCCTGTACCTCCCCTGGGAGGACTGAGTGGGACAGAGGCAGGACAAGCTTGTGTTGGTTCTCCTGCTGTCCACCCTTCCCTTGTCTCGGGGTTCAGGACCCATCAGGTATGTGGGATATCTCCATCTTTAACTCACCTGGAATTTCCAGGGGCACACTCAGCAGCTTGAGGGATATTTAAGGTAAATTCAACACCCTGGTAGGGAGTTTTGATTCCAGCCTGGCAGCACGATCCACACCAACCCTTGCACTGATTTTGCCCGTGTTTGCAAACTTCCAGCCCGCTCCAAGTCCAGGATAATTGCTAATTTTTTTAAGCTGTTGTTTTCCAGGATATTTCCAGAATAAACCATCAATACACTCGAAAGGAGCCCACAGGCTTTGGCTAATGGTTTGAAAGGATACTTGATTTAAATGTTTAATTTTTCCTGCTCACTCCTAATCTTAAACAGAAGAAAAACAACCCAACAGAACTTTTATTAAAGGCAGTTGGGTCTTCAGTGAATATGAACTTCCATAAATGCATTGCCTTCAAAATTTACAGAAGCTTTGGAGTCAAAAAGACGCAAAGGCAGGGGTAGGATGAGGGGGAATAACTTTAAGCTGAAAAAAGGTAAATTTGGACTGGATATTTGGGATAAATTGTTCCGTGTGAGGGTGGTGAGATGCTGGCACAGGTTGCCCAGAGAATCTGTGGCTGCCCCATCCCTGGAAGCAGAGAGAGAATTAAAAATAACAAAGGCTAACGTGGGATTTGACTTCTGGAAACGATGCTGACGCCAAGAAAATGAAAGAATAGAAGGGAGTTGAGCAAAAAATAAACCCTTGGAAGAGGGGGAAACAAATTTTCCTACATTTTGTAATTATTTTTTTTTTTTGCTCCAACTTGCACGTCTTACACTCTTTATTTAATCACCTAAGAATAGATGAGTTAATAACCTGCAAACCTGGGCCTGACTCACAATCCCTGGCTGCAGCAGAGGGGTGGGAGACAGGCAGGTTTTCTTCAGGAGCCAAACAAGATTAGAAACGACCCCAGGAGCACACTGGATTTTATTCCCATCCATGGGCTGCTCCAGGTAACATTTCATTCACTGCTTGCAAGTACCTTGGCTCAGCCTCTTTGTTAACTCCTGTAATGTTGTAAGCGTTGCTACAGAAGCAATAAAGATCAATTCAGGGGAAAAAAAAGCCATTTACTCACAGTTCACTGAGCAGGGTGCCACAGGAATTAGCCGTGGAGATTCAGGCTGTGTTGAAAAGATTGACATTGGATTTTGGGGTATTTTTTTTGTATATTTTGCTTTTTTTTTTTGTGGCAGTAGGGCAAAGTCTAAAGGAGCTACAGGGCACCAGTGTCCAGAGAGTTCATGGTGGCCATGCCTTAATCTAACACTCAGACTCCTGGACTCATCAGACTCATCAGACTCATCAGACTCAGACTCATCAGCCACCGCTCAAAAAGATAAATTTAATTGAGTTTGTTAATTCCCAGACATGTTTCCTTCAGGCTTGTGAGTGAGGAGCGTGCGCAGCTTTGCTGCTCATCAATAACTTCTGTTTGTGCCAAGGCTTGACCAACACCACTAAACCCCAGCCCTGCAGTCAGTTTGGAGCTGTCAAGTGTCAGGATATAAATAAGTGTCAGGATATAAATATTCCCTCCCAGCTATAGCTGTTTATAAAGTGATGCAGCCCTTTAAAAAGTCAAACTGCACCGTCCCCTCCCGCGGCTTCCTGCGCCCGCTAATTCCAAAGGCTGCTTAAACACGTCGGATATTTTCCCTTTGACATGCTTTAAATGTAGTTGTCATTAATTCTGACCCCTTGACTGTTCCCTGAGGGACAATGAAGTGATCAGACAGCTGTGCCCCTCATAACTTTTAATACTTTAATGAAATCCCCTCTGGACCTTTTCCCCCCTTCTCTATTCTTTCTTTAGTTCAGCCACCAAGAAAAACCGACCACAATTTTAACATCTAAACACTGGAAACTATGAACATATAACAATGCAGAAATAATTTCTTATTTTTCAATTTACTTAATTATTTTTCAATTTCATTGCTGGAATGAATGAATGAGAGTTTCTATTTTCTTCTGAAAAATCTTTTTTTTGAAGTCCCAGTGGTTTGGCCTCGTGTTGGATAACCATAAACAGAATTGTACAACTTTGGACAGATGCTCTTAAGAGAGAGTTCAAGTTCTGCTCTTCCATAGTTTAACAAGACAATAGTCTTTATAAAGCTTTTCCCCACAGAAATAGTTGATCTGTTTTGAGGATGATCAATCTCATTTAAAGGTAACAGCTTTGGGTCCCAGATAAAAACAATCCTTATCATTTGATTCTCTCCACTCCCATGGTTTGCATCCCACTTTTGGTGCTTGGGATTTCCTGGCATGTATAGGAATTGCCGAAAATGTCACAGAATTGGCAAATTGTAAATATCACTGACATTAAAAAAATTAAAAAAAAAAAAAACCAAACAACAAACCAAGAAATTGTTTTCCACTGCCTCAAACTTTCCATGAAAACCCTGTCAAAAGTGAGCATCGCTTCTGACCCTCTAACTTTTCTTGGAAGGATTAAAGAAATCCACTAAGAATAAAAACATTGCTAAATGACTTTGCAGGATTTATTTGCATGGTGGGGGCACCCTGGCAGAATTCTGTTTAGTTTTTACACCTCCTTCCCCTTTCTCCTCTGGGGATGATGAGGACATTCCTAATTTCAATTAAATAGACTTCTGCTTTATTTGTAAGGTAAATCTCAGCTCAGCAAAAGATAATTTTGGCTGTTTCTGCTAAAAAGTAGCCCAAAAAAAGTGAGTTTTAGCCAGCCTGGGTTTTTGGTGCAGCTGACAAATGGTTTCCTTGGAAAACCTTACAGGAACCAGCCTCAGTTGAAACTTTGGGGTGCACCTGTGGCTTCCCACCTTGGGGAGAAGGGGTGTAGCTCAGTTTGACACATTTTTAACCTCTCCAGAACTCAAAAATTGGGGAGAAGCTCTGCCATGTGCCAGCTTCAGGAAAAACCCCTGAGAAACCTTGCTGAGCCTTATTTGGGGCACATCTTCCACCCACAGAAAAAGTGGGATCATTTCCAGTGCCCAGAAGAAGCAGGAGAAGCTGTGAACATGTGGACTACAAGATTCTGGTGTTCTTTGGACTTTTCCCATTCTGCAAAGCTTCTCCAGGAGGGGGAAATGGTTCTGTGGCCTCCCTGGCCCACACAGGACCCCAGACGTTCCCACCTGCGGGTCCTTCCCCGTGACACCCCTGATGCCTCTGGAATTCTTATTAAAAATGGATTTAATGGGAATGAACCTCCCCAGCTGGAAGCAGCACCCAGGATTTTCTAACACAGGGAAGAAGATTTTACACCTGGGAGCTGGGACACCTCTGAAAGACCTTGGAAAAGACCTCCAAGTCCAACCTTTGACCGAATGTCACCACACTCCCTAAAATCCACATCTGCTCATTTTTTTAAGGCTTCCAGGGACAGTGACTCCAAGAGTTGTTTCCCATGCCTTCAGGACAGCCAGGACGCCACCACATTTTTAAATCTAGACCTAATTTTAAACCTAGACCGAAGCCCTGCAGATGAATGATGCAGCAATGTCATCCCAGCAGAAAGGCAGCCATGGTTTTCACTTGTTCAACATATATTTAATTAAAAAGTGAAGGTGCCTTGGGGATAATTCCAGTGGAGGCTCAGGACAGTTAATAACAGTTACCATAAGCTAAATTCCATTTATCTTTGGAGGATGAGGGCATGTGCCTCGAGAGGGAAGCTGCAGAGCAGCTGAAGGGGGACCTCTAGGGCTCCTCCACAGAAAGCAGCAGTGGATGGAGCAGATTTAGACCAACACAGGGAGAGGAAAAGGGCATCCCAGATAAAAGTGGCTTATAAAATCACTTGGAATGTCAGCACATGATTATGTTGTTTTCCCCTCAATCATTAGGCAGACTGCTGGGTTGCAAAACACTCCGAAGCCTGAGAAACTGCTAATGGGCAACAGCTTTTGGAATGTCATAAATGCTCCATTTACTGGGCTGGAAAGGCAACGCTTTGTACAGTCAGGAGGCAGATGGGGAAATATTTGGACACTTGCAGCTCGTAATAAAAGGAGAGAAAGTGGATTAGTGGATTTTGTAACTCGTTAAAAAGGAAGGGCTGCAAAAGGAGGATTTGTGGGGAATCTGCACCCACCCCTGACGGTGCCTTGGACTCAAAGTTATGCACACCTGGACCAGAGTGATGCCATGAACTCCCTGTGCCCCACCAACTCCCAGAACCATTTGCAGATGGGAGAATCTGACAGATGATGGACCTGGAAGACATTGAGTGCTCGAGGTAACGGCTTTTGCTTTATGGTTTGAAGGTGTGAGAGGAGCCCCTCATCTTTCAAGACAGCAAAATCTTCTAAAGATGCAGCTGAGCACACAGTGCTGACCCAGACCTGGATAAATCCAGCCCTACGTGGCTTTTGGCTGCATCAAGAAGCAGGATGAGCTGGTATCTGCCCCCCATAAATCCCCTTGACTTGCCCCCAGACTCATCCCAACGGAATGAAAACGCCTTTTTGCTTTAATAACGCAGGGTGATTCCAGGGGTACATTAGGAAGAGATACATTATAAAGAATAAAAAATTCCTCTCCGAGGTGTTGGACGGCACTGAAAGGCTTTGCAATCCCTCCCTGGCAGGCTCAGCACCAGCTTTCTGCTCTTTGTTCTCAGAGAACTCCTCACACTCCTCCTGCAGTAACGAGCCTTTTACTGCCCACGCCAGATCAAAGTTGCCCGGGTAGATAAACACATTTGTTTAATGATTACACCTCCCCGTGCCAAATGAAAACACATCAAAGTGCAAGATTCAACAGCTTTGTATATATTTGTTTCTGCTTGAGCTGCACAATGGAAATTGTTTGTACTCCTGGCCAGAACAGTGAGGGCTCTGCAGCTCTGGAGCTGGGACGGAGCCGAGGCCAAATCTCTCTCCCGAGATTGCCGGCAGAGAAACGCCAGCAATTCCTTTTCACACTTCCAAGATGTGTCATGTACAGCACACAGCGATCCTAAACAATTTAACCAACCCTCGGAGCGCTCTTCAGAGGGAATTTCTTCACGGACAAGGGTGGGCAGGCCTTGGAAGGTGGTGGATGCCCAAGGGAGGGCTGGAGGTGGCACTGGGCTGGTGACAAGGTGGGGACTGGGCACAGCTTGAGGCTCAAGGGTCCTCCATAGGCCTTTTCCAACCTAAATGATTTTGGGAATTGTTTCACCACTGGGAATTCAAGGAGCCACCAGAACTGCGCTTTCCCTGCAGGAGCAGAGTCTGGGTTGGTTTGTGTGGAGCAGTTGTAGAGAGGAGGAGCGAGCACCACTCAAGGCTGAGGGAAGGATTATCCCAAATTTCAGTGAATTTGGGGTCAGGGCTCAGATAGAGCTTGATTACAAGCTCTTAATTAGTCCTGGGCATGACCTCTGCCACCTTATTGAGTCCCAGCAGCACTGAATAAAGACCCTGGTTACAGATCTGTCATGAAGCAGATCTGAAAGCTTTAGGAGTTAATTGGAATTGTCATCGTTCATTTTCCCAATAATATCAGCAGTTAAATAAGCAATGCAGCCTGACAATTTTCTCCGCTGGGTCTGTAAAAACATAATTTTCTGATGTTTGATTTCTTTATTCTTACTCTCTGACAGTTTACATATTTATTTGCTTAGTCATTTGCCTTCATGACTGGAGGCATTAATCTTCCCTGATTTTGTTTTTATACATTTATTTATACAAGCTCCACTCGCTGCAGCCCACTTAGCACAGCACTTCATTAATACAGTGCCTGTTTTTCTCGGTATGAAACTCATCAAAATCCTAATAGGACAAACACTTGTCAGGTGCTGAGCACTCACTCTTCATTTCTTTGGAGTGGCAAGAGAACGTTTCTGCCACCTGGGAATTGCAGCACAAACCTCTCTCTATTTTCCCTCTCCCTGTGGAAAATTAAGTCAATTTTCACATGCTGGAAGTGCACAGTTGCAAGCTAAATATTGTGGTGGGGTTTTATTTTACCAACAGAGAGCTTAACGCCATCCCTGAGTGAGCCCTGCAAGGCACCCCGGGAGGAGCTGCTGATGTGTTTCAGTCTAAAATAGTTTATAGGTGGCTTTTTTCCCCTGACAATGCTGACTGAAGTCACATTTGGATATCCTGGAAATTCCCAAATAGCACCAACAACAGGGACAACAATAACCTGGAGCACTGAACCTTGCCCAGCGTGGTGCAGGGAGGGAATCCTGTTCGGCAGGTTGGGATTTTCCATTTTATTGCCCATGTTTAGAATTTCCAATTTTTTTTTAATTTTCCCAAGTATTTGGGACTGATTTTAGAAACATTTAACCCACAAAAAGCTAGTTTCAAATGTATTTTTCAACTTCACCAGCCAATGTCCTTCACCTTCACAACTCCACGTTCCTTGCCTTCATTGAAGGAGAAATATTTCAAATAACTCCACAATTCCATGTTTCTTGCTTTGATTAAAGGGAAAATATTTCAAATATCTCCAGGTATTTTGCTGGTGCCTTCAGCTCCAGGGGTTGCCAGCCTGCCTGGAATGCTGTGTCCATTTATAGAGCACTCCAGGATGCTCCCACCTAGAACAGCACAAACCTGAATATTTTTTTCAGGATGGATCTGATTGTGAAATGAGGCAAATTTCGCTATTTTTATCCCAGTTACCTTTGTCTCCCACCACACATTTGCAGTAGGCAAAGGACGAACATTTTGTTCTTTGCTTTAAGTTTCCAGGCGAGGCTGATTAATTCTTACATGTTTTTTGGTAGGGCAGTATCACCATAGTAGCATCAAAATAAGATTCTGCTCGATACAGATATTAAACCCCTGATTTTTAAGTTAAATAATGGAAAACATGATGGGATTTTGATACTTTTGGAGGATCTTCAAATATCTGCAGACAATAAAAGTGATATATGGAATTAAGTTATAGATTATTCCTACCAAAGTTTATTTTCTTTGACTGAGAAATGTGTGAAATGAGGTGGAACCATTTTTATGTTTATTTTTTTAGAAGGCATTATAAAATCCAAGCTAAAGAATAGAATCATGTCAAGATGAGACCAGCACTGAACACTTTTACAACCCCAAAAAGGAATTAAAATCCATTCTTCAAGAAAGCCAAACTCCTCCAACAGGCTCGTTTTAGCCAGAATTGCCCATTTCAGTGAGATTTTTGTAAGCAGTGGGAATTACCATCTTCCTAAGGCATTGTTGCCATTCCAGCTGCTGGGATGGATCCAGATTCATCCCAGTTTTAGTTTGATTTTGAATAATCAGCCAGGGAGCTCTCGCTAATATTATTTCCCTAACATTATTTCCCTAATATTATTTCAGATCTGAAGAACAGGGAGGTTCCTTCAGCAGCTGCGTGAAAACAAAGTTTAAAATGCTCATTCCTAATAATGCTCATTCTTTAAAATGGTCATTCCTTAAAATGCTCATTCCTTAAAATGCTCATGCCTTAAAATGCTCATTTCTTAAAATGGTCATTCTTTAAAATGCTCATTCCTAGTAATGCTCATTCCTTAAAACATTAATTCCTTAAAATGGTCACTCCTAATAATGCTTACTCCTAACAATTATTAGAAGTAATAATTCCTAATATTAGGAATTCCCAATATTACTCCTAATATTAGGAGTAATAATTCCTTAAAATGCTCAATCCTTAAAATGCGCATTCCTAGTAACGCTCATTCCTAATAATGCTTGCTCCTAATAATGATTAGGGGTAATTAGGAGTAATAATTCCCAATATTAGAATTCCCAATATTACTCCTAATTTCTAATATTACTCTTAATATTAGGACTAATAATTCCTTAAAATGTTCATTCCTTAAAATGCTCATTCCTTCAAATGCTCAATCCTTAAAATGCTCATTCCTAATAATGTTCATTCCTAATAATTCTGACCCCCAATAATGCTCATTCCTTAAAATGCTCATTTTGAGAATAATAATAATAATAATAGTAATAATAATTCCTAATAATTCTTACTCCTAATAATGCTTTATTCCTAATGAAGCATTCCTCCCTCCTAATAATGTTCATTCCTAATAATTCTTACTCCTAAAAATGCTTACTCCTAATAATGTTCATTCCCTGAAAATGCTCATTCCTAATAATGCTTACTCCTAATAAGGTTCATTCCTAATAATGTTCATTCCTAATGCTCATTCCTAATAATTCTTACTCCTAATGATGTTCATTCCCAATAATGGTCATTCCCAATAATGTTCATTCCCAATAATGGTCATTCCCAATGATGTTCATTCCCAATAATGGTCATTCCCAATAATGGTCATTCCTGATAATGTTCATTCCCGATAATGCCCATTCCTCCTCTGGTGCTGAAGCTCTCCCGGCCCTCCAGCTGCAAATCAGAGAAATCTGGAGAGCAGATGGACCCAAGCAGGGAATTTTCACTCCCCCAACCTGCCCCTCCTGTCCCTGGGGTCACAGCCCGGCCCAAGGTGTTGTTGTGCAGGTTCCAGGAGCTGCAGGGTGGAAATGAGGCCCTGCCAAACCTTTTCCCCATGGGGATATTGATTTTCCCCACAGGGATATTGATTTTCCAGCCCTGTTTTTCCGCCCTTGCCGTTGGGTGTAGCCCCCCAGCTGTCCCTGCTTGCTGGCAGGGTATTTTTATTCACTTCTCTCCAACCTAGCAGTTCTTTTTCCAGCAGGTTTTAGTTTCCAAATCCCTCCCCTGAGCCCTTGGGAAGAAGAGAGGGTCCTGTGTTCACCTCTGCTCTTTTTGGAGCTTCATCAGGGATTCTCTGAGCTCTGTGCTTTGGGGAATCCATTTAGGAATCCACTCCTCACTATCTAAACATGTGATGATCTCTGCTGGAGTGAGACTTCAGCTCTGACACTCCAGATTTAAGCAAGAGTGTCAAAATCACCCATTAATGTGATTTTACCTCCCAATTTTCCTGGTATCTGGAAAGCACCCACGCTTTCCTGTGGGGGTACCAGTTGTGGGTTTCTCTGGGTCTGGATTGAAGGCACTTGAGACAGTAATTCATGTTTGGACTCAGTAAAACAGTCTCACCGCTGTGACTTCAGCAGCTTTCCATCAGAAGGCACAAAATGGCCAACAATCTCTTGGTACAAGGTCTTTTAAGACTAAACTGTCCAATTATTCAGATTATTTATTATCTATTTATTCAGATTATTTATTATTATCCAGATTATTTCCCTTTTAACCCAATAACTGATCCCACAGAGCTGCAATGGGGACTTTTCTGCCCAATTA
This sequence comes from Emberiza elegans, assembly GCA_024865655.1. Classification (NCBI taxonomy): domain Eukaryota; kingdom Metazoa; phylum Chordata; class Aves; order Passeriformes; family Fringillidae; genus Emberiza; species Emberiza elegans. Next base: position 89,014,531 of record JALJVW010000184.1, on the reverse strand, counting down.
CAAAATGCCACCCAAACCCATGGAGAAGAAGTGTGGTGGTATCAGTTGTGGGTTTCTCTGGGTCTGGATTGAAGGCACTTGAGACAGTAATTCATGTTCAAACTCAAGTGTTTATTATTTCTTATCAGTAAAACAGTCTGACTACTGTGAGTTCAGCAGCTTTACATCAGAAGGCACAAAATGGCCAACAATCTCTTGGTATGAGGTCTTTTAAAACTAAACTATCCAATTAAGAGCTGACACTGGATTATTTTCCTTTTTAACCCAATAACTGATCCCAAAGAGCTGCAATGGGGACTTTTCTGCCCAATTACAAAATGCCACCCAAACCCATGAGGAAGAAGTGTGGCAGTACCGGCTGTTGGTTTCTCTGGGTCTGGACTGAAGGCACTTGAGATGATAATTCATGTTCTAACTCAGGTGTTTATTATTTCTCACTACTGTGAGTTTGGCAGCTTTCCATTAGAAGGCACAAAATGGCCAACAGTCTCTTGGTACAAGGTCTTTTAAGACTAAACTGTCCAATTCAGAGCTGACACCTGGATTATTTTCCCTTTTAACCCAATCACTGATCCCACAGGGCTGCAATGGGGACTTTTCTGCCCAATTACAAAATGCCACCCAAACCCATGAAGAAGGAGGAGGAAGAAGAAGCCCAGGATGACACCCTCTGCCCTCCATCTTGCTGCCATCCACAACATACTAAAAATCCCAAAACCTCAATTTCCCACCAAGTGATACCCCTACACTGCTCTCTATAATCTATTTCACACTTTTGTGGATTCCAGTCCATCTTGAAGTCTAGGAAACTTTCTCCATGGATGAGGGTCACAGTCAGTGCTGCCCTGGGGGTCAGGGCACCCCAGAGCAGACACGGAAATGTTCCCAGAGCCCTGGGTTCCCACACTTTCCCAGTCCCATCAGTTTTCCTTGATTTTATTTACCAGAAGCTGGTTTTCAGCTCACGGCTGCAATCATTAATTTGGATTAATGATACCATTCCTAACCTACCACTCCACCGATTCAGCACGGTTTGGAAGGAGCCAAAAAGACTCAGATTCCCATTTCTACCACAAAAACTGATTTTACAACACTGACCATTTGTTTTCATTACTTCCAAATCCAAGACAAGCTCTCCCTGTGCTGCAGCCCTAAGTGGATGAACACAATGAACATCAGTGTTCAGAGCAAAAACCCATAAATTATGGACTTGAATATTTAATCTGCAAGGAGAATAAAATGTAGGGGAAAAAAAAGTCCTGGTTAAAAAATAAACAGTAATTATTTCTGAAGAAGAGAGGTTTCTGATCGGACAAATTTCTGGGACAGCCAAGAGGAAATAATGAGGCAAAAGGAGACAGAGATGCAAATTCCCAATGGTCAAGGGGTTTTGGGATCACACACTCCCAAAAAAACGGCTTCTGTTGGGATGGAAATTTTTTTGGAAAAGCAGAAGCAGCCCCTGATGGAGGGAACTGATGCATTCCCCAGCTGCAATTCCCCAACCAATGGATTCTGCTCAATGCCCAAGCCCGAGCTGCTCTTTATTTATAAGAGAATGAAAAGGATCAGGTCTATTTTTAACTCCCTGGAAAGTTTAAAAATAAAGAATAATGCATTTAGCAGCAGGTTTTGAAAATGAGCCCGTGGGTGTGAGGGAGGTGAAGTCCTGGGCCTCCATCAGCGCCACAAGGAGGAGAATTTAGGACAATATGTGAGGAAGCAGGAAAAAACTGAAGTAAAAACGGTGAGAAATCAATAAATAAATATTCCTGCTCACATTTATGAGCAGGAATAAATTTAGGAATGGCAAGGAGTCTTTGGAGGGGCCTGGAGCTGAATCACCCCTCATCTCACGGAGTTTCAGAGGGAAATAAATTGCAGAGAGCATTTCTCCTGGGATGGAAACGCATCCACACTCGTTGGGTTTGGGGCTGCAAGGTCCCCCCAGCCCAGCCCTGCACCTTTAAGATTCTGCAGATCCACTTTGGGGATTTTCCATCCTTTTTTCACTCATTTTTCCAGCCCATTTGTGCCTCTCACTATTTACAATTCCACTCAGGGTTTGCATTAATGAATTCCACAGCAAATCCTGGGACAAGGGGACAACGATCCCAGCAGTTGGAAACCTGAATTAAGGAGCTCTGAGGGCTGTGACAGAGCCTTGGTCCCCTGTCCTCAGCCTCTGCCACCACTTTGTCCCTTTTTTAGGGTCACCAGTTCTTTATAAAGTCTGGGAACAATATTTTATTATGTTAATAATAGTTTTTTATTATTAACATTAATAATAATTTAATTTCACGTGTGTTACAGCTGTGACAGGGCCTTGGTCCCCTCTCCTCAGCCTCTGCCACCACTTTGTCCCTTTTTCAGGTTCACCAGTACCTTATAAATTCTGGGAACAATATTTTAATATATTAATAATAATTTTTTATTATTATTGTTAATAATAATTTATTTTCACATGTGTTACTTATTCTAGCCTATTCTAAGTTTATTTCACTGTATAAATTGTCTTATTTCAATGTTGGAAAAGAAAAGAAGGGAATTAGCCCCTCAAAACACGACAGGCATTGATTGGTTTTAATTTTTTGAACAGTTTTGTGATAAATTTTAATTTTCTACCTATTAAACACGTTATTAGTAATTTGCAAATATTTGCCACTGCCTGCTCTTGGAGCTTTGTGGGACCATCCATGATTTTCTCCTTTTTCTTCATGAGCTCTCTGGGTTTAGACGCTGCAAATTTTCCAGGGACCACCAGGATGGGCTGGATGAATATTTGAATGAGTTGAGTTAAGGCGGGGATGAATATTTGAATGAGTTAAGGCGGGGATGAATATTTGAATGAGTTTATAAAACACCGCCCTGAGCAGGGAACTCCAGGTGCACAAGGAGGACACCAGCAGAGGTGGGGACATCAAAAGCCACCACCAGGGGATCACCAGGGCCACCACTTGGGGCTGGTTGGGTTTTTGGGGACCCCCATGGATGGTGGCAGCTGAAGGTGGCACTTGGGGACTGTCAGTATCTTCTCAAATAATGTGAGAACTGATTGGTTTGACCACAAACTCCCAAAAAATTCACTTTTTATCAACCTGGGGCAGGGACACTGCTTAGTGGCCTTGGTGCCAGGTTCACTCTTGGGTTTGATGGTCCTCAAGGGCTTTTCCTTCAAGAGCTTTTCCTTCTTTTTTCCTCCCAAGAACCAAAATGATTCCATGATTCATCTCAGACAAACCAAATTATCTCTTCCTTCCTCAGAGAACACCACCAACTAAACAGAAACTATTTTTCCCCCAAATTTTTCAGTATTTTTTCAAGTTTCAGCTCAGATAAAAGCTCACGTTTAGGGTGGTTCATAAAGCTAAAATTCAACCTCACCTCTACAACCAAATCCTGGTGATTTTTTCTCCTTTTCATTTTATTTCTCTGTCCACAATAGGAATCATTTTCCTTTGAGGCAAGAGAAGATGGTAATAATGAAACAACACAGGGCCTGGCACAGAGCCCACAGAGAAAAATGCTTCATAAGCATCACTTCCACTTGGATTGAAAGGTTTCCCTAAAACAAATGAATCTGAAATTCTGTCCAGAAAAAGGAGAAGTAATTATTTAAAAATCCAATTGACAGACAATGAAAGAGGTTTTTTTAAAGTGTTATCTATTGTATAAAATTATTATAAAACTAGAATAATATATTAGAATAATAGAATAATTAGAATAATATATATAATAATACAGAATTATTAGAATAATAATTATATGTATCACTAGAATAATATATATTTCTATAATATAGAATTTCTATAATTTATATAATTTTTATAATATATAATATAATGGAACAGAATAGAATATATATATAATAATATATATAACAATATATATATTGTTTATATATATATGTATACAATATACATAATATATATTACAAATAATTATTAAATGTTATATATATTATATACATATTGTATATATGTATATATAATATATATAATAAATGTAATGGAATATATATATTATATACATATGTATATATGTATATAATATATATAATAAATGTAAATGTAATATATATTATGTATATTGTATACATATATATTAACAATATATATGTTGTTAATATATATATGTATACAATATACATAATATAGATTACATATAATTATTAAATGTTATATATTATATATATAATTACATTATGTATTATTATATATAATTATTAAATTATTATAATTATACATATAATTATTAGATTATTAAATTATTATAAAAATTTATTCCCACACAAACCATGACCCACCCTGAGTTTAAAAAAGCTTTTTTTAATCACAGAATGATCAGGGGTGGAAAGTACCTTAAAAACCATTATTTCTCCAAATAGAAATTCCCTAAATAACTGGATTAACATCACTCTGAGCCCAAACCCAAGTGACACACCAGCACCAGCACCGAGGGGAGGGACAGCAGAATTCCTCTGAGGAAATTTAGGAATTTTCCTAACCCCAGCTTCACTCAGGAGCTGCAGGAGGAGGAGGAATTCCCAATTCCCAGTGGAGCCATCCCAAGCCTGTGCTGCTGATGGGCTCCATCCTCCCCTGTCACCTGCCCCAGCCAAAATCTGCCTTCCCCAATCTGGAAAAAAAAACAAACAAAAAAAAGGGGCCAAATTCACCTCGTGGCCCCTCCCAGCTGAAATCAAGGGACCAGTGCTAATGACAGCAATTAGAAATTAAATTTTAAACCCCACAGGATCCCTGGTTTTGCACTGGAGGGTGGGGAACGAGATCCTGTACAAATATAAAGTGAATTTAGCCGCTGAACAGTCTGGCTTTTATTGGCATTCCTCCCTCCCTGCCCTGGCTTCCTCTCCCCCGTATATTTTAAGCAGCAGCTCCTTTATTTCTGTCCATATTGGTGCCTTATGCTCACTGTAAATACAGCAGCCTCAACTTTGGGCTTCCCAGAGCTTCCCCCCCAAGATTTTTAAGGAGAAAAGGTCAGAGTATTCCAGTGAACTGACGCACTCTTGTCTAATTTATACAGCAAGAAGCTTAAAATTGTGCGTCATTTGACCATTTTCCATTTGTTCATGCTGAGATTAAGAGATGGGCTTATTGTTGAGCTGATAGTTGAAATTACAGCTAAGAGGAAAAAAAGGGTTAGAGGGGATCAGTAGCTGCAGCTGGGCTGGGATTTACTGCCCAGTCATGGCAGTGGAAATGAGAAAACTTGAAAAAAGCAGTTTGGGAGGGACTGGGGAGGAGCTGAGTGAGTAATCAATCATTTCAAAGGTGAATGTTTCCAGATAAAACGTGGGAGCCAGGGCTTGCTGCGAGCTCATTTAGTTGCCAAAAAGCGTCTGTGACCAGGGAGGGGGTGAAAAACCCAGCAGCAGCCTCAGAAATCAGCTGGAACAAAGGATTTTCCTCAGGACTCGGCACATCTTGTACCAGCCCCTCGCTGCTCTGCGCCTCTCACAGGGCAGGAGTTCCGCCACACCAAACTCCCTTCCCTCAGGTGCCTCTCCAGCTTTTTATTCCAATAAATTGGGTGTTTTCACCACAGAAATCACAAATTTCACCCTGAATATTCCCAAGCTTTGCAGCAAGTCCACTTAAAAAACTGGAGCTGGTTGTTCACCATTTACCCCAGGAGGGATTTGTGGTGTTTTCTCGACCCCCAAACCCCGTGCTGATAAATCCAACTGAATTTGGATGGAACCACGGAGATTTCTACAGGAAAATGGTTCAGCTCCATTTTTTAAAATTAATTTTTTAAAATCAAAAATTAAAATTAAAATTAAAATTTTCAAATTCAAATTTCAAAGTCCAGATTTGAAACCTGGACCAGTGAACATCGGCTTCCTTCAAGCTAGGAAATCCATGAGAATTCTCCCAGCTCTGCTTTCTTCTCATATTCTGCCCTGTGTATTCCACGAATCCCAAATTGAGCTGTATTTCTCTATTTACACCACGATGGGGAGGAGGGGAACGGACTTGCTGACGTTTTCTTGGAAGAACGGCTGCTATCTATAGGATTTTCCATTTTCATCTGGGATATTTTCACGGGGCTGCAGACGGATGGCTTTTCTAGGAAGGTGAAAAGAAGAACGTTGCCATCCCAATCGTGGATTTCCATCTGTGGCAAATCCCTAATACCCCAAGATTCTGCTCAGACTAAATTTATGGATTTTTCACCACCAAACCGCCTCCTTCCCTGGCGGAAGAAACAAGAAATCTCACGTTCTGACTTTGCAAACACTCAGAAAAGGTGAAAACACACAAAGCTCTGGTGCCAAATGCTGCTTGGGACAGCCAGGGCAGTTATTTTGCTGTTTAGAGGAAGATTTACGGTGAAATATCCATTAACAAACTTTATAACTCTGAAAAATACATGACATTTTCCAGAGCTGTATCATTCCTGAGTGGAAGCACGAGGAAAATAGGAAAATGTGGCTGCAGGAGGGAGCAGAGCAGCAACTCAAACACGAGGGAGCTAAACCAGGAGGGTGCCAAAACAAGAGCCACGAGGCCAACCTGGAAAAGCAAATAAATTAAATATTGCTTCAAAATCTGTCAGCAAAGAGCCTGTTCGTAGTTCTACCTCCTGCTCCTGGAGTTTTGTGGGACCATCCATGATTTTCTCCTTTTTCCTCATGAGCTCTCTGGGTTTAGAGGCTGCAGGTTTTCCAGGGACCTCCTGGATGAAGGCAGGGATGAATATTTTAATGAATTGATAAAATATCAGCTGTTATTCTGCTCCACCCGTGACACCCTGACAGAGGTGAGACAGGAATGCCAGGAATTTAGGGAATACCTGGATTTATATGGATGAAATTTAAATTTGGATTAGAATTTGAATTTTCAGGATGCAGCGCCCAAATTTGGCTGTGAGATCTGAGTGTGGCATCACAAAGGAATGGGATTTTGTTCCCAACCCCAATGCCAAGAATGGGATTTCACTGTGAATGCCAACCAAAGAAATGGGATTTCATTGTGAATCCCAGTGCAAAGGAATTATTTGTTAATACAATGTCTAGAACAGGATTTCACTGTGAATCCAAATCCAGAGAAATGGGATTTCATTGTGAATCCCAGTGCAAAGGAATTATTTAATTGTCAATCCCAGTGCCAAGGAATGGGATTTCACTGTGAATCCTAATCCAGAGAAATGGGATTTCATCCTCAATCCCAATGCAAAGAATGGGATTTCACTGCAAATCCCAGTGCCAAGAATGGGATTTTATTGTGAATCCTAATCCAGAGAAATGGGATTTCACTGTGAATCCCAACGCCAAGAATGGGATTTCATTGTGAATCCCAGTGCCAAAAATGGGATTTCATCCTCAGTCCCAGTCTAGAGAAATGAGATTTCACTGTGAATCCCAATCCAGAGAAATGGGATTTCAGCCTCACTCCCACTCCAGAGAAACGAGATTTCACTGTGAATCCCAATGCAAGGAATGGGATTTCATTCTCAATCTCAATTCAGAGAAATGGGATTTCATTGTGAATCCCAATGCCAAGAATGGGATTTCACTGTGAATCCCAATGTAAAGAATGGGATTTCGTTCTAAATCCCAATCTTGAGAAATGGGATTTAGTTGTGAATCCCAGTCTAAAGGAATAGGATTTCACTGTGAATCCCACTGCCAAGAATGGGATTTCATTGATAATCCCAATCCAGAGGAATGGGATTTGACTCTAAATCCCAATCTTGAGAAATGGGATTTCATTGTGAATCCCAGTGTAAAGAATGGGATTTCACTGTGAATCCAAATGCAAATAAATGGGATTTCATTGTTAATCCCAATGCAGAGAAATGGGATTTCATTGTTAATCCCAATGCAGAGAAATGGGATTTCACTGCAAATCCCAATGCCAAGAATGGGACTTCACTGTGAATCCCAATCCAGAGAAATGGGATTTCATTGTGAATTCCAGTGGGATTTCACTGTGAATCCTAGTGTAAAGAATGGGATTTTACTCTGAATCCCAACCCAGAGAAATGGGATTTCACTGTGAATCCCAGTGCAAAGAATGGGATTTGATGCTCAATCCCAGTCCAGAGGAACAGGATTTCAGCCTCAATCCCAGTACAAAGGAACAGATTTCACTCTGAATTCCAATCCAAAGGAGCACGCCCACAGCAAATATCTGATAATCTCCCAACCTCCAAGGTATGGAGGGAATTTTATCCCAATTTGAAGTGACACCATGAGACAAGCATGAATTATTATTGCATAATAAAATTATGAATTACAACAAATTAAAACATTATCTCGGAGAGCATTTTCCTCCTGGAGCTCTTCAAGTACAGGACAAGGAATTGAATCCAGGTGTCTCCAGCATCCTCAGTGTTGGAGCACCTGTATTCCAGCTCCAAAATGGGATGGGACCTCTCCTGAAAGCCACACTTGGAGCAATTTTGTTTCTACTCCAAATTCTACTCAAAATTTCATTTCTACTCTTATTCAAAATAAGAAAATGAGGCAACACAAAAGGAAGATAAAAACCAAGAAAATAAGGATGCAGCAGCTCATTAAGCACCACCAGAGATAAACCTGGCTCTGCTCAAAGCCGATTTTCCCACCTGAAGGACCCGGCAGCATCTCTGTGCTGGTTATTCCCGTCACCAGGCCAATTTCCAAACCTTCTGTCAGACACAAAAAGTTCAGGGAGCTTAAGAGGAAAATGCATTTATAGCCCTGGCTGCGCGAAGGCAAAGCAGATAAAGTTCAGTGCCTGAACTTGTGGAGGTTTCAGATGTAATTCTGACATGAAACACACTGTGCCAATTTTCCAGCTCCAGCAAACGTATTAAATGTCATTGTCTTTCTAAGAAGAAAGGATCTATTCTATTTTCTTTTTTTTTATTGACTGAGGAAGATTAAAGGTAATCTCCCTAAATCCTCAATCACCCCACAGGATACATTTTTTTGGATGTGGCTGTGTCATTCAGAATATCACATTCTGTAATGGAGAGGACTTGGGTTATCCCTCGCTGCTTCTTTTTGTCCCCTCAAACCTCCCCTAAATCCCAACCCTCTGCTTTTGCCACCCAGTTTAAATCTGGTTTTTTTTTTACCCAGAGTGGCCACAGCCCTCCTATTTTACTTTAAAACACTTCAGAAAGGCCAGTGGCCAAATGCAAGGGGGTTTCCTTCCTGCTGGATAAAAAGCCAAATTCAGCTTTGCCAAGATGGATTCTGCTCCCTCTCTGTTTTCTCCCACCTCCTGTGATTTAAAAAAAAAAATAAATAAATCAAAATCAAACTGAACCCTCAAACAAACAGGTGGGGAAAAAAAAACAAACAAACAAAAAAAAAAACCCCCAACTAAATAAAACCTCTTTGGCTTCATGAAATCCAATTTTTATCCAAAGATAAAACTTGCTGGAAACGTCTGGGTCAGGTGGCAGCACGGGGAATTCCGGGGGAATTCTCTGCCTGTGTGGTCATCTGTCCAAAAGGAGGTGACAGCAGTGGGGCCTGTGCCAAATAAAGATTATTTCAGGCCTGGGGTTGCTGGGGACAAGTCACAAAGCCCAGCAGAGCCTGGACTAACCCAAGGGAAAAAGGCCAATTGCTCCCATGTCAGTTATTCCCTGTCCCAGGAACACCACGGGGATTCTCTGGAATTTGGGGCCCAGAAATGTTCAGAAATCTTTAATTCCCACAAAACCTCATTTTCTGTTCCCTCCTGCTGTGCTCACTTTGGGGTTTGGGTGGCTCCTGGAGGCAGCAGTGAAATGGGAGCTTGAAAAGGAGATTTTCACCTCCAGAGGGACATTCCCACCTGGAAAAGCACCTGTTGGGGGATTTTGGGATGGGGACAAAGCTTCACCCCCTCATGGTCACCTGCACTCAGCCCATCAAGGATTTCAAGGCTCAAAATGGATTTAGGAGAAGCCCAGGCCAGGCTCAGCCTCTGCCAGGATGAATCTGCTGCAAAATTAAACCGGGCAGTCCAAAAGGCTCCACAGCTTCAAGAAAAACGGCAAAAATTTACAATATTAGGGATAAAAACCACGCCAGAGCAGGGGGTCTGAACCACTTTCACATGAATTCTTGACCTTTTCCACCAGTTTTTCTTTGAAAATCTGCATTTTCTTGGAATCCCAGCATTTCTTTCCAAGCTCTAAAATTGACCAGGAATGACAAATTTTGGAAGAAAAATCTTCATTTTTCCCAGAATTTTCTCACTTAAAGGGATTCAGCCCCATCAATTTCTGCCATCCACCAGGGCACCATTGTTCTCTATAAATTTTTTAGAATAAAAGAGCAAATTTTGGATGCTTAAATAATATTAAAGCAAAGGTTACAATGCCAAATTTTCCCCACCTTTGCCGTGAAGTCATTCCTGAGAGTTTCAAGTGAAATTTCAATTTTTGAATTTCTGAAGTCAGCTTTGAATTTTTCCCCCATTGTCCAGAGCAGGTGGGATGTTTACCTGAGTGAGTGTGGCACAATTAGTCCTGGGCTCTAATTAGGCATTAATGACTGCAGGGATACTAAAGGCTCTCGAAAACCACAGTGTCCACAACAACAAAAATTGCAAAAATTTACAATATTAGGAAAAAACCCACACCAAGGCAGGGGGTGTGCAGCACTTGGTCCTGAACTCTTGACATTTTCCACCAGTTTTTCTTTGAAAATCTGCATTTTCTCAAAATCCTAGAATTTCTTTCCAACTCTAATAAAAGACTGCTCTAAAATTGACCAGGAGGGAAAAATTCTGGAGGAAAAATCTTAATTTTTCCCAGAATTGTCTCACTTAAAGGGATTCAATCCCATCAATCTGTGCCATCCATCAAGGCACCATTGTTCTCTATAATTCTTTTAATAAAAGAGCAAATTTTGGATGCACAAATTATATTAAAATTAAAAGATTCAAAGCCAATTTTTGCCCTCCCACCTTTATCATTAAGTCATTCCTGAGAGTTTCAAGTGAAATTTCAATTTCTGAATTTCTGAAGTCAGCTTTGAATTTTTCCCCCATTGTCCAGAGCAGGTGGGATGTTTACCTGAGTGAGCGTGGCACAATTAGTCCTGGGCTCTAATTAGTCATTAATGAATCCAAGGATCCCAAATCAGTGAAAATGGCCCAGTTTGGGCTCCTGGCGCTCCCCTCCACACAAACCCCCAAACCTCCAATCCTTGCAGGCAGCACCTCCAAAGGCAATTTGGATGATTTAATTGGGACTGATGTTTAATTGGAGGCTAATTTGCAATTCTCATTCAAAGCAAATGTCCCTTTTGCTTTCAGAGCCTCGTGCTAATGGTGTTCCCTTGGATTCCTGGCTTTTTATCAGCTGGGTTTTTATCAGGGCCCAATTTGATGTTCCCAGGTACTGCAGAACACGCTGTTCAGTGGTCAAAAGTAATATTATCAGAAATAGGGTGGAAAACACTCTGGTACCTTTTTTTTTTTTCTGTTTGAGAATTAGAGGCTTCAAATTCTCTGAGTCTGATCTGATTCAACAACTTTTCGAACTTTTAAAAGACAAAAGACGTTGAAGGGGAAGGTGGTTTTAGATTACAAAGGAGTTTTGGCTCCAAAATTCAGCATCCTCTGCTCTGAGCCATGCCTGGGTCACACCAAAACCCAGCCCCAGCTTCGGGGCACCCCCAGGATTAAAATATTAAAATAATTATTAATTTACAATAAATTGAAGGAGGAAAATCCCCATCCCATCTGCATTCTCTCCTGCCTGGCAGGCGTTTCCTCGCTGCAAAATTCCCTTTATTTATTTATTTTTCAGCTCAGCCCCGCACATCCCCACTGGGGCTGGCAGGAACCATCCCCGGGAGCATTTCTCCCTCTCCAAAATGAAACCCAACCAAAAATCCTGGAGGAAATCCACAATGGAAAAACAAAAATACCCAAATCTTAATGACAAATGCACCTGAATTTTGCTGTAATTTCTGCCTTGGTTACACATTTGGCCTTTTGTTATTAGAGAGAAAATTTGGATTGCTGGGGGAAGAGAAGGAAATAAGGAAAGGGAAAAACATTTTTGCTTTGTGTGTGTCATTCTTGGGGACGGTCACTGCCTTTGGGAATTACAGCAGCTCTGCCCTGAGGAGCCCAAAGTGGGGTGAAAAATCACCCCACTAATTAAAATAATTATTAATTTGCAATAAATTAATATATTCCTCACTAAAACAATTATTAATTTACACAAAATTAAAATATTCCCTACTAAAATAATTAATTTACACTAAAACATTCTCCACTAAATTAACTACTAATTTACGCGAAATTAAAATATTCCCCACTAAAATAGTTATTATTAACAATAAATTACAATATTCCCCACTAAAATAATTACTAATTCACAATAAATGGAAATATTCCCCACTAATTCAAATAATTCCCCTCTCCAAACGTGGCCCCATGACTCAGGTCCTGTGCAGAGCCAGAATTTTTGGCCATTTCAGGATTAATGTTGACAAAGATGCCAAAAGTTGGAATCCTGCTCAGTGCTGAACTGAAATCTCAGCAAAATAAAAAAGCTGCTTTTAGAGCTCCATGGCTGCATTCCTATTTATCTTTCTTTTTTATTAAAAAAATCCAACTAATGAAATAAAAGGCGGAGGAAGCCGAATTCTGCCCGTGCTGCCCAAACTGATGAGATCTTTGGAAGAGAATCCCAGAAGTCAGCAAAAAACTCATTTACTCCTTTGCTCGGCCCAAGTGAGAAAGCAATTTTTCCCTTTTTTTATTTTGGGATAAAGACAAGCCAAGGATGACAAGATTGTGGAGGAAAGGCAGCAAAGACAACAGAAAAAGGAGACAAAAACAAGATTGTGAGGATGAGGGGAAAAAGGTGGCAGCAGATAAGGAAATGAAAGAATTCCAGTTTGGGAAAACAGGAGCTGGGATAAAGCTCTGTGTGCTGGAAGCGGGGTAAAAATTGGGAAAAACAAGGGAAAGGTGAATCCTGAGAAATTCTTTGGGTTTTGTTCCATCTGCCCTGTTTGCCACTCGCGTGGGCACTTCTTGAAGGGAAAAATTTGCTCATTTTTAACACTATGAATATGGAATATTTAATGATTTTATAAATAAATATAATGCATCAATAAATAAATTAATTGCTTGTTGGAAGTCAGTCCCAGGTTCATCCGCTGGAGAAAATTCAAGATTGAGAATCAGCAAATGGGTGTTGGTTTGAGGAGGGGAAAAAAAAGAGGTGAAAATGCCTAAATGACCCAAATTTGCTCATTTTTAACACTAGGAATACGGAATGTTTAATAATTTTATAAATAAATATAATACATTGATAAATAAATTGATTGCTTGTTGTAAGTCAGTCCCAGGTTCATTCACTGGAAAAAAATAAAAGACTGAGAATCAGCAAATGGGTGTTGGTGTGAGGAGGGAAAAAATGAGCTGAGAATGACTAAATGACCCAAATTAGCTCATTTTTAACACTATGTAATATTTAATAATTTTATGAATAAATATACTAATAAATATAATGCATTGATAAATAAATTATGCCAAAACCTGAGGAATGTCATCTCTGCAGATGGGTCAGGCACCTGCTGGAGGACACCCATGGAAGGGGATCTGGGGGGAGACTCCTCCTGGTGATGCCTCAGGTTTTTTATTTTTATATTTATATAATATTTTTTAATGCTTTTCTCTCTGTGCTGCTTCAGTGTGCGGGGCTGGGTTCACATCAGGGGATGCTGAGCTCTGTGCACAGAGCAGGGAGACAAAACAATTCCTGCTCCAGCTGGGCACCAAGGACAAATGATCCAAATCTCAGCCCAGGAGCACAAACCCCGTGGGCTGGAGAGAGAAAAACAAGCAGGGTGGGGCTGGATGGGCTAAAGCTGGGATGGGACAATGAACTGCAAGGTGCAAATGGAGCAGAGCTGATCCAAGGGAGAGACCCCGTGCCCGGCCGTGCATTTTGGGGCCATTTTGGTTCATCTTGGCACCATTTTGGTTAATTTTGGGTTCATTTTGTGACCATTTCGGGTTCATTTTATGACCATTTTGGGTTCATTTTGGGGCCATTTTGGTTCCTCTTGGGTGCAGCCCTGGCTGGGCTCTTGTGCTGCCCAAGGTGGATCCATGGAGGAGATGCTTTGAATCAATCCCTGCTTTATTCTGTGACTCTGCCCAGCCTCTGCTCCAGCTCAGCCTTCCCAAGGCATCACCAGAGCTTTGCAAACCCTTCAGCAGGAGGTGAGACCTTCCTGACCTGCATTTCCCTCATTTTCCCTTGCACAGGTTAAAGAAATAATTCTCAGGTTGAAAATGTGTCCAAGCGTTCCCCTGGGTCTGCCTCCTGGTCCTGATATTCAAAGGGAATACTGGGAAATATCTTTGTAATAAAAACTTATTTTAGGGATCCGTAACCACCTAAAGGAGAGGAATTTGTCCTCTGGAGACTCCACAGGACCTCGTCAGCCAAAGAGCTTTGGGTCAGTAAATTGTCCACTCTGGGTGGGATTGTCCTGTCCCCATCTGAGGCCACAGCTCTGCAAGGAAGGGACACCCCTAAATATTAATAATGAACGGACACCATTCCCAAATATCCCTGGGAAGGGCAGGAAAACCCTTTTTGGGCTGGTGGCCAGGGCACAATCACCTCTGCAATCTGCTTTTGTAATCAGCTCCTACCTTGATTGGGAAAAGGTTCAGAAAACCAGGGGAGCAATTTCCTGGTGGTGAATTCCTTCCAGCACGAGGTGATTCAGCTCCTGGTGTGTGAGGAGAAACCTCACATGGGGGTGGAAGGGTCTGACGGTCCCAAATCCAGGAAATTGAGAGCTGATTTTAATGAAGACGCAAAGGAACAGCATCACAAAGGGGCTGAGTCACCACAGCCTGAGCAGGGACACCTTTGGAACTTCCTCAGGGGTTCAAGGAGCAATTAGTGCTGGTATCAGTGCTCCTAAATCCATTAATCCTCTAAGAAATCATCATTAGGCACAACCAGGCTGAGTCTGGAGCTCCAGACATGGCCCAGGTGAAATTCAGCAGTCCCAGTTTCAAACACAAAAATAAGGGAAAAATACAAAAGTGGGATTGAGGGAATGTTTTACTGGGGAGAGCTCTGATGCTCCCAAACCCTTTGGGGTTTCCATTTGAATTCAAGGAGCAAATAGTGCTGATATCAATGTTCCTAAATCTGTTAATCCCCTAAGAAATCATCATTAGGCACAATCAGGCTGAACCCGGAGCTCCAAACACGTCCCAGGTTTCATCCTGAGGTTCAACAGCCCCAGCGTCAACAAAAAGAGAAAAATAGGAGAGTGGGATTCAGGGAATGTTTCATTGTGAGGGCTCCCAGCTCCCAAACCATTTGGGGTTTCCATTTGAAGCCAAGGAGTAATTAGTGCTGATATCATTGTTCCTAATCAATAATCCCATAGAAATCATCATTAGGCACAACCAGGCTGAACCTGGAGCTCCAAACACGGCCCAGGTGAAATTCAGCAGTCCAAGTTTCAAACACTTAAAAGGGAAAAAAAGGGAAATGGGATTCAGAGAATGTTTTACTGGGGAGAGCTCTGATGCTCCCAAAACCTTTGGGGTTTCCATAGGAATCCAAGGAGCAATCAGTGCTGATATCAATGCTCCTAAATCTGTTAATCCTCTAAGAAATCATCATTAGGCACAATCAGGCTGAACCTGGAGCTCCAAACACTTCCCAGGTCTCACCCTGAAATTCAACAGCCCCAGTTTCAAAAATAAGGAAAATAAAAGAAAGTGGGATTCAAACAAGAGAAGGAAAAAATAGGAAAGTGGGATTCAGGGAATGTTTTATTGTGGAGGGCTCCCTGCTCCAAAACCCTTTGGGGTTTCCACAGGAATTCAAGCAGCAATTAGTTCTGATATCAATTCCTAAATCCATTAATCCTCTAAGAAATCATCATTAGGCACAATCAGGCTGAACCTGGAGCTCCAGACACGGCCCAGGTGAAATTCAGCAGCCCCAGTTTCAAACACATAAAAGGGAAAAAAAGGGAAATGGGATTCAGGGAATGTTTTACTGGGGAGAGCTCTGATGCTCCCAAACCCTTTGGGGTTTCCATTTGAATTCAAGGAGCAATTAGTGCTGATATCAATGCTCCTAAATCTGTTAATCCTCTCAGAAATCACCATCAGGCTGAACCTGGAGCTCCAAACACCTCCCAGGTCTCACCCTGAAGTTCAGCAACCCCAAGTTTCAAACCCAAAAATTAGTAAATGAAAGTTTGGAGTTTTGGAGTTTAAGATATAGAAAAAAATTAAACTAAATATCAGGATGATTTCTTACTCTTAATTCACTTTAGATATGCAAGAAAGCTGCTGTTATTTCCCTTCCATAAAGTTCCAGGCAGAACTGGAATAAAACTGAAAAGCAGGAAGGGAAGTCTGCACAGAAAACTAGGAAAGAGAGAGAAATAAAGAGAAATGGAAGAGAGAGAAAGAAAAAGAAAAAGAATTGGAATAGAGGAGAGAAATAAAGAGAAATGGAATAGAGAGAAATAGAAATGAAATAGAAATAGAGAGAGATTTAAAAAGAGAAATTAATTAGAAAGAAATAGAGGGAAAGAAAGATAATTGAATGGAAAGAGAATTTCAATTAATTGATTGAAATTAATTAGAGAGAAATAGGGAGGAAGAAAGAGAATTGGAGAGAAATAGAGAGAAAGGGAAATAGAGAGAAAGGAAAAGGAATTGAATAAAGAGAAATTAGAAAGAAAGAAAGAGAATTGAAATAGGGAGAAATAGAGAGAAATAAAGAGAAATTAAATGAAGAGAAATTAATTAGAGAGAAAGAAAGAGAGTTGAAATAGAGAGAAATAAAGAGAAATTAATTAGAGTGAAATAGAGAGAAAGAAAGAGAAATTAAAGAGAGAGAAGAAGAGAAATAAAGAGAAATAAAGAGAAATAAAATGGAGATTGGAGAAAAGGAAATTCTGGGATATCCCTGGAGATCCCAGGCCTGCAATCCCATCTCCCACTCCTGAAATACCCTGGGCCAATGGGAGCTGGCTGAAATTCATCTTTTCAGAGGGGAGAAGCAGGAGGAGCCCCGAGTGCAAACCAAAAAGCCCCGAGAGGAGCTGGAAACCGCGGGGAAGCTGAAATCCCTGCCCGGGGCTGGCGGCCTTGGCCTGGCAGCTGCAGAACATCTGGCACCGACAGCTGGGACTTCCAGGGATTCTGCAACTTCCCATCTGCCGCTCCTGAAAATGCCAGCCATAAAAAAAAAGAATAAAAAAACCAGTACAAAATGGAATTTCCCAATTTCCCAGCACTTTCTGCAGTTCTGAGAAATTTGCAGCAGCCTTGCCTGTTCCTGGTCATTACCAAGCCTTGATTTTTCCAGCCGGGAGCAATTCAAGGGCTCAGGAAATGCAGATTTGTTGGTAAAATACAACAAAAGCACCGGTGATTGGGGCAGACTTTGCCCTGATTAGCACTCAAAGATTATTATTTAATCATCTCATTATTATGGAATAATAATTTAAATAATAAACATATTGAATAACAATGAATAGAAGTAATAATAACTAAAATGGATATTTAAATATAATTTATATAATAAACATATTGAATAATAATAAATATAAATATAATTAATAATTTGAAATAAGCATATATAATAATAATAATAATTTATATAATGAAAAGCTATATTGAATAAATAATAAATATAATATAAATAATGATAATAAATATAATATAATATAAATAATATAATATAATATAATATAATATAATATAATATAATATAATATAATATAATATAATATAATATAATATAATATAATATAATATAATATAATATAATATAATATAATATAATATAATATAATATAATATAATATAATATAATATAATATAATATAATATAATATAATATAATATAATATAATATAATATAATATAATATAATATAATATAATATAATATAATATAATATAATATAATATAATATAATATAATATAATATAATATAATATAATATAATATAATATAATATAATATAATATAATATAATATAATATAATATAATATAATATAATATAATATAATATAATATAATATAATATAATATAATATAATATAATATACATATGTTAAATAAATATATTATTAAATAATATTTAAAACCACTAAATAAATACATTGTTACATGTATTATTAAATAATAAAATATATAAAATGCTCAATAAATGGCATTGTAAGTGTGCCCAGTCTCTCATTTCAATTTGATTTCAGCTCCCAGTGAAACTCTGCATTCTCTGGCAGATTCCAGAGGGATTTCAGCCCAGGAATTCTCTCCAAAGGGAATGGACACATTTCAATTCCTCGTTATCAGCTCAGTGGAGCTTTTGAAGCATTTTTATCCCATCTCCAGGTGATTCCTGTGGGCTCCCTCTCCATTTTGAACACATTTAACGAAGGCAAAAACAATTCAAACAAAGAGGGATTGATCAGGCAGCGTTTTATTGCAAACCGTTGCTTTGCAAAGCTGCCATAATTTGGAAAAAATGAGATTTTTTTTAAAATTTTATATACAGTAATAGCAGGATGAGGCACGAGGATTACACAGAAAAATTGAATATACCTATTTATATATTCTATATATATTTATATATTCTAACCAGGAATAGAAATAATTTAGAGGGAAAACCTCCTGCTCAGGCAGCCCCACAGCCTGTGAGGATTATTAAGTAAAAGGGCAGCTTGGTGGACAAAAAAAAATACAAATAATATGCAATAATACAAATAAAATATTTAATACAAATGATAAAAATGCAATTTTTGGATGCAAAAATCCCTGGAGCCCCCAACCCTTTTGGGATCTCTCCCTGCCCATCTCCTCTGGGTAAAACCTCTGGAATTTTCCCTCGGTAGGAATAGAGAGAAACAGAAAGAAAGAGAAATGAAATAGAGGTGGGAACGTTCTGCTCCTTCACTTTTCCAGAGGGAAGGAAATTCCAGGATTGCCCTGGAAAAAGCTCAGGGAAAAGTTTTTTCCCCCCAGTGGTTTCTGAGGGATCACACAAGGGGTTGAAAACACCGCAGGATTTTTTGAAATTTATTTTTTATTCCTCCGTTTCCTTGGGAAAAAGAAAAAGCGAAACCAAACTTTGGCGCTGCTCAGCGTTCAGAGCTGATCTTTGCCTCCAGCTCCGCGCTGCTGGCCGGGTTTTCCCAGAGTTTGGGGTTTTTTGGGTTATTTTGGGGCTGGCCAGGCCGTAAATCCGGGAGGAGATGCCAATCTCGGGGACTTCGCTCTTGGGATTTAGGGCCCGCAGGCTCCTGGAAAAATAAAATTAAAATCCCCAAAACAACCAAAATCAACAAAACAAACCCAGGGAAGAGCAGGACGAAGTTCAAGGCTTGTTAAATATTCAACAGCTAATAACAATAATTAATAATTATTAACAATAACAAAGAACAGATTTGAATAAATTAATAATTTATTCTAAATAATGATGTCTATTAATAATGATTATTAATATTTATTAATGCAGAAAATCTGTTCACCAAATTTTCATCATCCCAAGTAACACCACAGGATCTGAGCCAATAAAAGCTGATTTTAAAGATCAAATCCCACCCTCTTAAAAGCTGCTAATAAAAGCCAAATTTATTCATTTAAGCCCCTTTTTATTAATTTCAAGAACTCTTATAAAGTGTTTTTAAAGGAAAGAAGGGGATTTTTGGGATTGCCCATACTCGTGCTGGACAATTCTCTGCTTTATTCTCTATTTTTGCACTTTATTTCAGCTCTTTGCCCTTTGATTTATTCAAGGAAAAGCATCAGTGAGGTCAGATATCTGCCCAACAAGTAAAATAAAATAAAATAAAATAAAATAAAAAAATAAAATAAAATAAAATAAAATAAAATAAAATAAAATAAAGTAAAATAAAATAAAATAAAATAAAATAAAAGTAAAATAAAATAATAAAATAAAATAAAATAATAACAAATTCTGCAGGGCCATGGACATCATTCCCACAGCTCCCTCCATTTGTTTAATTTCAATTTAAATTAAGCTTAAATTCATGAAATTAAAATTAATTGAATTTTAATTTTCCAAAATGAAAATACTGGAAATTCCGTTGCCCAATTTTAATTCCACGCCAATTAAAATTGGGGAACTGAATGGAATTCCCAAATTTGAATGGAATGGAATTCCTAAAATGGAAATGGAATGGAATGGAATTCCCAAAATGGAATTTCAGCCTCAACTTTGGCTGATGGGATCCTCTTGATGCCACTGGCAGTTGGATGAAATCTTTGTTTTTATCAGAAAAAAATTACAATATTTTTAATTTTTTCCATGTCCAGGCAATGGGAACTGTAAATATCCAGCCCTGCTGATGCACCAGAACCCAAATTATCTCTGGGCAGGTCACAAATGCAGCTCCAATTTCACTCAGCAAATATTTAATTTGTCATCTGTTAATTAACTGAGGAGCTGGAATGCTTCCCAAGGTGCCCAGGAAAGTTCCAGCCCCTTTCAGGAGCTTTTCAATCCAAAGTTCCTCTGGCTCCGGCTCCCAGGGAAATATCCCTGACAAGAACAAGCTCTGATTTTCCTTTTTTTTAATTTATTTTATTTTATTTTATTTTATTTTATTTTATTTTATTTTATTTTATTTTATTTTATTTTTTTATATTTTTTATTTTATTTTTTAATTTATTTTTTTTTATTTTTAAAGGGAATTTTTGGGCAGAGCTCTGAAGGTTTTCTCTGCTCTGTTCCACCCTTTGATCTCTCCCTTTGTGTCGCTTCTTCATGGAATAAATTTCACCTGTTTTGCATCATGGCAGACGAGGAGCTGGGCATGACCTGGGATATTTTCCCCTTTTCTGTCACAGAAATTGTCTGATTTTATTCATGGGATTTGCTAAAGGTTTGCACCAATGAGGATTACACAGAAAAAAATTGAATATTTTAACCAGGAACGGAAATAATTTAGAGGGGGAACCTCCTGTTTATTCAGCCCAATAATGCTGAAAATAAACATATTTTAATTAATTGGCATTTCCACTCTGAAAATTTCCATTCCTGATCCTCTCCCATTCCAGTTCATCTTTATTTAACTGCAACTTAATTCCTGCACTCTAGAAACCCATTTTTCCCTCAATTTGAAGCCATTTCCAGCCATTTTTCCCTGCTCCCTTTTCAGCAGGATCCATCCTGGCACTGCACTTGCTCTGCCCAACCCCTTTAGCAATAAAACACCTGGGAGTCAACTGGGAATATATTGATTTTTCCACATAGCTGCTGGCCACGGATCCATATTCATAAAATAACATGGAACCTCTGGCTTCTATCAAAATATGAAAGAAAAATTCAATGGGAGGAAAAAGAGACACTAAAAAATGAAAGAAAATTCAATTGGAGCAAAAAGAGACACTAAAAAATGAAAGAAAATTCAATTGGAGCAAAAAGAGACAGAAAAAATGAAAGAAAAATTTGATTGAAGTAAAAAGAGACACAAAAAAAATGAAAGAAAATTCATTTGAAGCAAAAAGAGACACAAAAATATTCAATTAACGGTTTTGGCACACAGGTATTTAAGAAAAATAACATTTATGTTGTACAGCAGCTCGCTCTGCCAAGCTGTGTTATTCCAGATATCCCTGCTGGACAGGAATGTTCTCCTCACAGCCTTTCGTGGTTTTCCAAATTCCTGCCACCCATGGGAAAGCTGCAGCTCTAGAAAATTCTAGAAAAACAAAAGCTGCAATTCCAGCCCAAGCCACGTCCTGGTGTCCAGAAGAATCCTCCAGATGTTTCCCTGTGCCCTGAACTCAGGGCCAGGAAAATCCAAAATTGGGGATCAAGGAACAAAGCAGAGCCTAGAAAAATCCTATTTAAAATCAAATTTATGCTGATAATTTATCAGAGATCCATTTGTTTTCTCCATGGCAGGGCAGGAACGTGATCCTTGCTGAGCAAAGCTGGATTTATACCCTGCAACAATAAATACCCTCAAGGAGGGGAAGTCGAGACCATAGATTTAAATAGATTTTGAAGGGATTTTAAATAGATTTTGAAGAGATTTGGAAGAGACAGCTTTTCCTTGCATGCCAAGATGGGTTTGGCCCTGAGACTGGCACTAATGCCCGGGTTATTTTCACAGCCTTAAGGAGAGGCTGTGCTAAAACACTGCCTGGTGCCACCAGCCTGGACGTCACTGCCCCAGATTAAAGGGACTCTGAGAGCCCAAAGCCTCCCCGAGCAGCGACAGCAAGGTCACTTTGTGCCACACACCCCGGCCTGGCATGGGGACACCTCCGTGCCCACGTTCCACCCAGGAGGGGCAGGAAGGGAATCTCCCACAGGAGCCAGAGCAGCTCTGTCCCAGGAAATAAATACAAGTGATTTACAGAGAAATATTTGTATTATTTATGCATAAAAACATATTCTATAACATTACATTACATTATATATTCAATTCTATTCAATTCTATTCTATTCAATTCTATTCTATTATATTATATTCAATTCTATTCAATTCTATTCTATTCAATTATATTCAATTATATTATATTATATTCAATTATATTATATTATATTCAATTATATTATATTCAATTATATTATATTCAATTATATTATATTCAATTATATTATATTCAATTATTTATATTCAATTATATTATATTCAATTATATTCAATTATATTATATTATATTATATTATATTATATTATATTATATTATATTATATTATATTATATTATATTATTATATTATATTATATTATATTATATTATATTATATTATATTATATTATTATTATATTATATTATATTATATTATATTATATTATATTATATTATATTATATTATATTATATTATATTATATTATATTATATTATATTATATTATATTATATTATATTATATTATATTATATTATATTATATTATATTATATTATATTATATTATATTATATTATATTATATTATATTATATTATATTATATTATATTATATTATATTATATTATATTATATTATATTATATTATATTATATTATATTATATTATTATTTCATTACATTATATTATATTGCATTACATATATGCATTACATTATATTATATTGCATTATATTATATTGCATTATATTATATTGCATTTCATTATATTATATTGCATTACATTATATTACATTTTTATATCATTTATATTATGTACACATACATATTATTTCTATATACAAATGAATATACACAATGTTGTTGGGCTATTTAATAATGGCCAGTGTTGAGGTTTGAAAAGCCAGGTGTGTGCTAAGGAAGGCAGGAGCCTCTCTTGAAATGAAAAATGCGAACCCCCTCCCTCCGAATTGTTATAATTTTTGAAATTAAGGGGCTCTCAGGCAAAGATATGGAAGGAGGAATAACAGTTCTTTATTAGAAAAAATAAAAATAAAATAATAAAAATGCAGAGTCAGCCCATGCCCTGTCCCCTGTGTGCCAGGGGGTGGCACAGCCCCATCCCACGGGGGCCCAGCCCTCCTGCAGTGCCAGCTGTGGCTCTGCTGCAGCAGGGCTCCTGCACAAGGGGGGAGTTTTCCTCTGCAGCTCCAGGGCTGCTGCAGATGGGCCTGGGCTCCCTCTGGCAATGCAGGGCAGCAGAAAGCTGCTCCTCTGGGAATGCAGGGGGCAGAGGCTGCTGGGGTGTCCCAAACCCCAGATTGGATCCAGGTAGGAATGCTTGGCTCCTCCCCTGGGCGGAGCATCTCCCCATGGGATGGTGGGATTGGATCAGCCATGCAGGGACACTCAGTGGCCATGGACAGAAGAGAATTAATAATCAATAGCCCATGAACAGAAGATAATTAATAATTAATGGCCATGGACAGAAGATAATTAATAATCAATGGCCCAAGAACAGCAGAGATCTCCTGGAGGGAGGATTGGTTGTGAAGAGATAAAGAAAAAACTGCCCAGTGAACAGCAGAGAACTGCCCCAGCTCTGACAGATGGGGATGGAACACGCAGCCCCAGCCACATCTTGTACCCTAAGACAGCCAGTTAATTCTGCAGGGTAATGTATTAATATATCTTAAGTTAATTAAAAAGGAAGGTAACTCAGAATGATGGAATTATTTGGGTTGGGAAGGATCTCAAAAACCACCTCATCCCTCCAGCCATGGGCAGGAGCACCTCCCACCACCCCAGAGTGCTCCAAGGCACGGGAATTCTGAGCAGCTGCATCTCCTCCCTCAGAAACCCTCTTACTCTGCTGATGTCTGGGCACTGATAGTTGTTGCAGTAAATTATTATTAATAATAATGTTAATTGAATAATTAACAGTAAATACAATCATAGAGCATCCCAGGTTGGAAGGAACTCCCAAGGATCAAAGTCCAGCTGCTGACAGGAGCTGTGTTGTGACTAAACTGGATGTTTACAATGGATAAATTGCAGTTTGTATGATTTTTAAGGGATATGGAAACATAATCTCAGTTCAGGAGTTTTTACCTGTCATTTTTATAAGAGACAGCAAAGAAGAATTTATGCTCTACTGGCCTTAAACCTAAGTTTAAAAAGTGGCTTAACTTAATGTGTACAGAAAGATGTTTAAAGAGCTCTGTTAATGCTGGAAAACTCCTTTATTTCTTTGATCTGACAAAGCTTTTATTATGAAATAAAATCCCCCACATACATCACCGAGGACTTGTCTGCAGCATCACTAAATGAATATTTCTCTTGGAATTCAATTCTTCAAAAACTGCAGTGACATTTGGAAGAAGTCCCCACACTCAACTTCTCTTGCAAGTAATTAATTGTGCCACCAATAAATACTTTAGAAATTACCATAAAGAGGTTTATTGAGATTTTACAGTCGGTTGCAAGGCAAGAATTGCTGCTGCTCCCAGAGCTCTGCTCTGCACAGGAATGGAAACCAAAGCCTGTCCCACTCTCAGGGAATGTCTTCCCCAAGCATTTGTTCGTAAATTAGAAACCAACCTTTAGCCGCTGCCAGCAGTGCCCAGAGTGAATTTCCGTGTCTGCACACAGGAAAACATTCCAGGATCTCCCCCTCTCCGAGGAGGGAAAGGCCCCTGCGCGTGCTGGGAGCAGAAATCCTGATTAATGTCACATTCACTGGATGTCACTTCAGCTCTGCTGAGGTTAATTTGGTCTGAGCCTTGTGCATGAGCCAGCAGGAGCTGTCCCCGGCTCAGAGCAGCCCACAGCCACAGTCCTGCGCTCTAACGCTCCAAATTCCCTGGATTTTAGACCTTCAGCTTACATGGGAAAGGCAAAAAAAATTCTAAAATCTGCTACTGCAATGAGATTTCTGATCCCTGTGGGTAGTGGCATTTCTTTATCAGTTTAACGTGAATTTTCCCTGCCGTAAAATCCCTGGACAAGGTGGGATGGAATCCTCAGAACAGCACAAGGCAGAGATGTTTTCAGGGAATGCAAAATCTGCAGAATTGCACTTCAATATTCTTGGGGATTTTTAGTCCTAAAGAAGTCCCCCAGTGGCATTTCTGGTTGGAAATTCTGAGTGGAAAGGGGGTTCCCCAAGCAGGGAACTGAGGATTTCTGGGGAATTTAAAGCAGATCTCACCCCTCACCCTGGCTTGGTAAGGAAAGCATCAAGACCAGAGTGAGAAGAGAAAAAAAGTCCCCAAAATATTCATATTTTATATCAATGATTCCATTTTCATATCGCCCACACATTCATATTTTAGCTGGATTTCACAGAAACCGCTGATCACTTTGGGTTTAAACCAAACCTTCCTGCCTTCAAGAAGGTGAACATTTCCTGGTGGGGTTCATTTCTCCTCTTAGGCACAGCCCTAGGCCAGGCTCAGAGCCCAGCCTGACTTCTTCTGTGAAGAAAATCGGTTTAAGCAGCAGCCAGAGAAACTTGGAGCCATTAAAGGAACCTGAAATCAAATTTGGCATTTTCAGCGGGATTTCTGCACGTCAGGGTTAAGATAAAGATGCTGCTTCAGTTCGAGCAGGTAATAAAATTCTTTTGGGAGCTGACAGCTCCACGCGAGATTCCTCAGGGTGGGATTTTTGGGGACAAAGTTTAACGACACCAGGAACATTTGAGGAACTCTTCAATTCACAGATTCATATTCTGGCTGAAAAGGACCAAAGGATTAAAATCCAAGTCCAGGAAATTGAGGCATCCCTTTTACAGATACAGAATTTCCTGATGTCTTGAGGAAAATTCAAACCTGTACTAAAATCTGGGTTTTTTTTTTCCCTAGTCCCCATTTTTGGAGTGGTTTTCCCAGGATAACAGCCCCAGATATAACAAAAATCTGTATTTTTCCCCTAGTCCTCATTTTTGGAGTGGTTTTCCCAGGATAACAGCCACAGGTATTACTAAAATCTGTTTTCTTTCTCCCCAATCCCCATTTTTGGAGACAAATCAGGACAAAATTATTAAATTATTTATTAATTTAAACAATTGACTTATTTATATTTATGTTTATATTTACTTATTATTAATAATTAATTAATTAATGATTTTGGAATTTATTAATTATTCCACGATTATTAATTGTGAAGTCATCAACACAACTCATCCAAATAAAAATGAGGTCCCAACTCTTTGCATCTATTTACCCTTTCCCAGATGTTTTTGTGCTGCCTGCTATTATTTTATTTCCAATTTTCCCTTCTCAAACCAGCATCTTTTGCCTTCTTTTCTCCTCAACACCCCTTGATCATAATTTCCAGTGGTGCAAATTGATTCAAAGCTGATCTCTTGTTCTCCTCACCCTCTGGAGAGGCCGAGAGCTGGTTGGGAACTGAAATGGTTGACCAAAAAAAAAAAATAATAATTAGGAATAGGACTTGAAAAAGTCAAATTATCTTGAAGTTTTTGCAACCTTAATGCACTGTGAGCATTAAAGTGACCGTGGGGAGTTAAGTGTTGTTATTTTGAAGAGGTTTAATGAAAGCTGCTCATGTTCCCCCATGAAATGGATAAAAGCTTTCCTTTATCTGCTGCAGAATTTCCTTCACCTGTAACTCTATCCCCTGTTAATCACCGTGTTCTCTGCATGAAGAGCTCTTTAAATACCCCGGGAGCTGAACAGGGTGTTCTCCTCACAAATGCCACATCCGACACCTCTCTGTGCCCTGGCAGAGCACCAGGAAAGGGTTAAAGAAAACCAAACAGATTCTGAGCGGCAGGGTTGCGTTACCTGGGGCCAAAATCCATCACGGTGCCACTGCAAAGTGGCTTTGGGGGGTGGCTGGGGCTGAAAGGGGGGGAAAGGAAAAGAGGGGAAAAAAATAATCGACATAAAAAATAAAATAAAAACATTTCAGTGTGCTCAAAGGACGCGGACAGAAATGAACACAGCTGCAAAATGCTGCATTAAATTAATTAAAATTAATTAAATTAAACAGAGCTGCCTTAATTTCTGGCACAGAAATTAATGCTCATTCTTATTTAATTTGGGAATATTTGGGTTGGGGTCTAACAAGTGGTTTCAGAAATTAATGCAAATTCTCCTTTAGCTTGGGAATACCTGGGCTGGCTTTTAACAAGATTTAATTTGGGAATATTTGGGTTGGGGTCTAACAAGTGGTTTCAGAACAGAAAGATGAAGTCCCAGAGCTACAAGATTGTCCCTATAATAGAGAATATCTTTTAAATCGAAGGTAAATTAATAATTTTTGCAACGTGGCTTCATTAATGAATGCATCACCCTTTGTGCCCAAAGCAGGTGAGCCCTCGCCCCATCCTGCCCCATCCCAGGTGTTCAGGGCTCCCTGCCCAGCTCAGCCTGGTGGAAATAAAATAACTTTTAAAACTTTTTATTTCATTTCTCTGGTCAGGCTTGCTTTGCCTTGGCCCTGGGAAATGGAATTTTAAGGTTTTTTTCAGGGGGGGGGTTGCACCACTCAAGGCAGGATGAGGTGAACATCTCAACAGCCTGGGAGTGGCACAGAGGATGCACAAAAGGTAAAAAACATCGATGAAAATCAACCCCAAAGATAAAACATTCAATGAAAACCAACCCCAAAGATAAGCAACATCAATGAAAATCATCCCCAAAGATAAAAAACCTTCAATTAAAGGTTTTTATCCAAAGATAAATCCTTCAATGAAAATGAACCCCAAAGATGAAAACCATCAATGAAAACCAACCCCAAAGATAAAAAACATCAGTGAAAATCATCCCCAAAGATAAAAAACCATTGATGAAAATCAACCCCAAAGATAAAAACTACAAATGAAAATGAACCCCAAAGATTAAATCCTTCAATTAAATGTTTTTATCCAAAGATAAATCCTTCAATGAAAATCAACCCCAAAGACAAAAACCTTCAATGAAAACCAACACCAAAGATAAAAAACATCAATGAAAATGAACCCCAAAAATAAAAACCACTGATGAAAACCAACCCCAAAGATAAAATCCTTCAATTAAAGGTTTTTCTCCAAAGATAAATCCGTCAATGAAAATGAACCCCAAAGATAAATCCTTCAATGAAAATCAACCTCAAAGATGAAAACCATCAATGAAAACCAACCCCAAAGATTCATTTATCATGGTTGTACTCAGAAAATAAACGTCTTAAGACCACCCTGCATTGAAAATTTGCATTGATCTGCAAAACATTCCTCCAGCAATGCATTAAATTCCCTGTACTCGAATATGCCAAGGTTTGGAGTGCATTAAATTGATGCTGGGAAAGGAACTGGGGAAAAAAACCCTCGTTTGGGCTCAGATTTTTGATTCTTCAAGGTTCTTATACACAAAACCCACTGGAAATATTCCTAATTATTAATTTGCTCCAGAGTTAGAGAACATTGCTCTCAGTGCATGTGATAATTCTGGAGAAAATGGAGGAAAAGGGAAATCTCTGTGCTGCAGAAGCAGCTGTAGAATCTCTCTCCATGCTGAGCTGAGGTCTCCGCACAGGAGAGGATGAAAATCACTGCAGTAATTTTTCTGCAGCTGGGACAAATCCAAATTGATGGCCAGTTCCTTTAATCCTGCAAATTACATGAAGTGTTCCTCACTCCTCAGCATTTTTATTTTATATCATTTGTCCAAATGGATCCAGCTCTTAGTGGGCAGGCCAGAAAATCACAGTGAGAACCAGCAGTGTTCCAGGAACATCAGGTTCTCATTGTCCTGGCCTGGGCTGCATAAATCCATTCCATGCCAAAACCTTCTCAATCAGGTGGTCAAAAGTGGGGTGAACGTGAGGGGATTTGGACAGATCCAAGGTTTTTGGGAATAACAACAGAGAGCACCTCAAATGAGGGAGGAGCAAGAGATCCTTGTCCCATCTCTGGAGCAAGGGGGTCTCTGGAAGGTCCCCTGCCCATGGATGGAGGGATGAGTTTTAAGGTCCTTTCCAACCCAACCCATTCCATGATCTGTAGAAGGAGATGTGGAAGATGTTGGAGGTCCTTTCCAACCCAAATCATTCCAGGATCTGTTAAGGGAGATGTGGAAGATGTTGCAGATCTTGTCCAACCCCAAACCATTCCAGGATCTGTAGGAGATGTGGAGGATGTTGCAGGTCCTTTCCAACCCAAGCCATTCCAGGATCTGTAGAAGATGTGGAAGATGTTTCAGATTTTGTCCAACCTCAAACCATTCCATGATCTGGAGATGTGGGAGATGTTGGAGGTCCTTTCCAACACAAACCATTCCACGATCTCTAGAGCGAGATGTAGATGATGTTGCAGGTCCTTTCCAAGTAGAAGGAGATGTGGAAGATGTTGGAGGTCCTTTCCAACCCAAACCATTCCAGGATCTGTAGAAGATGTGGAAGATGTTGCAGATCTTGTCCAACCCCAAACCATTCCATGATCTGTAGGAGACGTGGAAGGTGTTGCAGGTCCTTTCCAACCCAAACCATTCCAGGATCTGTAGATGTGGAAGATGTGTCAGATCCTTTCCAACCCAAACCATTCCATGATCTCTACAGGGAGATCTGGAAGATGTTGCAGGTCCTCTCCAGATGCTGCAGAATTCTGCCACACCTTGGTGTTTCCATGATTTTGGTTTTCAAAGCTCCAATTCACTTTTAAACTTTTAAATATTGCAGCTGCATGAAGCAGTAGGTAAAGCCCCTTTTGGAGAACTGAGAAACTTTTATCTGAGAACCTGAGATCCTTTTATCTGAGAACCTGAGATCCTTTTATCTGTGTTATTTTGTGATTTGGTACCTTGGGCAGGGATTCATTACCTCAGGAATCAGAAGCCTGTGGCAAAAATGAGGTGATTTATGCCCGATCTTTTCTACCTGAAGGAGGCCTCTTGATCCAGCCTCAGCATGGAAGAATTTCTTCCCAATATCCCATCCAAGCCTATTCTTTGTCAGCTTAAAGCCATTTCTCCTTGTCCTACCAACACAATTCCTGATGAGGAGTCCCTGTCCTGCTTCCTTCCCTGTCACCCTGGAGGGGAACACCCATGGGAGATGTCACCCTGGAGAGGAGACATGGGAGATGTCACCATGGAGGGGAACAGCCATGGGAGATGTCACCATGGAGAGGGGATGCCCATGGGAGATGTCACCGTGGACCAGGGGGGACACCATGGGAGATGTCACCCCAGAAGGGGACAGCCATGGGAGATGTCACATGGGAATGTCACCATGGAGAGGGGACACCCTTGGGAGATGTCACCATGGAGAGGGGACAGCCATGGGAGATGTCACCCCAGAAAGGGACAGCCATGGGAGATGTCACATGGGAATGTCACCAGGGACAGCCATGGGAGATGTCACATGGGAATGTCACCACGGAGAGGGGAGAGCCATGGGAGATGTCACCTTGAAGGGGAACACCCATGGGAGATGTCAAAGAGGGAATGTCACCCTGGAGAGGGGGAACGCCCATGGGAGATGTCACAGGGAAATGTCACCCTGGACAGGGACACCCACGGGAGATGTCACACAGGTCCTGTCACCTGCTCTGGGAGCACAGTTGGAGAAAAGTTTGGGAAGTTTGGCAGAGCTGTGTCCCACCAATTGCCCAAGGTGCTGTGGGTGCCTCCCACTCCTCCCTCAGCCCATCCTCGCCCACATCTCCCTCAGCGTCCCTGCTCCTTCAGATAATGCTATTTTTTGAGATTAGCCAATCGATTTTGGCTCAAATAAATGAAAATTGGACTTTTCCAGGGGTTGATGTCATTCCCAACCTGCTGAGCCTGGCATCCCAAGGAAAATGCCTCTTCTTGATTTCCCAATTGTGATTTCTCCTCTTGCCTTTTACACAAAGCGTGGGCAATTCACTTCACACCCTCATTTTACTCCTCTTGTTTCCCTTCTTTCCATCCCTGATTTAGGGCCAGATTAAAAACAGGGACAGAGTTTGTGTCCCCCAAGAGGGGACAGGGACCCTGACAAGATTTTTCCATGGAGTGAAACAGGCCCTGAGCATCGGCCGCGTGAGTTATTCCCAACAAAGCCCCTGATTTATTCTTTATTTGCCCTGAGCAAATAGAGCCTCTCCATGGGCAAACATTTGTTTTAGAGCTACTGCTGGAAAGTCCTTGCTGAAAAAGGGCTCAGGGATCATTTTCCTGGAGGTTTTGCATTTTCTGAGGGTTTGAAAGAGCTGCAGCCAAAAACATCCTCGTTTTATTCACCTCCTGAGTGGAGGGACGGAATCCCTGCGGGTGAATAAAACTTGGCATCGAAATTTTGGGATGTCCACCGCCCCACACCCCACAAGGACCCTAAATCCCCTCAGGGCTGAACACAACCAGATTTTCCCTGCAAAAAATAAATAAAAAAAGGGGGTTGAGGTGGTGCAGCTGCTGAGCTGCTGCCCGTGCTCAGCCCCTGGTGCGCATAAACAACCCCCAGATTCCACCGCGATGTTTAACGCGGAATTTCTGCCCCGCTCACATGTTTATACTCATTATGCAGATGTTTATTAGAGCTGCTCCCAATGTTTGGACAGCAAAACCCCAGGAGAAAAAGCAGTTTTGTCCCCACTGCAATGTTTCGCTGGATCGTTTCAATTTCTTCTCCTCGGCAAGAGTCAAATATTTAATTTGGAGCCAGTAAATATTTTGCTTTAATTTTCCTATCGCAGTAGAACATTAATATTTTGTATTGAGCTTCTTGATGACTGAAGAAAAAAATTAGTTCTGATTGAACATTTGGGGAATCTTTCCCAGAGGGGTCTTTTCTGCATCTTCTCTTCCAGAATCAGGAATAATTCCAATATTCTGGAATATTTCCAATTTCCTGGGCACCTGTATGTGTTGGAACACACCAGGACAGAGGGGAACAACCCTCAAAACTTTATTAAAGTTACATTTATTAAAACTTCATTAAAGTTATTTTTCCTGCTCTAAAAAACAGCATCAGCAGCTCTCAGGATTTTTTAGAATCCTCCTGCCCTGGGTTTTATTTTTTATATCAGTTCCCACGATCTGCTGATTTCTAGGAAATTCAAAATAACAAGGAAACAAAATCATCAACCCACGGATCTCTGGCCATTGTGGGTTTTGAACAAAAATAATCCAAAATATGAATAATAATCCAAAATAATAACCCAAAGTCTAATCCAGAGGCTAAGAAATTGAAATAAAAAGAGCCCAAATGCGTCCTTTTCAAAAATTTTGGTTTTTATAAGCGACTTTCATGATTTTTTTTTTGGTTTTGCTGAGTATTTCCATGGATCAGGGGTGATGCTCTTCCTTCTGTGGAATATTCTCTTTTTTCTGTCCATGCTCCTTGTCTGAGGTGAAGTCCAAGAATGGCCAAATTCACCTCCCTGACACAAGAGAAGTCCCAGAATTTTACTGAAAACATAAAAAATATTAAAAAATGGGAAAAACCCCTGGAATTTTATTCTGGAAATTTCCGGTTTGTATTTTAGAAGGTTGAAATCAGTCACAGGCTGTAGGTATTTGAGTTGTTACTATTTTTGTGGGTTTAAATGCAAAATAATTGAGTTTTGTAACCCTCTTCTGTTTATTCTTCTCATTTTCTTCTTAATTTCATTAAAAATTAAATGCTTTCAGTTTGTTTTTTCTTTAAATTTCTGGGGTGTGTTTGCTGCCTATATTTAAGATTTACAGTTGGTGCTTCTCCCTGATTTAGGAGCAGGTGAGGAAAATAATTCCTGTGTTGTTCCAACAGAAATTCTCACTTCAAATCCCCCAAAACCAGAAAAATGATGTCTATTAATGAAGTTATTCGTGCTGATTAAGTATTTTAGAGGCTGTAAAGCGTTTTCTGCATTAGTGGAGGTGTGGTAGTGCCAAAAAAATTGGGATTTTACCCCTTAGATGTGAAAAATAAAGGAGTTTTCAGAGGTTCAGCCGTGCTCCTGAGCTGACAGCAGGATTTTAGTTTTGAAGGCAGCTGCCAGCTGGGTTGGGAGGAGAAGGATTTGGGAACCTGAGAGCCTCAAACACAAATTATTTTATTTTCTTTGCTGTAAGCGGAGAGGTCCAATATATAACCAGGCAGCCAGGGATAAATAGAGCTGTATATATAAATATATAAAAATATAAATATATATTATATATATATAAATATCTACTATTTTCAATACTGGACTTATGACCTTGTATCCGTCCAGGGCTCACTCCCAACTCTCCTCCACGTTATTTTTTAACTTGACCTCTCTGTCTTTCTCCCCTTGGCCATAAAACTAAAACTTCCACCCTGCCCCAGCACTCTTGTTTATATTAAAAAAATAAAATTAAAATAAAATTAAAATCAATTAAAATCAATTATTTGAGCTGCTTTTTGCTACAGCTCAGCTTTGGGGACAAGTTTGGGTTTTCTTGACACAAAATAATGAAACTGAAGAGCTAAAACCTTGTGCAGGTCCCCTGTGACATCTCCCATGGGTGTCCCCTTTCCATTGTTGACTTTCCCCCATGACATCTCCCATGGGTGTCCTTGTCCAGGGGGACAATCCCCTGGGACATCTCCCATGGCTGTCCCCCCTGGCCCATGGTGACATGTCCCATGGGTGTCCTCCCTCCATGGTGAAGTTCCCCCCATGACATCTCCCATGGGTGTCCCCTCTCTAGGGTGACATTCCCCAGTGACATCTCCCATGGTGTCCCCCTTGGTCCATGGTGACATCTCCCATGGGTGTCCCCCCTGGCCCATGGTGACATCTCCCATGGGTGTCCCCCCTGGCCCATGGTGACATCTCCCATGTCTCTCTCCTCTCCAGGGTGACACCTCCCATGGGTGTCCCTGTCCATGGTGACATCTCCCATGCGTGTCCCCCCTTCCAGGTGACATCTCATGGGTGTCCTCCCTCCAGGGTGAAGTTCCCCCCATGACATCTGCCATGGGTGTGCCCTCTCCAGGGTGATGTTACCCCTGTGACATCTCCCATGGGTGCCTCCCTGATCCATGGTGACATCTCCCATGGGCGTCCCCTCTCCATGGTGACATCTCCCATGGGTGTCCCCTTTCCAGGTTGATTTTCCCCCATGACATCTCCCATGAGTGCCCCCCTGATCCATGGTGACATCTCCCATGGGCGTCCCCTCTCCATGGTGACATCTCCCATGGGTGTCCCCTTTCCATGTTGACTTTCCCCCATGACATCTCCCATGGGTGCCCCCCTGATCCATGGTGACATCTCCCATGGGTGTCCCCTCTCCAAGGTGACATCTCCCATGGGTGTCCCCTCTCCAGGGTGACATTCCTGCCTCCCAGAGCCCCCCAAATCGCAGCCTCAGTGCCCATAAATTCCACCTGCCCCCAAACAGAGTTGGGATCCCAAAGAGGGTTTGGGATGGGCCTCGGGACTCCCTGAGGAACCCCTGCATGCCCCGATGGTGCAAAGGCCTCCTGTGATTTTGGGGGTGGCTTTAGCTGAGCTCTGCCAGCCCAGGAGGGGAGGGAAATTTGGGGTTTATGATTGACCCCCTCAGGGCATTGATGGGATTTATTACCATTGGAATTGTAATAAATGTTGTGCTGGTTTGTCTCATTCTGCAATACATGTGATAAAACACAGGCTCTGTCTCCGGTGTTTTTATACTGGACTGA
The DNA here is from genome assembly GCA_024865655.1 of Emberiza elegans. Taxonomy (NCBI): domain Eukaryota; kingdom Metazoa; phylum Chordata; class Aves; order Passeriformes; family Fringillidae; genus Emberiza; species Emberiza elegans. The sequence continues at coordinate 88,979,538 of JALJVW010000184.1, read as the reverse complement.
CTTTTAAAAATGCTTGAATTATCTTTTAGAGCAGCTCTCTTCTCCAAAATTTGAGCAATTTTAGCAGCATTTTGAACAGCAGAGGCAGGAGGAGGAGAACTGTTGATATCCTGATATTCTTCTTGAAGATATTCACACAGAGAGGTGTTTGCCACATGAAACTCAGCTGGAAAATGCACAAACAAAGTGATTTTCCAAAGTACAACCCCTGCTTGTCATTTTTTACTCTCAGCCCACCTCTGCAGCAATCCCTGAGAATTCCTCCAGTTCCTGGCTCTGAATTCTGCCCCAAAGGCAGCAGGGCTGAAGTGGAGATTTGGAATTAAAGCTGGATTTCAGCTACCTGAGATTCTGCTGAGCCTTCTTGTCCCCCCAAGGGGTTTTAATTAACACCAGGCGCTGGTGGGACTCCAAACCTCATTCAGGATTTAATTAAGACAGGACTAATTGACCTCCCTAAAGGGGTTCTTCAATACAACTAAAAATAGATCTAATACTATCTAAAGATATAAAAACATGTGCAATAAAAATACCCAAGTTTGTCTGCAGACTCGCTGTCATGATCCTGATTTTCCCTTTTAAAAGTGCTGCTGTTGACTTTTTTCCAGGAATTTTTCCAGCTCCCTCCATAGGATATGAAATGTTAATCTTTTACTTGACAGTAATCTTTGCCTGTCATTAACAACATCCCCTCAATAAAAACAGACTTATTTCCCCCCTAATTCACCACAGATCCACACTCCAGACACTTCCCAGTTGTTTTATCTCAAAAGGATTAAAACACTTGCAAATATTCCATTTAATCCACTCGAAGGGAGGGCAGAAATTAATCCTAATTAAGCCTCAGCAGCTGTAATTCTTCGTGGGATGAATTATCTAATGGGGATTCTTGCTGAAGAATGGGGCTGAGTCATGGACATCCCATTTCTTCTGGGCTGCAAATCAACCCAAAATATGAAAGGAACAATTCTTTTCTTCCAAAATCAATAGGAGGAAATTGATTCCCCAGCCTCCCCAGGCTTTATGGCACGGTTCTGGTTCTGCAGAACAATAAAAAGCTCAGAGCTGTTTGCAAAGCAGGGGGAGGAGAGCTTTTATTAGGGATGGAAACACCAGGAACCTGTGGCACAGGAGCCTGAGAGCATTTGGCTGCTTTTTATCCCAGGAAAGCTGCAGGAACTGAAGGTTTTTACCCCCCAGGCAGCTCAGAGTGCCCAGCTCAGCAGTGTTGGACCCCTGGACTTCAAAGGATGATGAACAATTTGGAGTGGGGGGATTTTTTTTGGGCCACCAGCACCACCTGGGTCCACTCTGCCTCATTTGCACTGCACTAAATGTTCATTATCTCATTAATTATCACCTGCATGGGGTTAATTTCTATTAATTCCACTCCCAAGAGCACAGCCATTGGTGCCCTGTGGAGAGGTGAGTCCTGGTCTGGTGTTATAAGGATTTAAGTGACCCCATTTCTGTTTGGAAAGGCCCTGATTTAGTGGATTTTGGGATGGAAAAGCCCTCCAGAGGCTTTGGGAAGCTGTTGGATAAACGCTGTGTGTGCAGAACCTGCTGGGAGTTGTTCCATGTGCACCTTGTGGGAATGAATGAGCACAGAATTGATTCTTTCTTACAAACTCCTTTTATTTGGGGGCTGGAAAAGTTTCCAGCTGCCAGCTGCCATTGCTCCATGGGTGAGCTTCTGAAATTCCTTCTTTTGTGACATTACCAAATCCTGACTGATACCTCGCTTCAGGCTTTCTTCCTGTGGATGTGCAGGGCAGGGAGGATGGCCCTCAATACAGCCCATAATAAGCAGCCATTAAAGAGATCTAATAAAATATCAGCCTCATTAAACCAAAATGACATAAAAATAATGTCCTGATGCAGGAAAGAAATGTTCTTGTCTGGCTCTAGGATCGTTGTTTACTTGTTTGTTTGCGTCTGAAATAATCTTTACCCCAATTTCCCAGTTTTCTTCCATAAATATACAAAATATTAGCTGGCTGCTTGATTCAGTGGGAGCTAAATATGGCTTTTTAATTTCAGATAGATCTTTCTGCTGCCCTAAAATGGCAATACATGTGCAGGGCCATGCTTAGCGTGAGTAACAGATGTTGTGCCTGAAATACTCCTGTAAACAAGGCCTTGAAATGCAAGGTTTGGGAGGCTCAGACTACAAAAACAACACAAAAAAAAAATAAAAGACATCAGTTCAGTCAGGTCATTATTGGGATCATTATTTCTGTCTTGGGGTGACAAATCTGAATCGCCACGTGACTTCCCAGATGGCTGGAAACCATTGTGGAGCAGGAGCTGCTGCCATGGAGATTTATTCCAGGAGCTGGCTGTGCCTTAATTCCCTCCAAGAACCCCACCCTGACCCAGAACTGGCGCATTTCATGCCAGGTGACACCAGGGGACAAATCTCAGGGCGTGTTCCTTGCCCTGGCAGGTGGCACCTGAGCTGCAGAAGTCACAGATGGTGCTGGGGCAGGGTTTAAACCTGCCTGGCTCTGGGCTGGGCTCTCTGGGAGCTCTTTGAGCCTTGGCGTGGCTGCCTAAACCAGAGGCTAGGTTTAGCCTGGAAAGGAAAAAGCAGAAGGAAGGACAAGATTAAGAGAATAAAAATGGGTATTTATTGCAGGCCTTCAATAAATGCACCTTGGGCATCCAGAAACCTCTGAGGGGTGCACCCAAGATGGACAATGGCACAAGTTTTTCAGACAATTATCAGTTTTGTCCATTTGCATATCAGGGGTTAATCATCCAATTACAGGTAATGAAGTAATTTATTCCACGTTTTCTCCCCAAATTTACTGCTGTTTCCACCTCAGGGCCTGAGGCAGTGAGGTGTCCCTGATTGCCAGGCCTGCAGAGGAATTGTTGTGTCTGCCCCAAATGGGAAAGCAGCAGCTCACACTGGACATGGAGTTTAGGGTTATACACTGAAGAACTGCAGGATACAATGAGTTATAAAAAGTTTAGAGTTATATAAAAAATTGCAGGATTACAAATAGATGAAAAATATCCTAAAGCAGCACCGCCATGTTCCCTCTGGCCTGGCCAACACACACTCAATTATTCCATTTCTACTGATGACTTTTTGGGGCTACTTAAAAACAGAGGCCAGACAAAATTAAAAGAATAAAAAGCAGTTCTATTTATTGAAGGGCCTTCAGGTACATTTATGGCAGACAAAGCCCACCCAAAATGGATGAGGGGTCACGGGTTTTGACACTTTTATAAGTTTGGTCCATTTGCATGTTGGGGGTTCATCTTCCAATTACAGCTTCAGGTAATGAAGTCATTCACCCCAAGTTTGCTGCCCCAAGTCCCCTTTTGTTTCCATCTCTGGTGCCTGAGGCACTGAGGTGTCCCTGATTGCCAGGCCTGCAGAGGAATTGTTGTGTCTGGCCCAAATGGGAAAGCAGCAGCTCACACAGGACATGGAGTTTAGAGTCACACACTGAAGAACTGCAGGGTTACAAATAGATGAAAAATATAACAGCTAAAATCCTGAGGCATCAGCACCTTCCGCAATTGTACAACATGGAATGGAATTACTCAATTTCTCCTCCTGTACCTCCCCTGGAAGGATCTGAAAAATGTAACAGCTAAATCCTCAGGCATGGTGGTGAGGGTGTTAATCAGAGATCAGGTTCAATCACAGATCAGTTCCTCGTGCCCAGCTTTCCACAAGGAAACCACATGGGACAAAAATTTGTCCCCCTTGTCCCCTGAACTGCAGCCACGTCCCAGTGTGGCACCAGGCCTGGCCTCCATAGGAAGGAAGGAAGGGAAAAGGACAGGGAAAAGGAAGGGTTTGGAGAGTTTTTGTAGATTGGTGATGTGAAAAGGGCAGGTGCTTGCTAACCTTCCTGAAAAGGCGTTGAAATGTGCAAGGGAACCGTGTGGGACAAAAGTTTGTCCCCTGAACTGCAGCCACCTCCCAGGGTGGCACCAGGCTCAGCCTCCCTAGGACAGGGAAAAGGAAGGGTTTGGAGAGTTTGTGTAGATTGATGTGAGAAGGGCAGGTGCTTGCTAACCTTCCTGAAAAGGCGCTGAAATGTGCAAGGGAGCTGTGTGCGACAAAAGTTTGTCCCCCTCATCCCCTGAACTGGGGCCACCTCCCAGGGTGGCAGCAGGCCTGGCATCCTTAGGGGACATGGAAAAGGAAGGATTTGGAGAGTTTTTATGGCTGTAGATTGATGTGAGAGGGACAGGCTTGTTAACCTTCCTGAAAAGGCGCTGAAATGTGCAAGGGAACCACGTGGGACAAAAGTTTGTCCCCCTCAATCCCCTGAATTGTGGCCACCTCCCAGGGTGGCACCAGGCCTGGCATCCTTAGGACATGGAAAAGAAAGGATTTGGAGAGTTTTTATGGCTGTAGATTGATGTGAGAGGGACAGGTGCTTGTTAACCTTCCTGAAAAGGTGCTGAAATGGGCAAGGGAACCACATGGGACAAAAGTTTGTCCCCCTCGTCCCCAGGGTGGCAGCAGGCCAGGCCTCCTTATGACAGGGAAAAGGAAGGATCCTCCCTAGGACGGGGAAAAGGAAGGATTTGGAGAGTTTTTATGGCTGTAGATTGATGTGAGAGGGACAGGTGCTTGTTAACCGTCCTGAAAAGGCGCTGAAATGGGCAAGGGAACCATGGTGGACAAAAGTTTGTCCCCCTCAATCCCTGAACTGGGGCCACCTCCCAGGGTGACAGCAGGCCTGGCCTCCTTAGGGGAGAGAAAAGGAAGGATTTGGAGAGAATTTTTGTGGCTGTAGATTGGTGATGTGAGAGAGGGCAGGTGCTTGTTAACTGTCCTGAAAAGGCGCTGAAATGTGCAAGGGAACCGTGTGGGACCAAAGTTTGTCCCCCAAACTGCAGCCACCTCCCAGGGTGGCAGCAGACCACCTTAGGGGAGAGAAAAGGAAGGATTTGGAGAGTTTTTATGGCAGTAGATTGATGTGAGAGGGGCAGGTGCTTGTTAACCATCCTGAAAAGGCGCTGAAATGTGCTGGCCTTGCTGTGTGCTGTCACTGTCACCTGCCCGCTCCATCAGGGCCTGTCACTGTCACCTGCCCAGCCCATCATGGCCCCAAGGAGCCCTTCCAGGCTGGCAGCACCTTGGAGGAGCAACAGGAGCCCTGGGTAACCCAACTCCTGCAGGACTGAGCGAGCAGATGCCAAAGGAGTGACCTCCAAAGGTGTCCTGGAGAGGGCTCAGAAAATCTTATTTCTGGAGTGACCTTTAGCTGAGTTGTCTTTGGTGACAGCTGATAGGGGACAACACTGGAGCCTCAGGACTTGGTGTCAGAAAGAAATACACACACAAAGAAATAGGAGAAGCTCGTGACTGTGCAGTCGCAGAAGTCCACAATGCAGGACTAGAAGTTTCTACATCAAAAACACGAGAAACCTCAGCATGGAAATGTTGAGAGTGGGAGATGACAAAACAAACCAATTAGGCCACAAAAACCACAACTCAGAACCAATGTCAGGATCATTGACAGCGAGGGAAGCCCAAGTTGAAGTGGATTTCCTCATTGACCTCGTTAATTCTTCTAAGGTCATGGAGTAATCTCCAAGACTGAGAGGTTTTCTTGTGAATGACACTCTGGAGAATTCCAGGGGCCCTTTGTTGGCTGAGTGTGGCCTTTCTGCAATTGTTCTTTCCCTAAAGAACACTCAGAGGGTGGGCAGGAGGTGGGGTTGGGGTTTTGGTGGCTGAAAGGGGATTTGGGAGCTTTAATCCCATGTGAGAGAGGCATGGGCTCGGTTTGCTGTGTCCCCTCTGTTGTGTCTCTCCTGTCCTCCATCCTCAGAGGCTCTGCCTCCTCTTCCTCCTTTTGGCCAAGCACCCACGGCCTGTGGCAGTTAAAACGAGCAGGGATGGCTCAAACTGTTTAAATGCCAGGTGAACAAAGAGAAAATAACGGTTAAAACAAGATGGGATAGCTCAAATCCCAGGTAAATAAAGAGAAAATAACATTATTGGGGATTTATTCTGCGAGGCTGAGCAGAGGCTGAAGGGTGGTTGCTGCTGCTGGGTCACAGAGTGGGGTTTTCCCCAAAATCTTCACCAAAACTCAGCAGCTGTGGTCTCAAATCTGTGTTGGTTTGAACAATCTGACAGAGAAACCTCAGCACAGACATTTCAGCCCCCAATGCAGCATTTGTGAGAAGATTTGGCCTTCCCAGCCAACTGGAATTGCCTCTTGATTATTGTCAGGGCACTAAAATGGAGTTGGTGATTTTGGGGAGAAATGTGTTCATACCCTGCAGAAAACAAACAGGAGAGAAAAAGGCAGCAGTGCTGAAAAAATGGGGATTTTTCCACTGTGCTTAAAGGGGAGCTAAGTGCATTATTAGCTGCAGAAAGTATTTTATGCTGCTAATTAGCAATTATAAAAGGAGCTGACTTATTAATAGAAAAAATATTTTAAAAATATATTTATTCATATAAAAATAATGGTTAAAGATGATGTGTTCAGGACTTACTAATATTAAAAATATATAAAATATATGAATATATATTAATATAAAAATACTAGTTAAAACTGACATGCTCAGGACTTATATTAAAATATCTGCATATAAAAATATTTTTATATGTAATATATATTTTTAATAATAATATTAAAATACTGGTTAAGGCTGATGTGCTCAGGACTTATTCACATTAATATATATGTATAATATTTTTATATATATAATATTTATATATTAAAAAATATAAAATATAGTTAAAGCTGATGTTCAGGACTTATTCATATTTAAATAAATATATTTTATTATATTTTATTATTTTTTAATAAAATATAAAATATATTTTGTTTATTACATTATTAAACATATTAAATTTTTAATAATAATATAAAATGCTGGTTAAAGCTGACGTGCTCAGGCTGGGATTGGAATACAAAGGAATTTCCCCGCGCAGGATTTGGAGCACAACGTGAGGGATTGACTTAACTGCTTGAGCTCCACTGATCCTGTCTGTGAGAAGAAGTCAAAAAAGGAATTAAGTATTTATAGATAAATTCCTGTGCATCAGAGGGGAGCAGCCTCTGGCTGAACCTGCTGGAGGTGGGCAGAGGGAATTTGATGTCACCACGGCGTGTTTGAGGTGCCACCTCTACTTTGCTCAGTAGAGCATCCCACAGCTCCACGCTGAGGAGCCATGGGGAAATGCTGATGAAAAAAATGGAGGAAATGCTGAAAAATGGAGAAACTGGTGATAAAAATGAGAAAAAAAAGGTGATAAAAAAATGGAGGAAATGCTGGAAAATGGGGAAGTGATGATAAAAATGGAAAAAATGATGAAAAAAATGGGAAAATTGGAAAATAAAATGAGAAAAAATAATAAAATGGAGGAAATGTGATAAAAATGATAAAAATGCTGATAAAAATGGAGGAAAAATGATAAAATGGAGAAAATGCTGTAAAAATGGGGAAATGATAAAAATGGAAAATGATGATAAAAAAAAATGATGATAAAAATGGAAAAAAATGTGATAAAATGAAGAAAATGCTGATAAAATGGAGGAAATAAAAAATGGTGATAAAAATGGGGAAATGCTGGTAAAATGGGGAAATGCTGATAAAAATGAAAAAATGCTGATAAAAATGAGAAAATATTGATAAAAATGGGGAAATGCTGAAAAAATGGGGAAATGCTGATAAAAATGGGGAATTGCTTATGATAAAAATGGGGAAAGCTGATAAAATGAGAAAAAATGGGGAAAAAAGAAATGGGGAAAAATGGGGAAATGCTTGATAAAAATGAAAAAATGGTGATAAAAATGAGAAATTGGTTATGAAAAATGGGGAAATGCTGGAAAATGGGAAAATGCTGAAAAAAATGGGGAAATGATGAAAAAATGGGGAAATGCTGGATAAAAATGAGGGAAATGCTGATAAAATGGGGCAAATTATTACAAAATGGAAATGCTGAAAAAGGAAACTGAAAATGGTGATAAAAATGGAAAGGAAGGATTGGAGAGTTTTTATGGCTGTAGAGAGGATGTGAGAGCCTTCCTGAAAAGGCGCTTGAAATTGCAAGGGAACCACCTGGGAAAGTTTGTCCCCCTCAATCCCCTGAACTGGGGCCACCTCCAGGGTGGCAAATCATGGAAAGGAAGGAAGTTTTTTGGCTGTAGATTGATGGGAGGGACAGTGCTTGTTAACCGTCCTGAAAAGGTGCTGAAATGTGCAAGGGAACCACGTGGGACAAAAGTTTGTCCCCTCCCCAGGGTGGCAGCAGGCCAGGCCTCCTTAGACAGGGAAAAGAGGAAGGGGATCCTCCTGAAAAGGCCTGAAATGTGGATAAAAAGTTTGTCCCCTCAACGCCACCTCCCAGGGAGGAAAAGGAAGGACCAGGCCTGGCATTTTATGGAAAAGAAAGGATTTGATGTGAGAGAGGGACAGGTGCTTGTTTTTGTCCTGAAAAGGTGCTGAAATGGGCAAGGGAACCATGGTGGAAAAGTTTGTCCCCCTCAATCCCTGTGAGGTGGCAGGGCAGGCCACCTCCCTTATGACAGGGAAAAAAGGCCTGGCCCTATGGGGGGAAAAGGAAGGATTTGGAGAGTTTTTGTGGCTGTAGATTGGTGTGTGAGAGGGCAGGTTGTTAACTGTCCTGAAAAGGCGCTGAAATGGGCAAGGGAACCATGGTGGACAAAAGTTTGTCCCCAATCCCTGAACTGGGGCCACCTCCCAGGGTGACAGCAGGCCTGGCTGCCTTAGGGGAGAGAAAAGGAAGGATTTGGAGAGAATTTTTGTGGCTGTAGATTGGTGATGTGAGAGATTGTTAATGTCCTGAAAAGGCGGAAAGAGGGGTGTGGGGTAAAGTTTGTCCCCCAAACTGCAGCCACCTCCTCCCAGGGTGGCCATCCTAGGGAGAGAGAAAGGGAAGGATTTGGAGAGTTTTTATGCAGTAGATTGATGTGAGAGGGGCAGGTGCTTGTTAACCATCCTGGAAAATGCTGGCCTTGCTGTGTGCTGTCACTGTCACCTGCCCGCTCCATCAGGGCCTGTCACTGTCACCTGCCCAGCCCATCATGGCCCCAAGGAGCCCTTCCAGGCTGGCAGCACCTTGGAGGAGCAACAGGAGCCCTGGGTAACCCAACTCCTGCAGGACTGAGCGAGCAGATGCCAAAGGAGTGACCTCCAAAGGTGTCCTGGAGAGGGCTCAGAAAATCTTATTTCTGGAGTGACCTTTAGCTGAGTTGTCTTTGGTGACATCTGATAGGGGACAACACTGGAGCCTCAGGACGTGGTGTCAGAAAGAAATACACACACAAAGAAATAGGAGAAGCTCGTGACTGTGCAGTCGCAGAAGTCCACAATGCAGGACTAGAAGTTTCTATATCAAAAACACGAGAAATCTCAGCATGGAAATGTTGAGAGTGGGAGATGACAAAACAAACCAAGTAGGCCACAAAAACCACAACTCAGAACCGATGTCAGGATCATTGACAGAGAGGGAAGCCCAAGTTGAAGTGGATTTCCTCATTGACCTCGTTAATTCTTCTAAGGTCATGGAGTAATCTCCAAGACTGAGAGGTTTTCTTGTGAATGACACTCTGGAGAATTCCAGGGGCCCTTTGTTGGCTGAGTGTGGCCTTTCTGCAATTGTTCTTTCCCTAAAGAACACTCAGAGGGCAGGCAGGAGGTGGGGTTGGGGTTTTGGTGGCTGAAAGAGGATTTGGGAGCTTTAATCCCATGTGAGAGAGGCGTGGGCTCTGTTTGCTGTGTCCCCTCTGTTGTGTCTCTCCTGTCCTCCATCCTCAGAGGCTCTGTCTCCTCTTCCTCCTTTTGGCCAAGCACCCACGGCCTGTGGCAGTTAAAACGAGCAGGGATGGCTCAAACTGTTTAAATGCCAGGTGAACAAAGAGAAAATAACGGTTAAAACAAGATGGGATAGCTCAAATCCCAGGTAAATAAAAAGAAAATAACATTATTGGGGATTTATTCTGCGAGGCTGAGCAGAGGCTGAAGGGGTGGTTGCTGCTGGGTCACAGAGTGGGGTTTCCCCAAAATCTTCACCAAAACTCAGCAGCTGTGGTCTCAAATCTGTGTTGGTTTGAACAATCTGACAGAGAAACCTCAGCACAGACATTTCAGCCCCCAATGCAGCATTTGTGAGAAGATTTGGCCTTCCCAGCCAACTGGAATTGCCTCTTGATTATTGTCAGGGCACTAAAATGGAGTTGGTGATTTTGGGGAGAAATGTGTTCATACCCTGCAGAAAACAAACAGGAGAGAAAAAGGCAGCAGTGCTGAAAAAATGGGGATTTTTCCTCTGTGTATAAAGAGGAGCTAAGTGCATTATTAGCTGCAGAAAGTATTTTATGCTGCTAATTAGCAATTGTAAAAGGAGCTGACTTATTAATAGAAAAAATATTTTAAAAATATATTTATTCATATAAAAATAATGGTTAAAGATGATGTGTTCAGGACTTACTAATATTAAAATATATAAAATATATGAATATATATTAATATAAAAATACTAGTTAAAACTGACATGCTCAGGACTTATATTAAAATATCTGCATATAAAAATATTTTTATATGTAATATATATTTTTAATAATAATATTAAAATACTGGTTAAGGCTGATGTGCTCAGGACTTATTCACATTAATATATATGTATAATATTTCTATATATATAATATTATATATATTAAATATTAATATAAAATCTGGTTAAAGCTGATGTGCTCAGGACTTATTCATATTTAAATAAATATATTTTTATTATATTTTTTATTTTTAATAAAATATAAAATATATTTTTATTTATTACATTATTAAACATATTCTAATTTTTAATAATAATATAAAAATGCTGGTTAAAGCTGACGTGCTCAGGCTGGGATTGGAATACAAAGGGAATTTCCTGCGCAGGATTTGGAGCACAACGTGAGGGATTGACTTAACTGCTTGACTCCACTGATCCTGTCTGTGAGAAGAAGTTAAAGGAATTAAGTATTTATAGATAAATTCCTGTGCATCAGAGGGGAGCAGCCTCTGGCTGAACCTGCTGGAGGTGGGCAGAGGGAATTTGATGTCACCACGGCGTGTTTGGAGGTGCCACCTCTACTTTTTCTCCAGTAGAGCATCCCACAGCTCCACGCTGAGGAGCCATGGGGAAATGCTGATAAAAATGGAGGAAATGCTGAAAAAACGGGGAAACTGGTGATAAAAATGAGAAAAAAAGGTGATAAAAATGGAGGAAATGCTGGAAAATGGGGGAAGTGATGATAAAAATGGAGGAAATGCTGAAAAAATGGGAAAAATTGTGATAAAAATGAGAAAAATGCTGATAAAAATGGAGGAAATGGTGGTAAAAATGAGGGAAATGCTGATAAATATGAGGGAAATTCTGATAAAAATGGAGGAAATGATGATAAAAATGAAGAAAATGCTGGTAAAAATGGGGAAAACAGTGATAAAAATGGAGGAAATGCTGGGAAATGGGGAAATGCTGATAAAAATGAAGAAAATGCTAGTAAAAATGGGGAAAATGGTGATAAAAATGAAAAAAATGGTGATAAAAATGAGAAAATGGTGATAAAAATGGAGGAAATGCTGGAAAATGGGGAAATGCTGGTAAAAATGGGGAAAATGGTGATAAAAATGAAAAAAATGGTGATAAAAATGAGAAAATGGTGATAAAAATGGAGGAAATGCTGGAAAATGGGGAAATGCTGATAAAAATGGGGAAATGCTGGAAAACGGGGAAATGCTGATAAAAATGAGGGAAATGCTGATAAAAATGGGGCAAATTATTATAAAAATGGGGGAAATGCTGAAAAAACTGAGGGAAATGGTGATAAAAATGAGGGAATTGCTTATAAAAATGAAGAAAACGCTGGTAAAAATGAGAAAAACGCTGGTAGAAATGAAGGAAATGCTCTTGAAAAAATGGGGGAAATGCTGATAAAAATGGGGGAAATGCTGATAAAAATGGGGCAAATTATTATAAAAATGGGGGAAACGCTGAAAAAATGGAGGATTTAAACATCTGCCTCAGGGAGGTCTCACATCTTCTCCCTTGGTGTCCACTGCTGCTTTTTCCTTACAAAGAATTCAGTGGCTTGAGTTTGTTTTGGTTTCTACACCCTTCCCACAGTGCAGGGATGCTGCTGGTGCTGCTGCACCCATGAGCGGTTTCATTAATGAAGTTGCTGTAATTAATCAAAATTTGTGGGATTTGGGTGCTCGTGCAAGGGAGGGAAAGCTCCAGGGAGAGGATCATGGAATAGGCAGGGCTGGAAGGGATCTTCAAAGGTGACCCAGTGCCACCCCAGCCATGGGCAGGGGCATCTTCCAGAGCTCATCCCAACCCTGCAGAGCCCATCTCAAACTTCCCAGAGGTCACCCCAACCCTCCAGATCTCATCCCAGCCCTCCCCTCCCAGAGGTTCCCAACCTCTGGAACTCATCCCAACCCTCATCTCATTCTCAGATCTCATCCCATCCCATCCCAACCCTCTGAGCTCATCCCATCCCAAACATCCGGCAGAGCTCATCTCAGCCTTCCCAGAGCTCATCCCATCCCATCCAGATCTCATCCCATCCCATCCAGAGCCCATTCCAACCCTCCAGATCTCATCCCAGCCCTCCCAGAGGTTATCCCAACCTTTACAGAGCTCATCCCAACCCTCTGGAACTCATCCCAACCCGGCAGAGCTCATCTCAACCTTCCTAGAGCTCACCCCATCCCATCCAGAGCCCATCCCAGCCCCTCCAGAGCCCATCCCAGCCCATCCACAGCTCATCCCAATCCTGCAGAACTCATCCCAGCCCCTCCAGAGCTCATCCCAGCACTTCCAAAGCTCATCCCAACCCTGCAGAGCCCATCTCAAACTTCCCAGAGCTTATCCCAACTCTGCACATCTCATCCCGGCCCTTCCAGATCCTGTCCCAGCACTTCTAGATCTCACCCCATCCCATCCAGAGCTCATCCCAACCATCCAGAGCTCATCCCAACCCTCCCAGATCTCATCCCAGCCCATCCAAAGCTCATCCCAACCCTCCCAGATCTCATCCCAGCCCCTCCAGAGCTCATCCCAACCCTCCCAGATCTCATCCCAGCCCATCCAGATCTCACCCCATCCCATCCAGATCTCACCCCATCCCATCCAGAGCTCATCCCAACCCTGCAGAGCTCATCCCAGCCCATCAAAAGCTCATCCCAACCTTCCAGAGCTCATTGCAGCCCCTCCAGAGCTCATTCCAACCATCCAGAGCTCATCCCAGCCCCTCCAGATCTCCTCCCAGCCATTCCAAACCTCACCCCAGCCCTTCCAGAACCAGTCCCTTGCTGCCACCATGTGTCGAGCCAGCATTTGGAACACCCAGAGTCTCTGAGGGTTTTTTTTGCTGGCAGATTTCACAGGGAACTGCAGATTTCTCCTCCCCAGAGCCTCTGGAATTTTCCTGCTGAATGCCATGATTCCCAAGTGCTCCATTTTCTCCCTGCCCCTGTCTTTATTCTTTTTTACATGCTCCACACGTGAGGGATTTAAATGCATTTTTAATTTCAATTGTTATGTGCCTTTACAACTTTAACACAAAGAATTTCTGATGGGGAATTGAATTCTATCCCAAGATAATCTAAATCTATGAATACTTCCCTTTTCCATAAATGTGATTTTTTTTTTTAATCCCATACAAAAAAGGATGAATTGAAATCTCAACAGGTAAATTTTAGTTCCAAAAGTGACCTGAAGGATGAAGGATTAAAAGTTATATGAACATATAATGTAATAATCTATAAAAATGGCCTGTAGGTAAATAATAAATTCAATTAATGGTTTTTTTTTTTTTAAATCAGTGAGTTTATTTTTGGGAAAATCACAGGAAGAAGAGCAGGGAAAGGCTGGTGAGAGCTCAAAGAGGTAAGGGAGGCTTCACCCACAAGAGGGAGCTCAATGAACACGAATAGAAAAAAGCCTAAAATCTTGAGATTGCCGTGAAATCTCCTCTCTGCCCGGAATTACATGGAAAAAGCACAATGGGAAGCACCAAAATTTCATATTTTAGTGTCGTTCATGCTTAAATTCCCAGAATGATCAAGGGCATTCATGGCACAATCACAGCTCTGCTGGTGCAGGGATTCCCGAGTTTGCTGGAGCAGAGGAGTTTCATAGAACCAGCTAATGCAGGTTTAGAGGAGATAAAATCAGATTTTTGGACAGACATGCCTTGTTCAGATCTGTAAATCTGCTGCAGGTTCATACTTGCAGGAGGTTTATGCTGTGGGCTGGGAAAGTGTTTTTTTTCCCTTCACTTATTTAATAAAAATTATTAATTCTCACAAATTTGGGCATCAAGGGAAGGTGGAGAAGGCCCTGGGTGAGTGTTTGTTGCTGTTGCAAAGGTCAGGCTCCATCTTCCAGGTTATTTGTGCAGCTCCCTGGGTTGGCTCTTTGCTCACAGCAGTAAATTTGTAAAGGAAAAAAAAACATCCAACATCCTTTTAAATCTCTTAATAATAGAAAAGGCACCAAACAATGGGAATTTATTAAAGTGAACACTGAGAGGAGAGAAAAACAGCAACAACACAGGAATAGAGGACACTTTCTAGAGCTGCCTGGTATTTTGTTGTCTAATTTTGGCATATCTGGAGTTTTTTTCTTTCCACTCTCCCTGTTCTCATCCAAACCAGAAGCAGAATTCCTGAAATGAGGCAGGCAGAGCCTCTTCCTGACAGCACCCTCCAAAAGCAAAACAAAAACTTAATTCCAGCCCTTTTATCCCCAGAAAACCCTGATTTCTGAAGATCTGGCTATCTCAGAAGAGTCTTTGAGTAACCCCTGGATGGGACAGGGAGATGAGCTTGGACAGGAGAATTCCTAGGCTCGTTCTGAGCTGGGAGCTGGGTTTGGAGCCAAAACCCCCCAGGCTGGAGCTTTTTCCCCTCCCCACGGAGCCCCCAGGTCGGTGCCCATGCTCGCCGGGGTGGTCGGCGCTGGGGAAAGGCAAAAGCAAACAAAGGCCAGCTGCAGCCAGATGTGGGAGTGTTCAGGGTCACTGAGCCTCCCCGGGCTGGGCAGCACGTGGCCCTGCTCCTGCTCCCTGGAGAAGCCCCAGCAGCCATCCCTTTCCAAAGGGAATCTCTGATTCTCCTCCTGATTCTCCTCCTGAACCAAGGCAGTGTCTTCCCAAGAATATTTCTGGGTTTCATATTCTCTGAACCTCAAAGAATGCAAATGGAAATTTTTACCCAAATTCTTGCACCATCAGTGAAGGGAACTGAATCCTTCCCAAGAATATTTCTGGTACAATTCTTCCCAAGAACATTCTCTGAACCATTTGCTGTGTCTGTGTTTGTGCAAAAGTCGAGAATGCAATATGGAGACTATTTACCAAAATTCATGGTGTTTTGTTTCGTTGGACCATCTCTGAAGGCAAACTCTGATTCTCCTCCTGAGCCAATCCTTCCCAAGAGTGTCGCCATGAATTTCAAAGAAAGAAAACTATTTACCCAAAAGGCCTATCAATTGTGTGAAGGGAATTCTGATTCTCCCAAGAATATTTCAGAGAAAAACATTCAATTCTTCCCAGGAACTCTCAGAGAAGGAGAAACAATTCTTATCATTTGCTGTGTCTGTGTTTGTGCAAAAGTCGAATGCAATATGGGGATTGTTTACCCAAATTCATGGTGTTTTGTTTCCTTGGACCATCAGTGAAGGGAATCTCTGATTCTCCTCCTGAACCACTGCAGTGTCGCCACATTTCTCCTCACAGAGAAAAGCAAGGCACAATTCTTCCCAAGAATATTTCACATTCTCATATATATTTCACACACACACACACATAATTATTAAAACATTCAATTATACATTTGCATACACCCATAAATATATATAAGAATCTTTATATCCACATATATTGGTAATACACATAACTCATAACACCCAAAACTCAAATACAGGCACAAATATACTATTCCAGATGTGATTACCTGTCTTTTATGCAGAGATTCCCAAAGCCTCAGGTAATGGATTTGGGGTGATCCCCAAATTTGGAGAAGTTCCCCGAATAACAAAATTAAACAACAAAATTTGGAGAGATTCCCCAAATAACATCTTTTCAAAGTCCCCCCAAGAAGAAGTTGCTGTGCTGTCCTTGCCCCGTGCAAGGGGCAAATCAGTGTTTGTGATTACAGCCTGATCATGTTCAGATCACAGAAATTTGGGCAAGAACAGAGTTTTCCTTTAAAATTTTGGTTCCATAAATGCTTCCTTAGGAAAGCATGAAGGAAAGAATAAAAGGAATGACACTGGAGGACAGCAAGAGAAAAAAATAAACATTGCCAGAAAAAAGTGCCAGAATTGTTGCCAGTTTCCAGGATTACACATCCATGTCCTGAAGTTACACGATCCATCCAGGACTGGTAATGGCACAATAAATCTTGCTCAGACACAGGAGAACCTCACCTGATGTTTCTGCAAATAACATATTGCAGATGGACAAACGTGGATTTCAATCCCTTTTTCAATCTGCTGCAGAATTCTTCAAGGTGACCAGGCCCATTAATTTTAATTTTTTTACCAGTAACAACCAGAATGTAAAAATGTTAAAAATATATTCATTCAATGATATTAAATATTGAAAAGAAACATAATAATTAATATGAAACACTTCTTTTTCCACTTAGTCATGGGCATATTTAGGCACTTAAATGATCCCTCAGATGGGGAAAATTGTTGATGCATTTAAGATTTACCAGATAAATCAAAGTCAGTACCATTAATAAGCAGCCCAGGATCTCCCTTGGGGGAAAAACTAAGAAAGGAATATCCAAACTCATTGGGCTGATGATGTGACACCACTGTTGTTCCTAGAAATAAAAATAGAAATTTCCATCCCAAAGGAGAAGGAAGGCGTTGTTCATCCAGCTCTTCCTTGAGCTTGGTCCCGTGGATTACAGTAAAATAACACCTTTAATTTCCAAGGCTTTCCTGGGACGTAGTTGAGGCTCCTCACACTCCTGATCACCCAGGTTATGAGCAGGAATTGGACAGATTTAAAGATGGGATTAAGCTGTGTATTTGTTGTGAGCTCCTCAGAGCTCAGATTTGCTTTTGAGCTTCATCATTTTTTGTTGCTTCCAGCTGTGCTCCATGAACTAAAATTTGATGCCAGCAGGATGTCAGTGAAATGTGGGAATGGGTATCCTGGGGCTTTTTTCCAAGCCAGATCTTTTCCAAGATTGTTGCTTAGGGCCCTCAGAAAGAATTCACTCTTCAGCTCTGGAAATGATATGAGCAGTCCCACATGAAATAATTAATGAATATATTATGATAACAAATGCAGGTAGCAATGAAGACACAAAGTCTTTACTTTTCCTTGCCTGTATTTTCTCCAGTTTGTGTTTTCCTCCCCCAGGGCAGGAGGAAAGGCAGGAGGAGGAGGAGGAGGAGGAGGAGGAAGGACCATCTGTGGTGGGGTGAGCACTGAGCCCCCGAGGCAGAGCTGCCTCGAGCTGCAATTCTCACGATCCCAGGGCTGAACTTTGTAAATAGACTTGGCAAGGGCTCCTGCCTGCAGAAAACAGCCTTGGAGAGGGGAGAAATAAATAAACAAACAAAAACAAACCCTCCTTCCTCCCCTGCAGTCCCTGCCCTGCCCTCCTGACCCACCTCCAGAGCACACATGTGGCTGCTCCGTTGAAAATTGGTTTGCGGGGTTGATTTTGGTGCTGGAAAAGGCAAAGCTGCTGCTTGGTTTTATTTCTGGTCCGTCTCTGAGGGGCAGAGCTTGTCCTCAGCAAAATACGAAGGGGACAAGATGCTCATTTTATCTCAACTCTGATTTAAAATCTCAGGATCAAGATACTGAGCTTGGGTGTGAATGAGGATGGGATTCCTTCAGGGCTGAACAGTTTGTGATTAATTTATTTAATTAATTAACCACTGAATTTGTTCTCCAGAAATGCCATGGGTCTAAATCCACCCCTCCCATCACCCCAGTGTCCCCTCATGGCAATAAATACGATGGAAATGGGAAGCTGGGGACACAGAGACTTTGCAAACCTCACTCAGGACTGGAGAGAGCTCTCCCAACCCTGATCTCTGGAATTGCTGAGAATCCTCCTGGAAAATCAGCAACGTGTTTTTCCAGCTGATATCCCTTGAAGCTGAGCTCAGGAAACTCCACACTCTGCAATTCCAACCCTGGTGCAGCAGCCAGGGAGAACCTGGAGAACACCAAGTGTCCCTCAAGGTGCTGAGCATCCTTCTGCAGGGGCAAATCAATGTTTGTGATTACAGCCTGATCGTGTTCAGATCACAGAAACTGGAGCAAGAACAGAGTTTGCCTTTAAAAATTTTGGTTTCATAACTTACTTCCTTAGGAAAGCATGAAGGAAAGAATAAAAGGAATGACTTTTCAAGTCAAAAGGAATCACCATCCTTCTGCAGATGGTGCCTCATTGGTCTGAGGACAGCAGAAACCAGAGAATCCCAGGATAATTTGGGCTGGGAAAGACCTCTGAGATCATCAAGCCCAACCTCTGCATGAACACCACATTGTCAACCCCTAAGTGCCACATCCAGCCATTTCTGGAACACCTGTGGCAAGAAAAGTGCCCACAGTTCCCAGGAAAAGCCATTCCCTGGGAGGGGCTGGGCCCATGGAGGAGATCCAGGTGTGCTCGCACAGGGCACCAGTAAATGCTGATTTTCAGCTTCTTTTTCTACCTCTGTCAAGGTTGGCATTGAAGACACTGGAGACGACAGTTCGTGTTCAGGCTCAGGTGTTTATTATTTCTCATCTGTGTTTCTCAGGTTTATTATTTCTCATCTGTGTTTCTCATCTATGTATCTCAGGTGTTTATTATTTCTCATCAATGCAGACTCACAGCAGCGAGTTCTGCAGTTCTTCACCGACAAGGCACAAAATGCCCAACAATCTCTTGCTACAAGGTTTTTAAGGCCAAACTGTCCAATTAAGGAATGACACCTGAATTATTTTCACTTTTAACCCAATAACTGATCACTCAAAGTCCACAATGTGGACTTTTCTGTCCAATTACACAAAACCACCCAAACCCATGGAGAAGAAGAAGAAGGTGAAAAAGAAGATCTCTGCCCTAAAACTTCCATCCTGATTTTTATATATTACTATATTCTAAAACCTTAAACTCTACGTTTCCGTTGGAAGTCAAACATCCTCTGCAGATTCTTTGCTTCTTTTAATCCCAAGGTTGGGATTAAATGTGCTGGAGGGTATTTCTTGTTGGGACTCAGGTGTTTATCAGTTCTTATCTATGTCACAATCTCACAACCCCTGAGTTCTGCAGCACTTCACTCTAACAAACTAAAACTGGAGCCCCATCTCTCTCTCTACAAGGCTTTTTAAGGATAGACTTTCCAATTAAGAAATGCCAC
Organism: Emberiza elegans; assembly: GCA_024865655.1. Taxonomy (NCBI): domain Eukaryota; kingdom Metazoa; phylum Chordata; class Aves; order Passeriformes; family Fringillidae; genus Emberiza; species Emberiza elegans. Next base: position 88,960,139 of record JALJVW010000184.1, on the reverse strand, counting down.
CTAAATTATTTTCACTTTTAACCCAATAACCAACCACCCCTGCCCTGCAATGTGTTTTTATCCAATTACACAAAACCACCCAAACCCATGGAGAAGAAGGTGAAGAAGAAGGAGCAGCCTCCACCCTAAAACCTCCATCTTGCTTTATATATATTACTGTATCCTAAACCCTTCTACAATGTGATATTATTCACTTTTATTTAAACTCCACACCTATAATCTTGGTTCTGTCATTCCATTTTGGAAGTTTCTCCACGGCCTCAGGTCGATGCAGCGTTCCCTTGGGGGTCAGCGCAGAAAGTCTCAAATTCTCAGCAGTAACCAGGGTTCCAGCAGCTCCACGGAAGAAGAAACCAGTCGAGTTTTCAGCTGGCTGCTGAGCCACCCAGGAGTGCCCACCTCGGCCTTTCCTGGCAGCAGGGCTGGGAGGGCAGCACTGTCCCAATGGTGCAGGAATTCCCTGGCTCCTGGCAGCTCCTGGCCTGAGCTGAGCTGCATCTGCCCCTCCCGGCCAACCCCCGAGGGAGGACATCCACACTTTGCCGTGGATCCATTTATTTTGCCGTGGATCCATTTATTTTGCCATGGATCCATTTATTTTGCCATGGATCCATTTATTTTGCCATGGATCCATCGATGAACCCACCTTTCTGCTGAGCGCAAGCCTGGCTGCTCCCTCCTGACATTGTCCCAACCCCTCAGTCTGTTCCTCTTACACCACTCACACAAAAGAACATTTTCTTCTGCTCTTTCTTCCCAAAATGGAAAGGCCTGAATGCTTTTTTTGTTGTTGTTGTTTTGTTTTGTTTTTCTCCTTTCTCCTGGGTCTTCTTTTGAGCGACTGGGATTTTTCATGGCTGTAGCAGGGAGCTGGACATTCCCCTTTGTTTCAGCAGCACTGGGTGATGGATCACATTTTAATTGGCGTTGAGCTTTCCAGAAAAAGGGAGCTCCACAGGAAGTTATTAGAATAACAACACTCTGCATCTGCACAGGAATTAAAACTGCAAATGGACAGGGCATATTAATTGCTACCAAATGCTTTGGTTTGCCTCCTGCCTCCCAAAGCCCAGCTCAACAAAAGCTTGGGTTGGGCTTTTTTATTTTTAACATCGATTTTCCCCATCTTTTCCCTTCCAGCAAAAGTGATGAAATTTGTCGGATTTCAGCCTTCTGGAAAAAGTTTCATCTGCAGAGCGTTTCAAAGGAGATAAACACATTTGTTTTGACAGGGAGGACACTGATGGCTGCAGACAGACCCAGCCTGGCCAAGGCTCTCGTTCCCACAGCACGAATCCGAGCGTGGGCTCCGCCGGCTCCTGCCAAAGCTCCTCAGAATATTTTGCTTTCCCTTTTTTTATTTTTCCCCAAGAAATTATCAATGTCACCGAGCTGCCTCTCTCCTCACAGAAGTAACAGATTGTGAGTGGTTTTTCTCTCGCTTGCTGTATTTTTTTTTTAGTTTTGTAAACGAAAGGAGGAAAAGAAAAGCAAAAAAGCAAAATTTAACACACAAATATCCAAAAACTCTTTCAGCCAATTGAAACACAGCTTTTTCTTAAGAAAGGAGAAGTTGGAAATGTTTTGGGCTTCAGTGCCTTCTTTCCTTTTTATCTTTGATTTATTCCAACACGTTACTTCTCTCTGTTCATGAATTACTGCAGGAATTTTCACTTTTCCTACATTTTAAAGTTGATTTTGGCCTTTCTTGGAAGGACGTTCATCTCCTGGGCTCTTTTTAGATTCCCCGAACTGAAACATCCCTTCTACTCCACATCAACTTCAAATTACTTGTGAAGGTCTCTGGGAGAAGGAGAGGGGAAAAGGGAAAGGGAAAGGGAAAGGGAAAGGGAAAGGGGAAGGGGAAGGGAAAGGGAAAGGGAGGGAAGGGGAAGGGGAAGGGGAAGGGGAAGGGGAAGGGGAAGGGGAAGGGGGAAGGGGAAGGGAAGGGGAAGGGAAGGGGAAGGGGAAGGGGAAGGGAAGGGAAGGGAAGGGAAGGGGAAGGGAAGGAAGGGAAGGGAAGGGAAGGGAAGGAAAGGAAAGGAAAGGAAAGGAAAGGAAAGGAAAGGAAAGGAAAGGAAAGGAAAGGAAAGGAAAGGAAAGGAAAGGAAAGGAAAGGAAAGGAAAGGAAAGGAAAGGAAAGGAAAGGAAAGGAAAGGAAAGGAAAGGAAAGGAAAGGAAAGGAAAGGAAAGGAAAGGAAAGGAAAGGAAAGGAAAGGAAAGGAAAGGAAAGGAAAGGAAAGGAAAGGAAAGGAAAGGAAAGGAGAATGGAAGGAAAAGGAAAAGAAAAGCCTTGGTTTATCTCAAGCTGCAGTTTCAGGGCAGCCCTTGAAAGGTGTAAAAGCCTCCATGGATCTCCTCATCCCTTGGCCTCACTCCCAGCTGGGCTTGGCTGGAAATCCTCCAGTGCACAGGTGGGATTTTAGGGAAATAAACAGCTCCATGGGGATGTCAAGTGCTTGTTGAGAAATCCAAGCCCAGGCTCCTCTGAGTCCTGGTGTTCCTCTCCCATCTCGCACATCTGGGACTTTGGCACCCGTCCTGGAGGAAGGACACACAGCTGACACACAGAGCGGCAGGCAGGGAGAATTCCTCCTGCCTGGGGAGCACATGGGGCCGTGCAGAGGAAGGGAAGCCCGCACCTGAAACTCTTCAAGCGCAAGGAGGCAGCACAAAAATCGTGTTCACTGCCTGGTGGTGTCACCTCTGCCACACCTGCAGTGACAGCCCCTCTCTTTTCAGGCCAGAGAGGTCCCTAAGTGGCAGCATTGTGGTTTTATCAGCAGCACGTGGAACTGATGATTCTGCTGTTTAAAAGCGTTTGATATTTGAAATTCCACGTGTGTGTGGATAATGTTCATGTGTGTGAGATCTGCAGGGTACAAATGTGTCCTAAGCCTCTGATGACATCACAAGATGCTCTTGATCTGCTTTATTTTGGCAATATTGATTACTTATTTATTATTTTTATTTGTCATTTTTATTGTTATTATGGTTTTTTCAGCAGCATGTGGAACTGACGGTTCTGCAGTTTGATATTTGAAATTCCACATGTGTGTGGATAATCATGTGTGTGAGATCTGCAGGGTACAAACATGTCCCAGGTCCCTGATGACATCGCAAGATGCTCTTGATTTGCTTTATTTCGGCAACATTGATAATTTATTTATTATTTTTATTATTATTATAGTTTTATCAGCAGTTTTTATGTGGAACTGATGGTTCTGCTGTTTGGTATTTGAAATTTCACACCTGTGTGGATAATGTTCATATGTGTGAGCCACCTGTGAGATCTGCAGGGCACAAATGTGTCCCAGGTTCTGATGACATCACAAGATGCTCTTGATTTGCTTTATTTTGGCAATATTGATGATGATGATGATGATGATGATTATTATTATTATTAGTATTATCATCATCATCATCATTATTATTATCATTATTATCATTATTGTCATTATTATCATTATTTCATTATTATTATTATTATTATTATATTAGCATCATGTGGAACTGATGGTTCTGCTGTTTGATATTTGAAATTCCACATGTGTGTGGATAATTGTGTGAGTGAGATCTGCAGGGCACAAATGTGTCCCAGGCCCCTGATGACATCACAAGATGCTCTTGATTTGCTTTATTTTGGCATTATTATTATTATTATTATTACTACTACTACTACTACTATTACTATTACTATTATTACTATTAATAACAACAACAACAACAACAACATATTTTATATTTATTGATTGATTATTCTCTGTTGTCACTGCATCATTTCAGGAAGATCTGGCACACACCAAGCACCATTCCAATCCCTCTCTTCCCAAATATCCAATGGTTTCCTAGTGCGTGGCTTTCCAGAGTCATTCCTTTCCTTCCTGAGGTGATGGATCAGCCAGCAGGAAAAACCAAGCCCAGATCTTCCAAAGGGTGAAGCACCAGGTGCAAATTTAGCCCAAAACAAGGTGGCCATGAAGGGAGGAGGAGAAACAGGGATGGAGGAGCCTTGGGATGCTCCAGCCGGGAAAATCCCAGGTAAGCTGGAAACCCAGGAACCCCAGGGAGATGCCAAGCTCATTAGCATATTTAGAGCCACGGGATCACCAGGAAAGGAAAACAAAACGGGGAATGTGGCCATTGAAAGCACTTTGTGGCGCAGTGGCCCAGCGCCAGGGCCCCCCTCCAGCCCCTCTCCCAGCCCTGCCTCGGGACTACAAAGCCCTGGCAGGGAAAAACCAACACCACTCCCCAAAAACCGAGCCAACAAAAGCCCCCCTGGCAACAATGGTCTGTCAGGCGTGATTTAGTGGGGCTGCAGCCCCCGGGCAAGCTTCAGTGAGCAATCTCAATCCTCGGGGTTCCCACACTGGGCCGCTGCCCTGCGCCTCCCCGCTCACAAAGCCACGGGGAGAGGGCAGTAAATAAAGCTGCTGCTGCCTTTGTGTGCTGGGAGGGGGCCTGGCTGCGGGGGAGGCAGGAGAAATGAACTGTGAAATGTGATAGGAAATCAATTTCTACTCTTGGGGGGGGCTGGCTTGGGTGGGAGAGGTAGATTCTTCGTGTTTGCTTCAATTAAGCCACGCTTTGCTCATTCCCGCTTTGTTTTTTTTGGATTAAAGCTATTTATAAATGCGAGGAATTGGCTTCCCTCTTGATCTGCCTCGCAAAACAATGGCAGCCCATCCTCTGGGGAATCACAGTCCCCCATGGAATATTTGTGGGTTTGGGGTGGCCTCCTCTTTCCTGTGCTAAAATCCGAGTTTCTGGCCTCTCTCTGGCCGTGTCACCACCCGCCTGCTCCAGATGGTGCCCCCAGGAATAGCAGAGAGGATTTTGGTGGAGAAACAAACACCGCCCTCCATGCAGTGTGTCCACACTTGCAATAAATGTGTGCAGCTCCGTGGGTGTCAGCAGGCAGCAGGAACTCCCCCGTGCCTCCAAGCGTGGTTGTTTTCTTTTCCTTCCCCTGGATTTTTTTATTCAAGCTGTTCCTGATGGGGAGTGTGGGATTTCTGCAGTAATGCAAAAATGATAAAGAACGGGAAATCAAACGCCATGCTTTGGATCTGGTGGGGAAGCAGAAGAGCAGCGTTTGTGTGTGAGATATCGCAGGAATAAAGTGCCAAGTGACATCATAAATTAGATAATCCCAAACAATTGCCTCCCCAGCATCTCCCACATCCCCTCCTCCTGGGACTGGCAGGGATAATCCTCCCTGCCCTGTGGATTCCAGCAGCTGGATGGCTCAAAATCGAGTTTTGCTACTATAAAAGTTACTTCTTTTCTCCTGGAAATGTTTGCATTCCCTGCTCCCTTTCCAGCCCCAGGTTCACCTAAGGTGTTCACCAGCCCGGCTTCATTTCTGCATCACTGCCAGGCTGAGCGTTCCCCATGGAGCGGGAGGAAGCCTCAGCCAGGCAGGGCAGACACACCTCGGCTGCCTGGATGGCTCTCCTGGTTCTCCCCACACATTTTTGTCTGAGCTCAGTCACCAGCAGGGTGATCCTCTCCAGGAGCAGCTGCATTCCACAGGGATTCCCACCTTCACCTCCCCTCAGCTACTCTAAAACACACAGACTTCATTCACCAATAAAATCCACTGACAAAATTCAGCAATAAAATCCACTGGCAAATTTCAGCGATAAAACCCCCTGACAAAATTCAACACCAAAATCCACTGACAAAATTCAACACTAAAATCCACGGACAAAATTCAACAATAAAACCCACGGACAAAATTCAACAATAAAACCCAACACTAAAATACACTGACAAAATTAATCACTAAAATCCACTGATATAATTCAACACTAAAATCCACTGACAAAACCCAACACTAAAATCCATGGACAAAATTCAACACTAAAATCCACTGACAAAATTCAGCAGTTAAATCCACTGATATAATTCCACATCAAATTCCATTGACAAAATTCAGCACCAAAATCCACTGATATAATTCAAGACTAAAATCCACTGACAAAATTCAACAATAGAACCCAACATTAAAACCCACTGACAAAGTTCTACACCAAAACCCACTGACAAAATTCAACACTAAAATCCACTGATATAATTCAACACTAAAACCCACTGGCAAAATTCAACACCAAAATCCACTGACATAATTCAACACTAAAATCAACTGAAAAAAATTCAGCAATAAAATTAATGGAGAATATTCAACACTAAAATCCATGAACAAAATTCAAGACTAAAACCCACTGACAAAATTCTACACCAAAATCCACTGACAAAATTTAGCACTAAAATCCACGGGTATAATTCAACACTAAAATCCACTGACATAATTCAACAATTGAATCCACTGATATAATTCAATACTAAAATCCACTTACAAAATTCAACACCAAAATCCACAGACAATATTCAACGGTAGAACCCAACGCTAAAACCCACTGACAAAATTCAACGCTAAAACCCACGGACAAAGTTCTACACCAAAACCCACTGACAAAATTGAGCAATAAAATCCACTGACAAAACCCAACACTAAAATCCACTGACATAATTAATGCTAAAACCCAACACTGAAATCCACTGACATAATTCAACACTAAAACCCACTGACAAAATTCAACAATTAAATCCACTGATATAATTCCACATCAAAATCCACTGACAAAATTCAACACTGAAACCTACGCTGATATAATTCAACGCTAAAACCCACTGACAAAATTCAACGCTAAAACCCGCTGATATAATTCAACACCACAAACTCCTTGTGCCCCTTCGTGCCACCTGCTGATGGCAGCCCGGGGGTGCCCGGCGGAGGTGGGAGCACAATTCCTGCCGGGAATTCCGCCGGATCGCTGCTGCCCAGCAGCCCTGCCTGATCAAGGCAGTTGTTCCCGTGCTCAGCACATTGTTCACTCCCTCTCCAGATGGAACAGATTAGCCGGGCCCTGAAATGTTGTTAAATAAAATACGCAAAAAGAAAATACAATTATTGCTAAAGTGAAAACATACCGCATGGGATTATTAAAAGCCCAAGATGTTTTACATTTTAAGGATGTTCTGCAGGGGTTTTTTTTCCCAGCCTTCATGCACCAAAAGCTCGCAGGGGTAGCGTTAAACTTTTCCATGTGATCTCAGGGAGCTCTCCCAGCTCGGCCAGGGATGGGGTTGCCCTCTGTCCCTGGTGGGCGCTCAGGGCTGTGGGGTGGGAATTCCAGGGGCCCAAATCCCAAATCCGTGTTTGCTGCTCCTTCAGTGAGCAGCAGGCGTGCTCGGGAGCAGGGACGTGGCAGAGATGGAGTTCACCATGGAAAGGGCAAATTTATTATTGTGCTGCTTCTACCCCATGCCCAGGTGGAGTGGAGACTTAGCCAGGAGAATTCTCAGCAGTCAGAGGAGTTCCCTGAGTGTCATTTCCCCCAAATCCCATCCCTGAGTGTCATTTCCCCCAAATCCCATCCTTGACTGTCATTTCCCCTCAGATCCCATTCCTGACTGTTATTTACCCCCTCAGATCCCATCCCTGACAATCATTTCCTCCCAGATCCCATCCCTGACTGTCATTTCCCCCAAATTCCATCCCTAACTCTCATTTCCCCGCAAATCCCATCCCTGACCATCATTTCCCCCAGATCCCATCCCTGAGTGTCATTTCCCACCAAATCCCACCCCAAATCCCCATCCCTGCCTGTCAATTCCCCTAAATCCCATCCCTGTGTGTCATTTCCCCCCAAATTCCATCCCTAACTGTCATTCCCCCCCAGATCCCATCCCTGACTGTAATTTCTCCCCTAAATCCAAACCCTGACCATCATTTCCCCCCAGATCCCATCCCTGAGTTTCATTTCCCACCAAATCCCATCCCAAATCCCATCCCTGAGTTTCATTTCCCCCCCAGATCCCATCCCTGAGTGTCATTTCTCCCCAGATCTCATCCCTGACAGTCATTTCCCCCAGATCCCATCCCTGACCATTATTTCCCTCCCAAACCCCATCCCTGACTGTTATTTCTCCCCAGATACCATCCCTGACTGCCATTTTCCCCCAAATCCCATCCCTGACTGCCATTTCCCACCAAATCCCATCCCAAATCCCAAATCCCTGACTGCCATTTCCCACCAAATCCCATCCCAAATCCCATCCCTGACTGCCATTTCCCACCAAATCCCATCCCTGACTGCCATTTCCCACCAAATCCCATCCCAAATCTCATCCTTGAGTGTCATTTCCCCCAAATCCCATCCCTGACTGTCATTTCCCACCAAATCCCATCCCAAATCCCATCCCTGACCATCGTTCCCCCAAATCCCATCCCTGAGTATCATTTCCCCCAAATCCCATCCCTGACTGCCATTTCCCCCAAATCCCATCCCAAATCCCATCCCTGATTGTCATTTCCCCCAAATCCCATCCCAGTTCCCATCCCTGTCGTTTCAAATCCCACCTGAACCCAGCTGTGTGCAAAGGCCTCCAAAGGTTCTCCACGTTTGTGCGCTAAGCTCAGCCTAACGCTCACTGATTTTAGTGCCACGAACGCTAAATGTGGGATGGTTTGGGGCGGAGGGGACCTTAAAGATCTTCTTGTCCCACCCCTGCCAGGGACAGGGGCACCTTCCACTGTCCCAGGCTGCTCCAACCTGGCCTTGGACATTCCAGAGGTCCAGGAGCAGCCATAGCTTCTCTTCAATGCAAGAAATCCTCCCAAAGATTATTTTGAAAGGACTCTGCAAACCTTGGTCTGTTGAGGATCACCTTGGGCTGAAATTACTTACTAATTACAGAGTAGTAATTAGTAAATAATTTTAGTAATTTATTTACTTATTTACTATTTATTTATTTACTCTACAGAGTAAATTGTTATTAATTTAATTATTATTAATTATTCACTAATTACAGTGTGATTATTAATTATTTACTAATTACAGAGATGCCCAGCAGGTGGGAGATGGAAAACATGAGGCCTGCAGTGATTTTGGCTACAGAAAACACAGTTTAAAAGAAGAAAACAGTATTTATAAGAAGAAAACACAATTTACAATAAGAAAACACAATTTACAATAAGAAAATGCAATTTAAAATAAGAAAGCACAGTTTAAAATAAGTTTAAAGTGGGAAAACATGAGGTTAAAATAAGTTTAAAGTGGGAAAACATGAGTTTAAAATAAGCTGGGTGACTGAGTTTAAAATAAGCCGGACTCAGCAAGTCCCCGGCTCAGAGAGCTCAGCAGCGCTGCCTCGCTGAGTTTATTTGAGCACACGTTCAACGTCTTTCCTGGATCTGGCTGCAGCAAGGCCAAGCCTTGCAGATTTTCGGGTGTGTGGTGAGAATAAATCACTTTTTAAATGGCTTTAGGAGGGGAGCTTTGAGCGGAGCTGCAGCTCCAGCTCTCTCCTGAGCATCACTCCATCTCCTTAATGTCCCCGCACCTAAATCAACTCTTTCACCATGGATGAAAAATAAATTCAGCTCCTTGAAACCGTTCTCTCCCGTTCGGTTTTGAATGGCTGGGGCCATGCTGGTGGCGGGTGACTGATGACAGGACTTGTCCCCAGCAGCCCAGCCTGGCTTTTCACTCACCAAGGACGTTTCCATTGGAAAAAAATCCCTGTGGGAAGGGGTTTGGGGGGGATTCTCAGCCACATCTGTACTGCAGAGCACAGCTGGAGAGGCAGCCATGCCCCGCCCCGCTCATTAATTAGGGAGCAGTTCTTAGGAAACGTGGAAACACAAAGCTGGAAGTAAAAAAAAGCCCAGCTTTAATCAGATTTGCCTGCAGCCACATGAAAAATTCCACCCCCAAATCTCCCCAAATCACCAAAAATCCCCCCCAAATTCCACCCCCCAAAATTCCACCCCCAAATCCCCCAAACTCCCCCCCAAATCTCCCCAACCCCCTCCCCAAATCCCCCCAAATCCCATCCCCCAAATCCCCAAAACTCCCCCAAATCTCCCAAATCCCCCCAAATCCCACCCCCAAATCCCCAAAACTCCCCCCCAAATCTCCCAAAATCCCCCCAAATTCCACGCCCAAATCCTCCAAATCCTCCCCAAATCCCCCAATTCCACCCCCCCCCCATTCCCCCCCCAAGTCCCCCAAATCACTAAAACCCCAAATCCCTCCAAAAAATCCCCAAATCCCCCAAACCCCCAAATCCCCCCAAAATCCCCCCAAAACCCCCAAATCACCCAAAACTCTCCCCCCCCAAATTCACCCCAAATCTCCCCAACCCCCGAATTCCATCCCCAAATCCCCCAAATCCCCCAAAACTCCCCCAAATCCCCCCAAAAATCCCCCAAATTCCTAAAACCCCCAAATTACCCCCCAAAAAATCCCCCAAATTCCTAAATTCCACCCCCCAAATCCCCCAAATCTCCAAAATTCCCCCCCAAACCCCCAACCCCCCCTTCCCCCCAAATTTCAAACCCCCCCCAAATTCCCCCCAAATCCCCAATCCCCCCCAAATCTTACAGGAATTTGTAAAATTTTGGTCAACCCCCCCCAAATCCTGCTTTAGTTCAGGTGTTTTGTCAGGAGGAAAGTGACATTTTTTGCCACAAAAAACTCCTTAAATGTTGCAAATTCCTTTAAAATAGAACATCAAATACAGCCCAGCTGATTTTTACAAGGCACCTTCAAAAGAACCATGAATTTTTAGCAGAATTCTGATGATTCCAGGGTGTTTTTCCATATCATGGCACCTTGAGAATGCATCAGGATGCAGGTGTGGGTGCGTGAGTATAAAAACATCAATATTGATTTAAAATGTTGATATTTTCTGTTCTAAGAAAAAAGTACAAGTCTGTGGTATGTCCAAAACGCTGCTTTTTTTTAATATGCAGGAATATTTCTCTGGTGGAAAACTTTGCAGAAAACCAAATATTAGGGGAAGGATTGTGGAATGTGTTTGCCGTGGCAAAGGGAAACGCAGCAATGGGAAACTGCTGAGCTGCGCTTTGCATGTTAAAAATGTTTGCAGATTCATGGAAAAGTGGGAATGCAGCAGAAGGAAAGGGAGCTGCTGCTGATGACAACTTTCTTTCCTTTAAAAAAAGAAAAACACAAAACCAGCTGCTTGTGGCAGCCTGGGGTTAAAGCTGGAGTTTGGTTTTATCATATGGGAACTGAAGTGGGAAATCTGAGACTAAACCTATGGGAAAATCTAAATCTAAAACTAAAACTATGGGAAATGGAGCAGGATCTTCATCCCCATGGGAATCCAGGCCAGACCTGCTGGAGAGCTCTGAGGGTGCTGCTGGGTTTGTATTTGGGTTTTCCTCAGATGAAGGAAGGAATGATGAATCTGACTCCATGTTCTCAGAAGGCTCATTTATTATTTTGTGTTACTATATTATATTAAATAATACTATAACTTTCTTTCCTCTATAAAACCAGCTGCTTGTGGCAGCCTGGGGTTAAAGCTGGAGTTTTGTTTTATCATATGGGAACTGAAGTGGGAAATCTGAAACTAAACCTATGGGAAAATCTAAATCTAAAACTATGAGAAATTTGCTTTGGGCTGGAGCAGGATCTTCATCCCCATGGGAATCCAGGCCAGACCTGCTGGGGAGCTCTCAGGAGTGATGCTGGGTTTGTATTTGGGTTTTGTGTTGTATTTGGTTTGTATTTGTATTTTTATTGTATTTGGGTTTTCCTCACATGAAGGAAGGAATGATGAATCCGACTCCATGTTCTCAGAAGGCTCATTTATTATTTTATGACTCTATATTATATTAAAGAAAACAATAACTTTCTTTCCTGTAAAAAAAACAGCTGCTTGTTTTTTTAGGAAATTCAGATTTCAGTAGGAAATCTGAGACTAAATCTATGGGAAATTCTAAATCTAAAACTAAAACTGTGGGAAATCTGCTTTGGGCTGGAGCAGGATCTTCATCCCCATGGGAATCCAGGCCAGACCTGCTGGGGAGCTCGGAGAGTGACGCTGGGTTTGCATTGGGGTTTTCCTCAGATGAAGGAAGGAATGATGAATCTGACTCCATGTTCTCAGTAGGCTAATTTATTATTTTATTAATCTATATTATATTAAAGAATACTATAACTTTCCTTGATAAAACCAGCTGCTTGTGGCAGCCTGGGGTTAAAGCTGGAGTTTGGTTTTATCATATGGGAACTGAAGTGGGAAATCTGAAACTAAACCTATGGGAAAATCTAAATCTAAAACTGAAACTATGGGAAATCTGCTTTGGGCTGGACCAGGATCTTCATCCCCATGGGAATCCAGGCCAGACCTGCTGGGGAGCTCTCAGGGGTGATGCTGGGTTTGTATTAAGGTTTTGTATTTGGGTTTTGTGTTGTATTTGGGTTTTGTGTTGCATTTGGTTTGTATTTGTATTTTTATTGTGTTTGGGTTTTCCTCAGATGAAGGAAGGAATGATGAATCTCACTCCATGTTTTCAGGAGGTTAACTTATTATTTTATGATACTATATTATATTAAAGAATACTGGACTAAACTATACTAAAGAATACAGACAGGATGTTAAAAAAATAATAATAAAATAATAAAAATAATAATAAAATTTAAAAAAATTAAAACTCGTGACTCTTTCCAGAGTCCCGACACAGCTCGGCCCCAATTGGCCAATGAGTGAAAACAACTCACAGCAGAATCCAATGAAACAATCACCTGTGGATAAACAATCTCCAAACACATTCCAAAGGAGCAAAACACAGGAGAAGCAAATGAGATAAGAATTGTTTCCCTTTTTATCTGAGGCTTCTCAGCTTCCCAGGAGAAAAACCCTGGGTGAAGGGATTTTTCAGAGAATGTGAGTGCCACACTGGGGACCAAGGGACGCCCTCTGAAATCAGATTTTCACGGTCAGAGCCTGCAGATTTTTACTCCATCCCAATCACACCACCACAATCGGATTATTCCCAAATGCTGCTTTCAGAGCATTCCTCAACTCCTGAGCGAGCAAGCTGATGTCTCAATGCAGTTGAGATTAATAATTAAATCTCCAAATGTTAAATGATAAATAATTAAATGTTCTCCCAGCAGATTCTCTCTGAACCCCACATCATCCACACAGTGACTCCAGCACTGGGAATGCAAATTCACCTTGGATTTAAACCTGATTTAAACTTCAGCTCTGCCACAGCCTCCCCGGTCTAAAAGCGATTTTATCAAGTCACTCAATCCATCAGGATCTCAGCTTCCCCAGCCAGAATTCAGGAAGAGAAGTGTTCTCCTCCATCCCATGAAGTGTTTTGCGAAGAGGCCCCTGTGATGTACTTAGGGATTTCCTCTGTGGAAGCCGAAACACCTCAAATCCTGTCAGAACCCCTCCAATCGTTCCAGCCCAATAAAGTTCAAATGGGGAATAACACATTTGTTAAAAGAGGCCCCATTTTATGCTGAGAGGATGACATGGCCAAGAGACCATACATCCCTCAAAAATGAAAAAAAAATAAAAAAAGAGAAATAAAAAATGAGGACAAGATTGCCCAGCCAACGTAAACTGGAGTGGCGTGGTCGAGGTTTTTAGGATTTTTAGAGACACTTGGAATGAAAGAGGGAAAAATGCCACAGCCAAGTCTCAGGCCTGTGTACACTGCAGGAGGAAACTTGGGTTCTGTGCAAATATTTTAGTACAAATCAAATGCCTTCCAGGGATCAGCAGCTGGGGAGGCGGGAAGAAATTAATATTGGAAGCTTTAGAACTTCCCAGAACTATTCCCTCCCTCCTTGATTGAGGGAATTAACTTTTATTTTATTAACTTTTTCATGCCCTTCTCCCATGCGGGCTGCTCTGAAGGGCTTCTCCCCTCCTCCAAAAGGGCTGCCCTGGGGATGTTGCTCTTCTGAGGCTTTAAGTAGCAGCTGGCTGTGATTAAGTGGATTGGGAGGATCAGTGCTTGATTAACTTTGTGCTGCTCCTGCCTTGCTCAGGTTCCTGCAGGAGAATTCATCCCTGGCTTTGGGACAATGTTGGGCTCTAATGGATCCCAGACCTGGGAGCCCACCCAGGGCCAGAGCCCGCCCTGGGCACGGTCAGGTCTTGTTCCCCTGTCCTGTAGAGGTGAAACTCCTGTGGGGGCTCTGCTAGTCTGGGTTTTAGTCCAGGTGTTCATAAACTCATCAGGGGAGCTCTGCTAGTCTAGGTTTTAGTCCAGGTGTGCATAAATTCACCAATCTAGGTGTTCATAAACTTGTCAGGGGAGCTCTGCTAGTCTGGGTTTTAGTCTAGGTGTGTATAAACCCACCAGGGGAGCTTTGCTGGTCTGGGTTTTAGTCTAGGTGTTCATAAACTCACTGGGGGAATTTTTTTTCTAGGTTTTAGTCTAGGGGTTCCTAAACCCACCAGGGGAGCTTTGCTAGTCTGGGTTTTAGTCTAGATGTTCATGAACTTGCCAGTCTAGGTGTTCATAAACTCACCAGGGAAACTTTGCTAGTCTGGTTTGTAGTCTAGGTGTGCAAAAATTCACTGGGCAAGCTTTGCTAGTCTGGGTTTTAGTCTAGGTGTGCATAAATTCACCAGTCTAGGTGTTCATAAACTCGTCAGAGGAGCTCTGCTAGCCTGAGTTTTAGTCTAGGTGTGTATAAACCCACTGGGGGAGCTTTGCTAGTCCAGGTTTTAGTCTAGATGTTCATAAACTCGTCAGGGGAGCTCTGCTAGTCTGGGTTTTAGTCTAGATGTTCATAAAGTCACCAGAGGAGCTTTGTTAGTCTGGGTTTTAGTCTACGTGTTCATAACCTCGCCAGGGGAGCTTTGCCAGTCTGGGTTTTAGTCAAGGTGTTCATAAACTCCCCAGTCTAGGTGCTCATAAACTCACCAGGGGAATTTTTAATCTAGGCTTTAGTCTAGGTGTTCCTAAACGCACCAGGGGAGCTTTTCTAGCCTGGATTTTAGTCCAGGTCTTAATAAACTCACCAGGGGAGCTTTGCTAGTCTGGGTTTTAGTCTAAATGTTCATAAACTCACTGGAGGAGCTTTGCTAGTCTGGGTTTTGGTCTAGGTGTTTATGTCTTGGTTTGTTATTCTGTTGTTGAATTTTTCAGGGCTGTAGAGAATCACGGCATGAGTTGGGTTGGAAAGGCCTTCCAGATAATCCTTCCAGATAATCCTTCCAGATTATCCCTCCAGATTATCCTTCCAGATTATCCTTCCAGATTACCTTTCCAGATTATCCTTCCGGATTATCCTTCTAGATTAGGAAAGCCCTTGAAGATGATATTAGCATTGAGAAGGCCATGGAAAGGGACACCTCCCACTGTCCCAGGGTGATCCAGCCTGGCCTTGGACACTTCCAGAGATCCACAGCTGCTCTGGGAATTCTGTGCCAGGGCTTCCCCACCCTCACAAGGAACAATTTTTCCCCAATCCCATCTAAAACCCCCCTCCTTTACCTTAAGGCCGTTGCAAATATCTGGGTGGACAAAGTTTTCTTAAGCAGAAGGAATTTCCAGGTAACACCAGCAGAACTGAGGGCTGTAAGTGATGTTTATTTTGCATAATAAACAAATAAACAAACCCTGAAAAGATCATTCTGGAAGGAATCTGCAAACCTTGATCTACCAAGGATCACTTTGGGCTGGAGTTGTTTCCCAATTGCAGGGGCTTCACACAGAAAATCAAATTTGTTAAACTCAAAGTACAACAGTGATTGAATGAAACCCCAAAACTTCAACCACTGTGACTGTAACATAAGAAACAGCAGGCTCTGAGTGTATAAAATATTCTTTTATTACCCAAATGAGGTGGACACACCTTCCTGGAGGGAGATCTCGGAGCAGAGCTCCTTGGCCAAGCTCTGGAAAAACAGGGAATGTCCCTTCAGCAGCAACAGCCACACAGGGGACTTGATTTTCTGCAAAGACAGGAGAATTTATCCACCCTGTGCAAATTGTGACACTCACTGGCCAAAACCTCACTCTGAGTGTCCCCACGTGGCCAGGCCTAAGCCAGGTTTTATAACGTCCTTTTCCTTTTTTAAACTGAGCCCAGCAAGGGGCAGGGAAAGCGAGATGAGCTCAAAGCAAATCAAAATTCTCCCATTAACAGGCATCATTAAGTAGCTGTAAAATTGCTGTCATTTCCCACTGCAGAGAAATCCTACAACAATCCTAAATCAATAACTGAGCTGGGGAAAGCTGCTCTCCCAAGGAGCTTCTGGTTCATTGAAGCTGTAATGTAAAAATAGTAAGAATTAAAAAAGAAATAAAAGTCAAGAGAAAGCAAATGGAGGCTTGGTTGGGCTTCTGCACTAAATTCTGCCTTGGTGGAAACGAATAAAGCTCAAGTGAAGTCCACAGGCATCTCCTAATTATATCACAAGGTTTTATTCCACTTAAATTTTCATGAAAGACTCCTGATTTCTTTTTATTATTCTCCATGGGAGTATAACGTGTTGGTTAACCAGGAGAAAGGAAGCCAAAAACCAGAAAAAAAGATGAAACTCTTGATGGCCGTGTTTGTCGGGATAGATCAATTGTGGGGTTTCAACTGGGTATGGAAATTCCCTGCTTGCAGTATGGCTAAAAAGAAAGAGCATGGATGATTTAACAATTTACATAACCTGAGAGACTCAGCTGCAAATTGAATGAATGGGGCTCTTTGTTTTCTCTAAACTGGAATAAAAAGAGGGGGAGAACAAAAAAAAAAAAAAAAGGGAAAAAAAAAAAAAGGTTCTTATATAATTGTCTCTGTGACTGGCATGATAGGAAGTTTTCTGGCTATTGGTGGAATTAAGACTGGGAATTATGAGAAAACACAAAGCAATCAAGGGGCAGTGGAGCAATTGGACAGAGGGACTAATAGGGAGTGACAGAGCCAGGCCTGGCCAGGCCAGGCTGGGCTTTGCACCATTGTCCTGAGCAGAGCTGGGTCCCTCTGGGGCCACCCGGCCCCTCCAGGACATCCCTGCAGAGCCCGTGGGATGCTGAGCTGGGATTGAGCTGGGATTGAGCTGGGATTGAACTGGGATTGAGCTGGGATTGAACTGGGATTGAACTGGGAGCAGCCTGGGCTGCTGGAGCTGCCCCTGCCCACGGCACTGGGGGGGCTCTGAGGACCCTTCCCACCCAAAGCACCCCAGGATCCCAGGGGAACATTGTCCCTCAGGATTTTGGGGGCTCACAGGCACAAATCCCTTTCCTGGGGCAGCCCAGGGGTTGAATTATTTGTCCAGGGGAAGCTCAATTATTCCACTTCCACCAGCTCAATTATTCCATTTCTGCTGATGACTTTTTGGGGCTACCTAAAAACAGAGGCCAGACAAAATTAGGTGAACAAAAAGCAGTTTTATTTATTGAAGGGCCTTCAGGTACTTTTAAGGCAGACAAAGCCCACCCAAAATGGATGAGGGGTCACGGGTTTTGACACTTTTATAAGTTTGGTCCATTTGCATATTGGGGGTTAATTTTGGGGATGGGAATGGGGATGGGGATGGAAATAACAGGAGGAATGGGAATGGGGATGGGAATAATGGGAATGGGAATAATGGGAATAATGGGAATAATGGGAATGGGGATGAGGATTGGAATGGGGATGGGGATGGGAATAATGGGGATGGGGATGGGAATAGGAATGGGAATAATGGGAATGGGCAATAATGGGAGGAATTGGAGGACTGGGAATGGTAACGGGAATGGAAACAGGAATGGGAGTGGGAATAATGGGAATGGCAATGGGGATGGAAAAAGGAATGGGAATGGGAGTGGGAATGGGGATGGGATGGGGATGGGAATGGGGAATGAGGATGGGAACAGGGAATGGGAAGGGAAAACCCTCTGGCAAACATCTGGCAGCAGAGCTGGGGGCACATGGGCCGTATCTCCTCTCTGCACTGCTGCAAGAGGGAAAAACAAACTTCACCTCTTGGACTGCAACCAGCAGATGAAAACAAATTAACCTTTTTTATCTTTAATTATTTGTGTGTGTGTGTGTGTTGTATATTTGCAGCCAGTGTCTGTTTGGATGTCCGGCTTTAAAGCTTTGGGTTAGAAATTCCTCAGTTTGCCCCCTCCCCTCTGAGCAGAACCAGCTCAAATCAACAAATTCTCCCTCATCAGTCATGGCCAGGATTCTTTTTCCTTCTTTCTCCTGTCCCAATCCTTGTATTCACTGTGGAGATCACGTTTTATTTCCTCACCAGGCATTAAAATTATCAAATTGTGGCCTCTAAAGTGTTTGGTTTTTTTCTTTTTTTTTTTTCCAAACAGATTTTTATCATTCAGTGAAATAAAAAATTATTTAATGGCACAATGACCCTGGGTGGGCATCATTTATTTCAGAGCCGATCCTGACCAGAAAACCTTCATTGAGACGATGATAGGAGCTCAAGTTCCTTATTAAACCCCAGAGATTTCACACAGAAAATCAGATTCTCTAAACTCAAAGTACAACAGTGATTGAATGAAACCCCAAAACTTCAACCACTGAAATTGTAACATAAAAACACCAGGCTCTGAGTCTATAAAACATTAAAAAATTTAAAACCTTCTATATCCAGTATTAAACCTACATAGATCTGTGAATTCTGGTCAAGTTTATCTCTTATTCTCCAAAACTTGATATAGCAACTGTGGTTTTATACCCACAGCCTGCTCCCAAAAATAATCAAGTATTTCGAGGGCTTCTTTCAGGGTACATTTTTTTCTCATAAAAAATAATAAATGGCAATATCTGAACCACATTTCGGTATTTTATTCGCTCTTGGGCCCGCCAACTCAAACAATGATTTGTGTCTTTATAGGAAGGCACTTCACCATTTTCAAATAAATATTTAAATGCTCCTTCACAGGAAAAAATATTCCTGTGGTTAGGTGAGATATGCTGGAAAAATTAAGGCTGGTCCTCAAAGGCCTGGTGGTGTTACACTTTCCTGTTCTTAATTTGCTTAATCCTTCCTCAAACTCAAAAAATACAGATGAGAGCAAAAGAAAAAGAGTTTTAAAAGGAGCTTTGATACCCACAGCAGATTTCTTGATGAGTTTTATTTTAGCAATTTGCTGCAGAAAGAGATGGGGGTGAAATAAGGGCTTTCATCTTTATAATTTATCTCTTTTCCTTGTGATGGTGCTACACAAATTCTGTGTCTGCCAGGCAAAGCCTGTCCATCAAAACTGGGAGAAGGAACAGACTTGAAAGGGATAAAGTTTTGGTTTTTATGTGTGTTTGTAATCAAAGAGGTGCCACTTATGTATTAAATTTCCATTTTTCCTCTAAAAAAACCAGGGGAAAATGATGAGAGGGAGGATGATGAACACCCTGACACAAATTTGTGCTGTCACAGGGAAAATCAGCACCTTCTATTTAAATAACTCTCAGAAAAAGGCTGAGTAGGGAAAAAAGAAAAGTAGAAAAAGGGAAGTATTTGCACCCCATGAGCTGTTTGGTGGGGAGAGAAGTGAATCCTGCCTTTCTGCCTGCAAAAAAAAAAAGCTGAAATGGGAAAAATCCTGTAAAATTTCTCATTTCCAGGAGGTTTTAAAGTCCTGTCAGACCTGCTCCTGCTTTAAACTGGTAGAGAAGCTCATCAGGCACAGACCCACAGTGGGGGTGAGGTTCAGCCTGGTGTCCCAGCCAGAAAATCCCTCTGAAGCCGTGGAAAAACTGGGATCAAGATCATGGAGGGCTGAAGGAAAATTTCCCTTTTTCCAGGCAGCACCTTGTGCTGGAACCTCTGAGCACTTGAACCTCACCCCTTGTGTCCTAACGAGCTCCTCGTGCTTCCCAAATCCTGGTAACTCCTGAAATTCCCATCCTAATATTCCTTATCTTGAAATCCTGGTAACTCCTGAAATTCCCATCCTGGTACTCTTTATCTCCAAATCCTGGTAACTCCTGAAATCCAGATCCTGATACCCCTGAAATCCAAATCATGGTAACCCCAAAATTCCCATCCTGATACCCCTGATCTCCAAATCCCGATAACCTCTAAATTCCTGAAATTCCCATTCTAATACCCCTGATACCCAAATCCTGATAACCCCTAAATTCCCATCCTGATACCCCTGATCTCCAAATACTGATAACCCCAAAATTCCCATCCTGATACCCCTGAAATTCATCTCCAAATCCTGATAACGTCTAAATTCCCATGCTGATACTCTTATCTCCAAATCCCTGATAATCCCTGAAATTCCCATTCTGATACCCCTTATCCCTAAATCCTGGAAACCCCTAAATTCCAAATCCTGATAACCCCAAAAAAACTTCATCTCCAAATCCTAATAACCCTGAAATTCCCATCCTGATCCCCCTTGAAATCCCTTTTTTCCCCTCCTGATTTTCCCAGCAGCCCTAAATACCCTAAATTCCCATCCTGATAAAACTTAATTCCCATCCTGATACCCCTGAAATTCCCATCCTGACACCCCCTTTTTGCAGGCTCTGGGAAAGGATATCCCAAATCTTTCTTTGGGATGAGAAAAAAATCCCTTTTTTTTTTGTTGGCCCTCAGGCACTGAGGCAAGTGTGAGGGAGCAAATCCCACATGACTCTATTTCCAAATCAGATCCTTTTGGTCCACCTTTAATACCATTTCCCCCTCCCAATGAATTAAATATCCGTTCTTTTACCACCCAGTTTATTTGATCATCCAGGAAGATAAGTGGCTTCTGCTGAAATATTAAACAAAGGGAAAATTAAAGTACTGGGAAGGGTAAACAATACAGCAAAGCACAATTTCCTTTCTGCTACGTGGAGAAAAGAATTCTCTTTTTCTTGCTAAATAGCAGCACACAGGCTCCTGTTCTGGACCTGGGCACACATGGAGCTTTTTTCCCCAAAATCAATAGGATTTTTACCTGTCTGGGTGAATTTTTAATTGAATGGGAGCAAAGGAAGGGATTCTAGATAAGATCCACCCCAAAAATAAAATTTATCATTAAGTTTAGCACAGGGAGTTTTTAATATCACAGCTTGTTGTTTTCATTTGAAACACAGCCTGTGTTTCAAATGAAAAATGTTATTTTAGTTGGGTTTTGGGCCCAGCACCAAGAACTGGCCCATCCCCTTGGACCACCAGTCCTTCCATCCCCAGGGATGGATCCTGGAAGTGCCCAGCTGGAAGGTGAGGAGCACCAGCTCATTTTCTGAGAGCTGATTGAGGCTGGATTCCCCCCAAACCATCCCAGAGAGAAGCAATTCCCATCCTGGGCCACCTCTCCCTCCAAGGGGTGTCACATTCCAGCAGGGCCATCAGCTCCAGCCCAGCCCAGGATGACAATTCCCAGGTGAAAATAACAATTAATACCCAGGACTGACAAATTCCCTCAGCCAGAATTTCTCCTGACTGCTGGGTGCTTTTTCATTTCAGCTGTTCTTTAATTTAGAATTTCAAAAAGTTGTTTCAGTATTCTAGGAGCTCAGTCTTGGAACTCTGATATAATTTATTTTGACAGATGATTGATGGGAAGGAAGGATTCATTTCTTATCGACTTGGCTAGGAAATATCTGAGCATCGCAGGAATTTTTCTCATTTTTGCACAGCTACAGCCCAGATTCTGAGTTCAGGCTGAGCAATCACTGAATAGCTCTGATGGGAACCTGACAAATGGCAGCAGATCCGGATTTGATCCATGGATATTGATTCTCCTCAGAGTTTTACTGTGAGTCACTGTGATTCAAAGCCACCTATAGATCAAAAAAATTCTGCTCAGTGTAGCCGAGGCATTTCTTGGTTTATTATTGCTGGGTTCTTCCTGGGGATTTGTCTTGGTTTGAAAAGCCAGGTGTCTGCTAAGAAAGGCAAGAGCCTCTCTTGAAATGAAAAATGAAAACCCCTTCCTTCCGAATTGTTATAATTTTTGAAATTAAGGGGCTCTCAGGCAAAGATATCGGAGCAGGAATAACAGTTCTTTATTAGGAAAAAAAATTAAAAATTAAAAGAAAATATAAAAATAAAAATGCAGCAATCAAACCCACACTGCCAGAGTCAGCCCATGCCCTGCCCCCTGTGTGTCAGGGGGTGGCACAGCCCCATCCCATGGGGGCCCAGCCCTCCTGCAGTGCCAGCTGTGGCTCTGCTGCAGCAGGGCTCCTGCACAAGGGGGGAGTTTTCCTCTGCAGCTCCAGGGCTGCTGCAGATGGGCCTGGGCTCCCTCTGGCAATGCAGGGCAGCAGAAAGCTGCTCCTCTGGCAATGCAGGGGGCAGAGGCTGCTGGGGTGTCCCAAACCCCAGATTGGATCCAGGCAGGAATGCTTGGCTCCTCCCCTGGGCGGAGCATCTCCCCATGGGATGGTGGGATTGGATCAGCCGTGCAGGGACACTCAGTGGCCATGGACAGAAGATAATTAATAATCAATGGCCCATGAACAGCAGAGATCTCCTGGATGGAGGATTGGCTGTGAAGAGATAAAGAAAAAACTGCCCAATGAACAGAAGATAACTGCCCCAGCTCTGACAGATGGGGATGGAATTCACACATTTTCTCGCAATCCAGGACAGGGGTTCCAGCCATCTGACCCTCCATCCTTCCGTCAAGGAGAGAGGATTACCCAATCCTGGCTGATTCCCCCAAATTTCCACTTTAGGGGGGTCCCAGCACTCCTGCCCTGAGAGTTTCCCTTTCTCCTCGGGCTCAAGGGATTTGTGAGCAGCCCCAGAGCCTTTGGGAAGTGCTGCTGCTGCAGGCACAGGAACGGGCACAGCTTCCAGAGGAGCCTCTCCCTTCTCCCTGGGATGCTGAGAATGGGGAGGACTGGTCCAGCCCCACCTTCCCAGTTTGGAGAACACTCAGGAACCACATCCTGTGCTCCAGGCCTGTAGCACGACCCCTGGGAAGCGCTGGGTGCCACATCCTTCAGAGCTGCACGCGAGGAAGAAACAGATTAATCAAAAAATAAAATTAAAACAATCAAAACTAAAATTAAAATAATCAAAAAATAAAATTAGGATGATAAAAAAACCCTTAAAATTATCAAAAAATCAAATTAAAGAATAAAAAATAAAAGTAAAGTCATCAAAAATAAACTTAAAATAATCAAAAATTAAACTTAAAATCATCAAAAATAACTTTAAAATCATAAAAAGAATAAAATAATCAAAACCAAAATTAAAATAATCTAAAAATAAAATTAAAATAATCTAAAAATAAAATTAAAATCCCAAAAGCCAACATTTTCCTGGACAATTAGCAGCAAAGTTGGGCACTCTCTTTTCAGATTGCTGCGTGCAACTTCAGCCCCTGCAGGACACAGGGCTAATTTAATGAGGCATGAATTTAAATATATTAAGAGCTCAACAAAACAGGGAGAGAATCAGAGAGGTGAAAAGTCAGTGCCCCTCCTTGTCCCGCTGTCTTCTTTTTGTTGGCTGCTGGGCTGGGAGACACGAAATCAAACGGAGCAACACAACCTGTCTGAGTTTTATTCAAATCAGCCAATTAAAACATCAAGCTGAAATGTCAACGAACATGTTCTGGCCACTCAGGAATTAAAGCAGGAAAGCATCTGTCTGTCCTCACCACAAAGCAGGGATGATTTTTAATTCCACTTCTGCAAAAGCTGCGACAGGAGACTGCAGCCACGAAAAACACCCTGTGCAACAGGCCCTGCCTGCCTGGCTGTCAGCAGCTGCTGCTGGACACGGAATCAGAGCCAGCTCAACACCTTTTCTCTTTTTTATCCACAGGAACTCTTCACCGGTGTCTTGGTTTGAAAGGACAGGTGTGTGGTAAGGAAGGCAAGAGCCTACCTTAAAATGGAAAATGTAAATAAATCCCTCCTTCTGAATTGTTATAATTTTGAAATTAAGGGGCTCTCAGGCAAAGATATGGGAATAGGAATAACAGTTCTGTACTAGGAAAGTTTTAAAAATTACAAATGCAATAGTACAAAAAAAGAAACCAAACCATTGTCAGAGTCAGCCCATGCCCTGCCCCCTGTGTGTCAGGGGGTGGCACAGCCCCATCCCATGGGGGCTCAGCCCTCCTGCAGTGCCAGCTGTGGCTCTGCTGCAGCAGGGCTCCTGCACAAGGGGGGAGTTTTCCTCTGCAGCTCCAGGGCTGCTGCAGATGGGCCTGGGCTCCCTCTGGCAATGCAGGGCAGCAGAAAGCTGCTCCTCTGGCAATGCAGGGGGCAGAGGCTGCTGGGGTGTCCCAAACCTCAGATTGGATCCAGGCAGGAGTGCTTGGCTCCTCCCCTGGGCGGAGCATCTCCCCATGGGATGGTGGGATTGGATCAGCCCTGCAGGGACACTCAGTGGCCATGGACAGAAGAGAATTAATAATCAATAGCCCATGGACAAAAGATAATTAATAATCAATAGCCCATGAGCAGCAGAGATCTCCTGGAGGGAGGATTGGTCGTGGAAGAGATAAAGAAAACTGCCCAATGAACAGCAGAGAGCTGCCCCAGCTCTGACAGATGGGAATTGGATGCACACATTGCCCTGCAATCCAGGACAACCAGGCAGCATTCAGGGTGCACCATCCACCTCTGACACTGCCACAGCTCATTCAGCTCATTTTTACCTCCCTTCACTGCCCAAACTCTGATTTCAGCTGGTCCTTTTTATCACAAGAACGCTCAGATTGAAGTTCCTCCTGCTTTCCATCTTCTCCAGAGGATAAAATAAGTACCTGATAAAATCCAGTGGATTTAAGGCTGGATTTAGGGATCTCCTGTCTCTGACAGGATATTGGGGTGAGTAGGCATCATTTCATCACCTCCACAGCTCCTCTTTGTGATGTGGCACTCAGGGCTCCTGAAATTTGGGTGAAAAGTTGTATTTTTCCCAGGAGAGGTCACTGGAATGATGGGATTTTGTTCACCCACTTTGGGGTGGGAGAGAGGAGTTGGGACACCTCATTCCTGATGTCCCATCCCAGGCAGATCCTACAGCAGAGATCTCCTTCCTCTGCTTAAAGAAATAATTCCTGATTCTGATCTCTTATGAGCCCAAACTGTGGTCATTCCATCATTTCAGAGAGGCCCCCAAATCAGCTCCATCCCTTTCTGCTGGAGGCTCCAAAAGGGTTTGAAATATTATGGAATATTTCAGTGTCCTTAAATTTATACGACCAAGTCTTTGCTCTGCTGATTTCGGAGCTGCACTAAATTTTCCTTGTTAAAGTTCTGCCCCAGAAAAGATAAAACTCCCTGAGATGGGCTCCACACCAATCATTTTATCTACCATAAATCAGCCAGGTCAGCTTTAGATTATCTACAGCAATTCCGTTTTCTTCCTTATGAAAAAAAAAAAACAAATCAGGGAAGGGAAAAGGAATTCCAGTGTACAAATATCCCAGAGAACAGATTAGTTATTGTTCCAAAATCTCCTCTTTAATGGCATTACCAGAAAATCAGCCTTTTACTAGAAAGATGGGCTGATTTTCCTGCCCAGGCTGGCAGCTGGGAGGTGTCCTGGACAGGGAACTCGGGAATAAATCCATGGATATTAAACATGAAACTCCTCCATGAATAAGGAGGGAGGAGATCTCATTCTGCTGTGTTGTGATGCTCTTTAATTTTCCTCTTATTTTATGAGCTTCCACTGCAGCCTCCTCTGGCTGGTGGTGGTTTCCACCAGGACTGGATTGGGCTGAGAAGTTTCATCCAGGGAAATTTCCCAGCTGGAAATTCCCTTCCATGTTCAGCAGGACGGGTCACGGGCTCTCCTTGCTTCTGCCAAATCATTCCTGGCCGGTTTTGTTCTGCCATCAGCTCCATTCCAACGTGGAGCTGGAAATGAGAGAGGTTAAACCTTGACAAAACCAGAATTTTGTTCTTTTCACAGCTGAACTCTTCCATAAAATCAGAATAAATCTTTCTGATACACTTGGGTGTGGGAAATGGATTGGTAGAGAATTCTGATTGTGATGGCATGAGTTATAACATCTGTCTTGTCTCACCCTTTCCATGAGACTGGAAATAGAATAAAAGTTTTTAAAATGCTTCTCAGTTGCATCATACAACAGTTGGGTTCAAAAATAATGATCACATTTGCATTTTTCAGCTGAAACTGAGATTAAAACCAAGTTCTGAGCTCCTGGGCTTATTCTGGAGGGAATTTTTGGTGTTTAGTCAGATTTAGTCAATCACCAGGTCTGGGCAATCTGGTTTTACAATAGGATCCCAAATTCTGCTGATGTTTTCAGGGTGCTACTCCAAGAGAAGTAATAAGCAAAGTGATGATCATAAAGGAATTTTATTTTTAGGGAATTGGGACCACAACTTCCTGAAAACTACCAGACCAGATAATGTCTTTTTCCCTTCTCCCTCTTTTATGGCAGGCACTTGTTCTCAAAAAGCTCCCCCACTTTCTTTAAAATGGACTTTTAAAATCCATCATTTCATGCAGCTCTGGCAAATCAGCTCCTGTGCTATTTCCTTTCCTTCCTTCCTTTCCCTCTCCTCTCCCTTCTTAAATCCAGCCCTGCATTTTAAATCAGCCACGAGAAATAAAGGGAAAGGAGCTTGAAGGGGTTGAAATCTCTTCATCGTGACAGGGCCGTGTTTTCTTTGTGTATGAGCCTAAATGAGGCTTTAGAAAACGATACGGTCCCCCCTAGATGGATCTGCTGTGGTCAGAGCCCATTAGGCAGGGCAGGAAGATTCCTCAGGGACAGCTGAGAGCAGACTCCAAATCCCAGAGGATGGAGATCTCTGTTTACTTTCCTGCATGGAGAATTAATAAATGTCTCCATCTTCCAGCAACCGAGCATAAAGGAAGCAGAGTGAGTGGGGGGAAGAAAGCAATGAGATGTGTGTTTTTCCCTTTTTTCCTTTGGTGCACATTCGTGTGCTCAGGCAGTATTTGCACATCATTCTTTGCTTGCTCCCTGGAGGATTTCCTGCCCCGACTTGAAGGCAATTCATCTGTCCTGAGCAGGTACCTCAAGATAATGAAGAGGCCATAATTTAGTAATCTTGGCCATCTTGTCCTTGGAAGATTGATTTTTGGCCTTTAAGTGTCAAGGTTGGTGAAACCCAGTCAGCAGCCACAAAAAGGCCCAGGCAGAGGGACAGACAGAGCTCTGGGCTGGGGCAAATTCCCAAAATAAATGGGTCCTGGAGTCACTGCCCTATCTGCACACGGACTAATGATTATTAAAACAGAAGCACTCCCTGCTTCCTCCAGTTCAGAGCTTGGAGTTGCTCCTTTCATTTTCTTTCCCTGTTTTTCCACAGAAAAGTCTGTCCCTGAGCCTGTCCTGGAATTCCCCATTTCTCCTCAGCTCTGGGGATGCTTTGCTGGGGTCTGGAGCCTTTGTTGGTTTTCTCCATGGCTTGGATGGGGTTTGGGAATGTTGCTTCCTACTGACTGATCTCGAGGATTGAAGGAGTTTTGTGCTCACAAAGTCATGGAATCGTGGAATGTTTGGGATGATTCCCCATTTCTCCTCAGCTCTGGGGATGCTTTGCTGGGATCTGGAGGATTTGTTGGCTTTCTCCATGACCACAAGCAGTGGCTGATCTCGAAGAGTGGGTTTGGTGCTCACAAAGTTGGGGATGTTTGGGATGTTGCTTCCTCAGCTTTCCCATGACTTGGTCTGGGACTGATCTCGAGGAGTGAAGGAGTTTGAAGGAGTGCCCCAAATTAATGGAATCGTGGAATGTTTGGGATGGGAGGGGCCTTAAACTCCTCCTCCTCCCACACCTTCCACTGTGCCAGGCTGCTCCAAGCCCCATCCAGCCTGGCCCTGGGCGCTGCCAGGGATTGGGCGCAGCTTGGAGCTGGGTTTAATTCCTGTGCAAACCCCAAAGTGAGCCCCGAGCCAGCTGCCCCCGTGGTGCCAAACCAGCTCCTGACCCAGCAGATCAATTATGCAAACTAGAAAATCTGTTTATTTTCTAGGAGCTGGCAGGAAAATCAGCCCCACCAGGAGCAAAGAGCTCTTTATTCCTGTGAGCAGGAGCTGGACAAAGGACAGGAACATGGAAAAGCTGAATTTATGGGGGGGAAAACCGAGCTGGAGTCTGACATTCCTTCTGTCCTAACTCTCTCTTTTCCCAAATCATGCTGGATTCACCTCTGCCTTTCAGGGAGCATGCGGGATAACAGAAACAGACTCTGCCCATCATCCCTCCATGACAAAGTGGCTGAGTCCCCACTCGGAGGTTTGGGGTCTCTATTCTCTTATCCTTGGTACCCTGAAACATTTCCCAGCTGGATTTTCCTTGTCCTACAGGAGATTTTCTTTTTTTCAGCAGGAACTGAAGACAAGGCTCCAGTTTAATCTCATTTTATTGTCACCAGCTCCCCCACATTTGTGTCCTCTGTCACAATTTGTGTGTGTGGGCTGGAAACCTGGGTGTAGGGATTGATTCTGTTCAGATCCCAACTGGAAATACCCTGAAATAAACCTGGGAATAGGGACTGATAATATTCCAGCTTCAAACTGGAAATATCCTGGAGTAAACCTGGTGGAAACCTGGGAGTAGAGACTGGTTATATTTCAGCTCCAAACTGGAAATTTCCTGGTGTAAATCTGGGAGTAGGGACTGGTTATGTTCATGTACCCAACTGGAAATATCCTGGAGTAAACCTGGAGTAAACCTGGGAATAGGGACCGGTTATGTTCAGATCCTAACTGGAAATATCCTCGAAATATGCTGGAGTAAAATTGGGAATAGGGTCTGGTTATGTTCAGGTTCCCAAACTGGAAATACCCTTGTGAAAACCTGGCAATAGGAACTGGTTATGTTCCAGCTCCAAACTGGAAATATCCTGGAGTAAACCTGGGAATGGTTCAGATTCCCAGCTGGAAATACTTCCTGGAGTAAACCAGAGTAAACCTGGCAATAGGGACTGGTTCTGTTCAGATCCCAACTGGAAATATCCTGGAGTAAAGGTGAGAGCAGGGATCGGTTATATTCCAGCTCCTAACTGGAAATTTCCTGGAGTAAACCTGGAGTAAACCTGGGAATAAGGACTCGTTATATTCCAGCTCCAAACTGGAAATATCCTGGAGTTAACCTGGTGAAAACCTGGGAATAGGGACTGGTTATATTCCAGTTCCAAACTGGAAATATTTGGAAATATCGTGGATTAAGTTGGGAATAGGGACTGGTTATATTCAAGAACCTAATTGGAAATATCCTGGGGTAAACCTGGGAATAGGGACTGGTTATGTTCAGGTTCCCAACTGGAAATACCCTTGTGAAAACCTGGCAATAGGAACTGGTTATGTTCCAACTCCAAACTGGAAATATCCTGGAGTAAACCTGGAGTAAACCTGGGAAAAAGGGACTTGTTATATTCAGGATCCCAATTGGAAATATCCTGGAGTAAACCTGGTGGAAACTTGGGAATAGGGACTGGTTATATCCCAGCTCCAAACTGGAAATTTCCTGGAGTAAACTTGGGAATGGTTCAGGTTTCCAGCTGGAAATACCCTGGAGTAAACCAGGAGTAAACCTGGGAAAAGGGACTGGTTATATTCAGGATCCCAATTGGAAAGCCCTGCATTTTAAATCAGCCACGAGAAATAAAGGGAAAGGAGCTTGAAGGGGTTGAAATCTCTTCATCGTGACAGGGCCGTGTTTTCTTTGTGTATGAGCCTAAATGAGGCTTTAGAAAACGATACGGTCCCCCCTAGATGGATCTGCTGTGGTCAGAGCCCATTAGGCAGGGCAGGAAGATTCCTCAGGGACAGCTGAGAGCAGACTCCAAATCCCAGAGGATGGAGATCTCTGTTTACTTTCCTGCATGGAGAATTAATAAATGTCTCCATCTTCCAGCAACCGAGCATAAAGGAAGCAGAGTGAGTGGGGGGAAGAAAGCAATGGGATGTGTGTTTTTCCCTTTTTTCCTTTGGTGCACATTCGTGCGCTCAGGCAGTATTTGCACATCATTCTTTGCTTGCTCCCTGGAGGATTTTCTGCCCCGACTTGAAGGCAATTCATCTGTCCTGAGCAGGTACCTCAAGATAATGAAGAGGCCATAATTTAGTAATCTTGGCCATCTTGTCCTTGAAGATTGATTTTGGCCTTTAAGTGTCAAGGTTGGTGAAACCCAGTCAGCAGCCACAAAAAGGCCCAGGCAGAGGGACAGACAGAGCTCTGGGCTGGGGCAAATTCCCAAAATAAATGGGTCCTGGAGCCACTGCCCTATCTGCACACGGACTAATGATTATTAAAACAGAAGCACTCCCTGCTTCCTCCAGTTCAGAGCTTGGAGTTGCTCCTTTCATTTTCTTTCCCTGTTTTTCCACAGAAAATTCTGTCCCCTGAGTCCTGTCCCCATTTCCCATTTCAGCTCTGGGGATGCTTTGCTGGGGATGCCTTTATTGGGGTCTCCATGGCTTGGGTGGGGTTTGGAATGTTTTCCACTGACTGATCTCAAGGGATGAAGGGGTTTTTTGGGAATGTTTGGGATGATTCCCCATTTCTCCTCAGCTCTGGGGATGCTTTGCTGGGATCTGGAGCCTGATCTCCAGGATTGGAAGGGGTTTTGTGCTCACAAAGTGGCTGATCTCGAAGAGTGGAATTTTGGAATGTTTGAATCGGAAATGATTCCCCATTTCTCCTCAGCTCTGGAGATGCTTTGCTGAGGTTGGAGGATTTGTTGGCTTTCTCCATGACTTGGTGCTTGGGAATGTTGCTTCCTACGGACTGATCTCGAGGAGTGAAGGAGTTTTGTGCCCCAAATTCATGGAATCGTGGAATGTTTGGGATGGGAGGGGCCTTAAACTCCTCCTCCTCCCACACCTTCCACTGTGCCAGGCTGCTCCAAGCCCCATCCAGCCTGGCCCTGGGCGCTGCCAGGGATTGGGCACAGCTTGGAGCTGGGTTTAATTCCTGTGCAAACCCCAAAGTGAGCCCCGAGCCAGCTGCTCCCGTGGTGCCAAACCAGCTCCTGACCCAGCAGATCAATTATGCAAACTAGAAAATCTGTTTATTTTCTAGGAGCTGGCAGGAAAATCAGCCCCACCAGGAGCAAAGAGCTCTTTATTCCTGTGAGCAGGAGCTGGACAAAGGACAGGAACATGGAAAAGCTGAATTTATGGGGGAAAACCGAGCTGGAGTCTGACATTCCTTCTGTCCTAACTCTCTCTTTTCCCAAATCATGCTGGATTCACCTCTGCCTTTCAGGGAGCATGCGGGATAACAGAAACAGACTCTGCCCATCATCCCTCCATGACAAAGTGGCTGAGTCCCCACTCGGAGGTTTGGGGTCTCTATTCTCTTATCCTTGGTACCCCGAAACATTTCCCAGCTGGATTTTCCTTGTCCTACAGGAGATTTTCTTTTTTTCAGCAGGAACTGAAGACAAGGCTCCAGTTTAATCTCATTTTATTGTCACCAGCTCCCCCACATTTGTGTCCTCCGTCACAATTTGTGTGTGTGGGGTGGAAACCTGGGTGTAGGGATTGATTCTGTTCAGATGCCAACTGGAAAAACCCTGAAATAAACCTGGGAGTAGGGATTGGTTATGTTCTAGCTTCAAACTGGAAATATCCTGGAGTAAACCTGATGGAAACCTGGGAGTAGAGACTGGTTATATTTCAGCTCCAAACTGGAAATTTCCTGGTGTAAATCTGGGAGTAGGGACTGGTTATGTTCATGTACCCAACTGGAAATATCCTGGAGTAAACCTGGAGTAAACCTGGGAATAGGGACCGGTTATGTTCAGATCCTAACTGGAAATATCCTCGAAATATGCTGGAGTAAAATTGGGAATAGGGTCTGGTTATGTTCAGGTTCCCAAACTGGAAATACCCTTGTGAAAACCTGGCAATAGGAACTGGTTATGTTCCAGCTCCAAACTGGAAATATCCTGGAGTAAACCTGGGAATGGTTCAGATTCCCAGCTGGAAATACCCTGGAGTAAACCAGGAGTAAACCTGGCAATAGGGACTGGTTCTGTTCAGATCCCAACTGGAAATATCCTGGAGTAAAGGTGAGAGCAGGGATCGGTTATATTCCAGCTCCTAACTGGAAATTTCCTGGAGTAAACCTGGAGTAAACCTGGGAATAAGGACTCGTTATATTCCAGCTCCAAACTGGAAATATCCTGGAGTTAACCTGGTGAAAACCTGGGAATAGGGACTGGTTATATTCCAGTTCCAAACTGGAAATATTTGGAAATATCGTGGATTAAGTTGGGAATAGGGACTGGTTATATTCAAGAACCTAATTGGAAATATCCTGGGGTAAACCTGGGAATAGGGACTGGTTATGTTCAGGTTCCCAACTGGAAATACCCTTGTGAAAACCTGGCAATAGGAACTGGTTATGTTCCAACTCCAAACTGAAATATCCTGGAGTAAACCTGGAGTAAACCTGGGAAAAAGGGACTTGTTATATTCAGGATCCCAATTGGAAATATCCTGGAGTAAACCTGGTGGAAACTTGGGAATAGGGACTGGTTATATCCCAGCTCCAAACTGGAATTTCCTTAAACTTGGGAAGCTGGAAAACTTGGGAAATGGTTCAGGTTATATTTCCCAGAAATATCCTGGAGTAAACTGGAAATAAACCCCTGGAGTAAACCAGGAGTAAACCTGGGAAAACCCTGGAGTAAACCTGGCAATAGGAACTGGTTATATTCAGGATCCCAATTGGAAATATCCTGGAGTAAACCTGGAGTAAACCTGGGAGTAGGGACTGGTTATTTCCAGCTCCAAACTGGAAATTTCCTAGGGTAAACCTTGCAATAGGGACTGGTTCTGTTCAGATCCCAGCTGGAAATATCCTGATTTTAGGAATGCCTCCCTCACTCCTTTCATTTTTTCAGTGCAAAGTTCGTCATTCTGGAGAATAGAAAGTGAAAAAGGGAGAAAATATGAAAAAAAGTTAAATTATTCCCTTTTCCCAGTTTTCACTCTTTTATAAATGGAAAAAAAATATTCAATATCATTCTGTCGGGAAAAAAAAATGAAATGGAGATGGGAATTACTTTTACCACATTTTTTTGCTGGTTTTGTGCCTTTTTCTGCATAGAAAATGAGCAGAGGGGAGAGGAGGAGGGCAGAGTCAGCAATGAGGGAAACAAGGTGATGAAAAATTGGAGTGCTTAAAATTAAGCAGGGAAATCTTATTTGAATATTTTTAAAGACAGGAATAAAGTCTCATCTCTGCACTGAAAATGTTGCCCAGGCTGACATTTCAAAATGAAACACAAGTTTTCATTTCAAAGCTTTATTTCATATCCACACACACACACAAATCAAACTGGGTTTTGAAATGAAAACACCACAGGGAAAATAATATTTTCAATTGAAAATTTTTATTTTTTTGCCTCTGCCTCCTCCTATAAATAAATAATTTGGTTTTCCAGGAAACTGTAAAAGTGAGAACAGAGAGTGAGACGTAATGGAACAAAAGGGGTTTTGCCATTTGGAGCACCAGGGTTTGCTGAAATATCTGGGAGTTCTCAGGATTAT
This sequence comes from Emberiza elegans, assembly GCA_024865655.1. Taxonomy (NCBI): domain Eukaryota; kingdom Metazoa; phylum Chordata; class Aves; order Passeriformes; family Fringillidae; genus Emberiza; species Emberiza elegans. The sequence goes on along the minus strand of JALJVW010000184.1, from coordinate 88,926,853 downwards.
TTCTTTATTATATTATTTCAGGATTATTATTTTATTATTAATAAAAGATTATTTCTGCCTTTTTCCTTCATCTGCTGAGGAAGGGGCTGCTCCCAAACATCTGGGGGTCATTTACCAGCTGTAAATAAAATATTTGTTATTATTTAGGGGTTTAGGAGTCCCTCAGCCCATGGAGTTTCTGCTGACATGGCTCAGCCCCTGTCTGAACTTCTCCTCCATGGGATATTTTTGGGGATTTTGTTCCAGCAGCAGTGCAATCAAAGAATGATGTTTCCCTGTGGACAAATGGAAAATTCCCTCTTAATCCAGGAGTTCCTTGGATGAGAAAGAAATTATATTTTAGCTATGGATAGTCAGGAGAATGGGCATGAATTAGCTCTGGAAATCTCAGGAGAAGGTGGATGAAATTGTATTTTCGCTCTGGAAATCTTGGGAGAATGGGGCTGAAATGATGATTTAGCTTTGGAAAACTCATAAGAATGGGGACAAAATTCTATTTTGGCTCTGGAAAACTCAGGTGAAGATGGCTGAAATGATGTTTTATGTATGGCAGGTGAAGAAAATGGGGATGAAATTATGTTTTAGCTCTAGAAATCTCAGGAGAAGGTGGATGAAATGATGTTTCAGCTCTGGAAAACAGGAGAATGAGGACAAAATGATGTTTTAGCTCAGGAAAATCTCAGGAGAATGGGGCTGAAATGATGTTTTAAGTATGAAATGATGTTTTTGTTTCAGCTATGGCAGGAGAAGGTGGCTGAAATTCAGGAAAAATCTGAAGAATGGGGAAATTCTGTTTCAGCTCTGGAAATCTCAGGAGAAGGTGGTGAAATGCTGGGTGAAATGATGTTTCAGCTCTGGAAAACTCAGGAGAATGGGGACAAAATGATATTTTGGCTTTGGAAAGCTCAGGACAAGGTGGATGAAATGCTGAATAAATGTGGTGAAATGGTGTTTTAGCTATGGCAAATCAGAAAAGTGGGGATGAAATGCTGGGGGAATGGTGTTTTAGTGGATTAAATGCTGGGGGAAATGGTGTTTTAGCTATGGCAGGTCAGGAAAATGTGAAATCTCAGGAGAATGGGGCTGTAATGATGTTTTAGGTGTGGCAGGTTCAGGAGAATGTGGCTGACATTATGTTTTAGCTCTGGAAAACTCAGGAGAATGGGGACAAAAAGATATTTTAGCTCTGGAAAGCTCAGGAGAAGGTGGCTGAAATGATGTTTTAGCTATGACAAGTTCAGGAGAATGGGGATGAAATGCTGGGGGAATGGTGTTTTAGCTATGGCAGGTCAGGAGAATGTGGATGAAATGATATTTCAGCTCTGGAAACTCAGGACAAGATGGTTGAAAGGATATTTTAGCTGTGGCAGGTCAGGAGAATGTGGATGAAATGAAGTGTCAGATCTGAAAAGCTCAGGAGAAGGGAGAGGAAATGCTGGGTGAAAGGATGTTTCAGCTCTGGAAAACTCAGGAGAATGGGGACAATATGATATTTTAGCTCTGGAAATCTCAGGAGAATGGGGCTGTAATGATGTTTTAGGTATAGCAAGTTCAGGATAATGTGGCTGAAATGATGTTTTAGTTCTGAAAAGCTCAGGAGAAGGTGGATGAAATGAAGTGTCAGATCTGAAAAGCTCAGGAGAAGGGAGAGGAGATGCTGGGTGAAATGATATTTCAGCTCTGGAAAGCTCAGGAGAAGGTGGCTGAAATGATGTTTTAGTTCTGAAAAGCTCAGGAGAAGGTGGATGGAATGAAGTGTCAGCTCTGGAAAGCTCAGGAGAAGGGGAAGCAAATGCTGGATGAAATGGTGTTTCTGCTCTGGAAACTCAGGAGAAGATGGCTGAAATTATGTTTTAGCTATGAGAGGTCAGGAGAAGTTGTCTGAAATGATGTTTTAGCTCTGAAAAACAGGAGAAGGTGTCTGAAATGATGTTTTAGCTCTGGAAAACAGGAGAACATGGATGAAATGATATTTTAGCTATGGCAGGTCAGGAGAAGGTGTCCAAAATGAAGTTTTAGCTGTGGTAGGTCAGGAGAAGGTGTCTGAAATGATGTTTTAGCTCTGCCAGCTCAGCATAATCCCACCCCCACCACAGCTCTATCCCGATCTTCCCTGATCCAAGAGCTTTACCAGCCTGGCAATCCGCAAGGAGCTTCCAGCCCTTTGGCCATGGAAACTGCTCCATACTCTCATTTTATTGTTTAAACCAGCCCTTACCCCGATTTGGGGGCTGGAACGAGCTGATCCTCCAGCTCCCCCCGACCCAAACCATCCCTGGACTCTGCTTTGTGCGATCCCTCAGGGGAAACCCTGAGCCTGCAGAGCAATTTGGGCTCTTCAGGACTTTTCCATGAGTTCTCTGCTGGCTCCGGGCTGAAGAGATGAGGTGTGAGCGCGCAGGGAGCAAAACTGAGCCTTCTGTTCCATTTTTCTGGGGGGATACAAACCGCACTGTGCATAGCTGGGGTGGGGATGAAACGAGCTCGTGGTTCTCCAGCTGCACAGGCTGTACTTTGGAGCTTTCTCCTGCGTAAAGAGCATGCAAATATATTAGCAGGAAAGGAGCTGGAATTGCCCATTAAGGCTGGTGATTAATGCAGTGCTGAAAGCTGCACATTGCAGCTCGCTCCAGAAACAGGGAGAAGAGCAGGGGCGCAAAAACTGAGAGGAGCCTTGAGGGTGAGAACGGATCCAGGGTGGCTGTAGAGGGCACTAAAGATCTTCGGGATTTCTCAGCGAGAAGAGAAAGCTCAGGGTTGCTTTTTACACTCCAGTATTTAAAAAAGAAATAAAATCAACCCCGTTCAGCAGCAAGTGGGACCACGTCAGGCTCTGATATTGCAGCTGCTCCCCTTTTGACCACTAATAACGGGGTGAGCTGGGCTCTGTTTGCGTTTGGGGTTTCTTTCTTGGGGAGTTGTGTGGAGCCCTCTCCCAGCAGCGATTTGGGCAAGACAGGATCTGCTCAGCACAAAGAAATCTCCTTCTCCCAGTGAGAAATCAGCCTGAGCTGCTGAGAAATGGGATTTTCTCATCAGGCTGTTGTGGCTGAAGCAGAGGGACCACAAAGAGATCTGGTCATGTTAACAGGAACCCCCCCAAAAAAACCTTCCCTGTGTTTCGTGTTTGGTTTTGCACAGCCCTGGAACGTCTGGGTTTGGCCGGGATAAAGCTGCTCCTTTCTTGTGGCCTTTTCTGCCATCAGGATTTGGAAATCTCACAAGGAATCCTGTTCTGATGAGATTCCCAGCCTGAGAGAGAAACTGCTGATTAAAAACTGGATTTCAGAGCTTTGCACGAGTCAGATCGAACCCTCCAAGAAATGAAGATCTGAAATGCCTCGTTAGGAGCTGAGCTTGTTTTCAGATTGCAGATTGAACCCAGTACTATGGGCAAACTCTGCATCTTCAATCAGCAAGGGATATTCAGGATTTATTCCATGCAGGCTCCTCTCCAGGAATCTGCACAGTCATCCTGTTTGCCCTGGGTGTCCTGATCAGAAATCCAGCGTGACTAAGAGCTCTGTCTGCTCCTAATTACATGGCCAGAGCTGCAGTGGGGTTGTTTTCCCTGCAGTTTCTATTCTGGAAAACATGGCCCTAATAATAACTTAATAATAACTTTAGAATTTCCCTGCTATGGTTTCACTGGGAACCTGCCCCATGGGATCAAGCCTGAAGTGTGGACCCAAAAAATAGCACAGGGTGCAAAAAATAAATCCTGAGAGAGCCATGGAAACACCTCAGGAAGGTGAAGATTTGTGAATTAAAATAATTTGATTTCTCTCAGCTTGTCCAGATCCCTTCTCACTCCTTGCACTGCTGAGGGCATTTAATTATCCAAACCTTTCAATTCCCCAAATTAATTGCAGATGGAGAGGCTGCAGACGCTGAGATATCCTGGGGAATTGTTTGAACTGAGCTCCTGCAAGTCTGGCCAGGTCTTTTCCACCCCAAATTCAGGCTGGCGGGGCTTTGGGAACTGCACAATTCCCTCCAAGAAGAGGCAGCTCTTGGCTCCCCTCCGTTGGGAAGGGATGCAAATGGAAACCACGAGTTTAGGCATGGTATGGGGACAGGTTTGGGGTTGATTTGATCTAAAATTGACAAATAAAAGGTGTTTTCAGCCCAGAAGGGAGGCAGCTCTTGGCTCCCCTCCTTTGGAAGGGATGCAAATGGAAACCATGAGTTTAGGCATGGTATGGGGACAGGTTTGGGGTTGGTTTGATCTAAAATTGACCAAAAAAAGGGCATTTTCAGCCCAAAAGGGAGGCAGCTGGGAGTGTTGGCAGGGATTAAGCTGATGGTGACTTGGTGGAAGAGGCTGGAGCAGCCTGGATGTGGGATGTCAAAAACAAGGTGATCCCAACTCAGGGAATGATTGACGTCTGACTCCAAGGCTTCAGAATGCTGAACACTCACTTTATTAAAAATGTACTATATTACATGATGCTATACTATAACTGTACCACAAAGAATCCTAAAGAATCCTAAAGAATCCTAAAGAATCCTAAAGGAAACTTGTGAATGTCTCCTGACAGTCAGGACACAGCTTTGAGTGACTGGCCAAGGAAACAAAACAATCCTCAGCAGAATCCAACCCATAAATCCCTTCAGGTAACCAAGCTCCATAACACATTTCACATGGGCAAAACAGAAGCAGTGAATAGAGAAAAGAATTGGGTTTCTCTTCTTCTCTCTGTGCTTCTCCAAAAACTTTGAGAGAGAAAATTATGTCTCTCTGTTCAGAGAATGTGAATGCCACAGATCCCAGCTTCACGCAGACATTCCCAGCCAGGATCGCCATGTCAGGACACAAATTTTTTCCAACTGGCCAAGGAAACAAAACAGAATCTCAGCAGAATCCAACTGACAAATCCCTTCAGGTAACCAATCTCCATTACACACTCCACAGGTTCAAAACAACAGGAGCAGAGAACAGAGATAAGAATTGGTTTTCTCTTCTTCTCTCTGTGCTTCTCCAGGAAAAAACTTTGAGAGAGAGAATTATTCAACAGTGTCTCTGTTCAACTTTTATTCTATTTTTATTCTGATTTTAAAAAGGGAAACAATATAAATGTTTCCATTTTTATAAATATATAAAGTAATTATATATATAAAATTAATGTAATTCACAGTTAAATTAATATAATTTGCAATATAAATTAAGATAATTCGCTATTACAATCAAACCCCAACTATTTCTTAATTACAATATAACTATTTCTTAACTTATGAACTTTCATCACATCATGCTATAAAATACTTTAAAACCAATAATCTAAAATTACCCCTCATAAATCCTACTACATCTTTCATAATTCTATTTCTCCAAAATATCTAATCTTATTTACAAAACCATCCTTTAAAACCTTTTTACCGATTCCATTTCTCTCTCAACAATATCTATCCTATTTTATAATATTTCTAAATCAATATTTCTTATCTCAAAGCTTACATACAAAGACATGCTATATAAAGTTTCTATCAAACTTTAAAATTCTCTACAAATCCATTTCCCACAGCCTGGCTGAATTCCCGAGGGGTTTTGGCAGGAATATTTTCACTTTCAGACAATCTTGTGATCCCCAGATTTATTCCCACCAACATTTCTGTCATCCCAGCTTCGTGTGAGGGGTTGGGGATGCACAACGAGAGGGTGCTGTGGGATTCCCTTTAGGAAAGCTGATTTTTTTACACTTGGAAAAGCAGGAAAATTCCATGGGAGCCTCCTTGTTTTGGATGCAGTGAATTCATGGATAAGCCAGTGGCAATCAGCCAGCTGGACAAATAATTTCATCTCCACTCCTGCTTCCAGCCCAGTGCTGCTGATGAGACCTGGATGGTTTCATCCAGATTTGCACCAAAACTCATATTTTTTTAAAAAAAATATCAGTTGGAAGGGGAAAATAAAACCCGATTTCAAGCTTAAAACCAGGATAAAACATTGCAGTCTGGAATGTGAGTTCTCCCCAGGAACCACAGATCCTCTCAGCTAACAAAAAGTGATGCAGCTGAGCTAATAAAAATAGTCAGACAGCAAAAAACCCCACAAGTTCCAGTGAGTGCGAGCCAAACAATGGGGATTTCACTGAAATCCTGCTCTGACATCATCCTGCAGGGAGCCCGGAGGAGCTGGAGAGCCCAAAGTGCTGAGCTGGGAATCCAGGGAGAGCTGGGAGCTGCGTCCTGAGAGCTCAGAGCCATTGCAGGAGCCACTGGCACAAGGAAAAAGAATCGGATTCCACAGAAACAGAGAGAAAAAGGGTTTAAAGTCAGTGTCCCTGGGCCGAGCTGGGGGCTCTGCCACCCCCACAGCCTGTGTGCGAGCTGTGCCAGGGCCTGCACAGCCAGGGAGTGTTCTGGGAGCCAGGGAATGTTCTGGGAGCCAGGGAATGTTCTGGGACCCAGGGAAGGTTCCTGGGCAGCCAGGGAATGTTCTGGGACCCAGGGAAGGTTCTGGGACCCAGGGAATGTTCTGGGACCCAGGGAAGGTTCCTGGGCAGCCAGGGAATGTTCTGGGACCCAGGGAATGTTCTGGGACCCAGGGAATGTTCTGGGACCCAGGGAAGGTTCCTGGGCAGCCAGGGAATGTTCTGGGACCCAGGGAAGGTTCTGGGACCCAGGGAAGGTTCTGGGACCCAGGGAAGGTTCCTGGGCAGCCAGGGAAGGTTTCTGGGCAAATGGGCAGCTGCTGGTGAGTTTTCCTTTTGGCATGGCAAACAAACAAGGCACAGGCACAGAGTCAGTGCCCCAGAGCTTATGTGACACACAAGATTCATTTCTTCACCTTTCCTTGGTCTCCCCCTCTTCTAGGTATTTTTTTAATCCTTCCCTTCCCTTCCCTTCCCTTCCCTTCCCTTCCCTTCCCTTCCCTTCCCTTCCCTTCCCTTCCCTTCCCTTCCCTTCCCTTCCCTTCCCTTCCCTTCCCTTCCCTTCCCTTCCTTCCCTTCCCTTCCCTTCCCTTCCCTTCCCTTCCCTTCCCTTCCCTTCCCTTCCCTTCCCTTCCCTTCCCCCTTTTGGCCTTTTCCTTTCCCTTTCCCCTTTTTTTCTTTCCCCTTTTCTGTTTTCCCTTTTCCCTCTCCCCTTCCCTTTTTCCCTTTCCCCTTTTCCTTTCCCCATCTCCAAAAGAAGATGAAACCCCCCCTTTTTTGTCTGATGCTAAACCTGCCAATTATCTAAAAGGCTCTGATTTCTCATAAATGATTTCAAATTTGTGTCCCCCAGCTGTGGTCACTTATTCAGGGATGAACACAGGGATTTCCCATCCTGGGAAAATGCCCAACTTCATACCCATGGGACAGGAAAAAATCTTTAGCAACACCTAAACAGCTCAAACTGGCTGAGTTTTTATAAATTGATTTTCATTCCCTACAATGTTGCTCTACTTGTTAGTGGCAAAAGCCTAAAACTAGGATTTTTTTGCATTTTTTACCTGATGTTAAGTCCTGAGATGTGTAGAAATTTGTGTCCCTGTGGGACTCCTGAGCATTCATTAATCTAATTAATGGTATTTAATTCCCCCAGCCTTCAAAACCAGCTCTGGTTGCAGGGGCTAAATGGCAGCAAGGCCTGGAGAACCAAGAACTCCAGATCTTAAAGGACTGCATCTCACCTTTGAAAACAAATAAAATATTCACTGCCCTTATTTTTGTTTGGATAAAGACATAGGGATTCTAATGATGTGAATTTAACTAAATTGAACATTCCCTGCCTTTAATTTTATTTGGGTAAAGACATGAGAATTACAATGATGTCAATTTAGGTAAACTGAACATTCTTTTATTTTGGTAAAGTCATGGAGATCCCAATGATGTCAATTTAAGTAAATTGAACATTCCCTGCCCTTATTTTCATTTGGGTAAAGACATGGGGACTCCAGTGATGTAAATTTATGTAAATTGAACATTCCCTTTGTTTTTGTTTGGGTAAAGACATGGGAATTACAATCATGTAAATTTGAATAAATTGAACACTCACTGCCCTTATTTTTATTTGGGTAAAGAAATGGGGATTCCAGTTATGAAATTTAAATTTAGTAGGAATTTAGGTTACAGAGTTGGTGTTTATCCCAATGTCTGAGCTGCAGGGGTTGGCTTTTCCAGAGCATCCCAGGGATGTTTGTCTCAAGGGCTCCTGGAGGATGTTTCCCATCCCTTTAAAGACTGGTCCCTGAGCAGTTTTTGGGGGAATATTGTATTTGCAGGGATCCCCATGGTAGGAAGGAATGATGAATCTGACTCCATGTTCTCAGAAAGCTAATTTATTATTTCATGATACTATATTATATTAAAGAATGCGATACGAAACTGTTCTAAAGAATACAGAAAGGATACTTACAAAATGCTAAAAAGATAAAAATGAAAACTCGTGACTCTCTCCAGAGTCTTGGCCCTGACTGGCCAAAGAGTGAAAACAGCTCCCATGAAACCAATGGAACAATCACCTCTGGGTAAACAATCTCCAAACACATTCCAAAGGAGCAAAACACAGGAGAAGCAAATGAGATAAGAATTGTTTTCCTTTTTCTCTGAGGCTTTTCAGCTTCCAATGAGAAAAATCCTGGGCTAAAGGGATTTTTCAGAAAATGTGAATGCCACAGGGGAACTCTTGGATTTTGTGTGTCTGGAGAGCTCTGGAGCCCATGGAAATGCCAGGCAGGAGCTGTGCTGGGAGCAGCTGTCCCACGAGGCTGTTTGCACGTTGTCCTCCTTTCATCCGTGGAGGATCCAGGCCGGGGCAGAACAAAAGTGTCCCCTTAATGACTTCTCCTGGCTGAATGTCCCAGCTCCCCATGGAGCTGCTCCAGCTCTGCCCAGCACTCCCAAAACACAGCCCTGGCGTCCCTCCCCAGCCCTCCCTGCTGATTGTCATCCTTTCATTGTCATCTTCCTCATTGTGTCCTGCTCCAAAAGGATTTGCAGACCCCTCCGAGCACCAAAACACTGAAAATCAAAACAGTGAACCAAATTTCGTAGCGTTTCAATGAAGCTGAGCTGATTTTCCCCGCCTGCAAGATCTGAACTAATGGAGATTTTATCATTTTTGGGTCTTTTTGCCTCACAGATAAAGCAGATTTAAGGCGCTGTCCAAGTGAAAAGCATGAAGTGATTCAGTGCCTGCACCTCCCACAATCAAACCTACCAGTTTAGCAGGCACATAATTAGTTCTAATTAGTGTAAACGAGTCCAGCCAGATTATACTGGAACATGAAAATGGGTTTAATTTGACTCAATCACTCCCCATGTGAGCCTGTCACAGTTTATTTGTATCAGAAAAAAACCCAACACAAACCCAAATACCAAACAATGTGGAAATATGGCAAACTTTGGGATTCCAGGGTGCTCTTGGCTGGGTGGTCCATGGAAAAGGGACAATGGGACAGGTGCTGGGATGGATGGGGTGAGCTCCTGCTCTGGAGCCAGGAGAAAGGGGGGAATTGGATGGGCTGCTGGAAAGGGCTCCAGACAAAGGTTTGTGGCACAGCAGGCAGTCCCAAAAATCGTGTGGGCATAAATGAAGGGAATATTTCATGTTTGAAGGCACTCTTTTCTCTCAGAGACTTCCCTTTTCCCTTTCCCCTTTCCTTTCCCCTTTCCTTTCCTTTCCTTTCCCCTTTCCTTTCCTTTCCTTTCCTTTCCTTTCCTTTCCTTTCCTTTCCTTTCCTTTCCTTTCCTTTCCTTTCCTTTCCTTTCCTTTCCTTTCCTTTCCTTTCCTTTCCTTTCCTTTCCTTTCCTTTCCTTTCCTTTCCTTTCCTTTCCTTTCCTTTCCTTTCCTTTCCTTTCCTTTCCTTTCCTTTCCTTTCCTTTCCTTTCCTTTCCTTTCCTTTCCTTTCCTTTCCTTTCCTTTCCTTTTCCTTTCCCTTCTCTTTCCTTTCCTTTTCCTTTCCTTTCCTTTCCTTTCCTTTCCTTTCCTTTCCTTTCCTTTCCTTTCCTTTCCTTTTCCTTTCCTTTCCTTTCCTTTCCTTTCCTTTCCTTTCCTTTCCTTTCCTTTCCTTTCCTTTCCCTTCCCTTCCTTCCCTTCCCCTTTCCCTTTCCCTTTCCCTTCCCCTTTCCTTTCCCTTTCCCCTTTCCCTTTCCCTTTCCCTTTCCCTTTCCCTTTTCCCTTTTCCCTTTCCCTTTTCCCTTTCCTTTTCCCTTTCCTCCCCCTCAGGTTGCTAAAACAGAATTTTAGAGTACCTAAATATGGGATTCAGGTTGCTTAAGCAGAATTTCAGAGCTGTTCACTCCCATTTTCCACCACAGGCCGCTGCAGGAGAAATCCTGCGAGCCCAGGGAGCTTTCCAGGCCTTTGGAGGTGGAGGAAAAGAGATAAAAGCCCTCAGTGTGATTTGCACTTTCCCCATGTTATAAATCCTTGTGGTGGCTGGATTTTCTCTAAAGGCATTTTTTATCCAAGTTCACTTTCTGGTTGTTGTTTGCTAATTGCTGCTGGTATTTAATTATGGCAAGGCTGAAATGACACTAATCCACATCATGCAGAGCCGTTTTCCAAAATTCTCCTCCAAACATTCCTCGTGGTCCTTGACAAACACAGGCAGTGCTCACTTGGCCCCAAAGTCACACTGCAAATATTTTCTCAGAAGCAAGGATGAGCAAAATCATCCCAGGGCCAACTCAATTCATTACACAGACTTCCACCCATGTTTAATCTGGAGAGATCCAGATGTTTTCCTGAACTCCCTTCCCAACCCTGAGTGAAATTAGGACCAAGCCTACTTGGACCATCATGGATTGAAGAAAAATATGCTATAAATTAATTTTTAGGGGATTTTTCTTACCTGCTCCTGAGAGAAAAGTGCTGTTCTCTCCACATTGAGGTGCTCCTCAGTGCTGTGGGTGAGGGAGAATTTGCACAAATCGGTTCTTTAGGAATGCAGCTCCTGCTTTGGGAGATGAGGCTTTGAGTTTCTTCTTTTCACAGATTGTATTCCTGCTCCCTTTCAAAAAAGAAACATTTCCTTAATAATTGCATTTTTATTCACAGTGTGACTAGCAGAGGATGGGGATTAAGGAGATCACAACAGCAAAATTCAGCCTGGAGAAGAGAAGGGTTTGGGGTGACCTTTGTGGCCTTCCAGGGCCTGAAAGGAGCCCGAAAGAAAGATGGGAAGAGATTTTATTGGATTTTATAACACTTTATTGGATTTTATAAGGACATGCAGTGCCAGGATGAGAGGAAAGTCTTCAACCTGACGGAGATAAATCTTGGATGCAGGTGACACTGATGGATTGCCCAGAGCTTGGGCAGCCTGCAGAATTCTGCGTCCTCAGAACCAAAACAATCCTTCTGTAAGAACCCAGATGGGTTTTTTATCTCAGAATTCCCTTTTGCACGAGATTTCCAATGTCCCACACCCTCACTCAGGGGTTGAGTTCTGGATCTTACCTGTGGATGTTGCTCCTGAAGGAATTTGTGCCTTCTCACTCTGAGATTTTGTCCTTAGAATCCAAATTATTTCCTGTTTCAGTCAAAGTTTTAATTTTATTCATGAGCAATAAGAGATAAATCTCTGCCTTCAATGATTTTTTTCTGGAAACCAGGAGTACAGCAAGGAATTGTTTCCTTCCTGTGGATTTTTCCATTTATTTGTTGCAATGGAATTAAAACTCACAGTGTTCACCCGAGGTAAAAGTTTGTGTGTTAAAAAAATTCAGGAATTCACAGGGAAATCAGAGAATCTTCAACAATGCCTTTAATCAAATCCAATTTTTCTGTTAACAGTTTCCAGATTCTTATTGTACCTGGTGTTAATTTTTCTCCACTTGTGACCAAGCAGAGCTCTGCACCTTTCTGTGCAGCCTGAAAAAAAATTGATGAACAGCTCAGATTTAGTAAATGGACCTTGCTGCTTTTGAACCCCCTCATAAAATCAAATATTATCTTAAGAAATCCTAATCAAATTAATCTTCAACTCCATCTTCCCTCTCCTCACCCTATGACTTCACCCCGAGCTTGCCTGAATATGACCTGAATCTCATTTACTTCCCATTAGAAAAAAAAAATGCGGCGAACTTGTAAAAAAAATAACCTTTCAATTACCTTTGAAACTGCTCAAAGAGGACTCGTTTGGGCCATGACATCATCCCCTGATGGCTTTAGCACATGGGCCACATTCCCTGCTTGACCCAATTTATCTGAGGGAACAGAGATAAGTAGACAGGGAAATATGGAAAGTCCTTTGCAGCCATGGGTGAATTTAGGTTATTTTTCTGTAGTTATAATTGGGTTGTTTTATAAATATATAAATATATAATATATATATATATATATATATATATGTTCATGTATATAGATATATAAATATATCTAATCGATTATATAATCATCAAAAAATTAATGGATACATATTACAGAATCATATAATAAATTATATAAAAATTAAAAATTATATGTATAAATAAATATAATATTTGTATGTATTCTTATATATAATTATATATTGTATTTTTCTATAGATTTAATTATCATTATCTTACATATAATATATAAAAATAATTATTATTAAATAATTAATAAATATATAACATACAATTATGTAATATATTATCTAGAACTATAATATAGATTTTTATATAAATATAATCTGTATTTCTAATATATAATTATATATATTGTATTGCAGACTCACAAGAAACCCTACAATGCATCCTGAAATCAACTCACAAAGGTTAAATTGACGTCATTCTGACTTTTTCACATGCACACCCTCAAAATAGGGCTGCACCTCTGGCCCAGAGACCCAAAAATGGACTGCTGAGAGTGAAGCTGTCAGTGTTCTACTTTCAGCAGAAAACTTCTGGATTTTCCATGGTTTTGTTGTCAAATTGTTGTACCAGGACCATGGCCAGGCTCAGAGCTGCAGCAGGGGAAGGAAAACATCAGTCCTTGGTGCCCACTTTGCCTCCTGGAAGGGAGGCAGTCACAGAGTCAGGAAACACAAAAATACAACAGAACCCATCATGTTCTCCACGTGATCTGGTTTGGAGAGGGGTTTTGTGGTTGTTGAGGAGTTTTTTTATTCCCAGAAGAGATAGACAACAACTTACTGAAGCTGTGGCAGACTCAGCCTGTGGTGCTGTTTGAAAATCTGTCCCTGCTGAAGTTGCCAGCCAGGTGTTGGTAGCAACCCCAACCTTTGCCATAAACCCCTGGATTTTACATTGCAGTGGCGCATGGGCACCACTCAAACCCAGAAATAATGCAGGGTTTGTTCTTCCAGGGGGCTCCTTTGCTAAGCCACCAAAACCTGTCCCCTCCCCAGTGTCCCCAGCCCTGTGCAGCTGAGGGGATCTCAGCCATGAACTCCACTTGTGGCAGGATTAAAAACTCACTGAGGTTTTTATTTCCTCCTTCCCTCCCTTGTCTCTGCTGCCCTTCTTTCCTCACCCAAGGCAATCCCAGCTCCCTCCAGGCTGCCCTGCTCTGCAGGAGCCACTGCTGAGCTCCTCCTGCCCACACACCAGGGTGTTTGTGGGGCATTATCACCAACACAATTCATGTGTGCCATCATTCCAGGTAACTCTGCCAACCCACTGCTCCTGGCTTTCAATCTGTTCTCCGCTCCCAGCCCCTTCCAGGCTGTTCTGGTGCTCCTTAAAACACCCCAGGGAACCTCTTGTTTTGTGACTCTCCATGGAATTTCTCCTTGATTTTCCATCCCTCCAAGAGAGGTTTAATAATTTTGATACAGCACCAGGAAGGCTTTGCTGGAGAGAGGATTAATGGGTGCTCAGCACAGGAAAACCCTGACCTAGAAAATGCCACCTATCCAGGGAACAGCACCAATAAAGGTGGCCAGGCTCCCAGCACAAGCAGCTTTAAACATCACCAGGATTTCCTCCTGAATGTGCTGTTTGGAAAAGGTGAGTGGAGCTGGGGGTGATGGGTGGAATTTGTTTTTCCATGGTGGAGAGTAATCTGCCACTCTTGGGAATGCTTCCCCTGCACCAACTGCAAAAACATCCCTGCTGCCAGTGGCCATTAGGGATAATATTGTGACTGCATTTAAACTGGGAGAAACCACTCCATCAGTCAAAGGAGGATTTCAGGGCACAGACCTTGAGTAATGTTCTGGCTTAGGGAAAACTGTGGATTTGATCATTAATAATATTTTACATGATCCATATTTTTTTTTTTTTATGTCCAAAGCAGACTTTGTCAGCCAGGGGAGCAAAACACTCTCTCGTGTTCCATCTTTCTCCATTTCAGCACAAGCAAGAGGAATCTCTATGAAAATACCCCGTGTTTGCCAAAATTGAAAAGATAACATTCCTGAGCGTGAGGCTGGATTCACCTAAGGTCTCTTCAAGTTCTAGGATGGTGAAATTTGCAGCCTCAGCAGCTTGGATGGCAAAACAGGGCTAAAGAAGAGGGAATTTTTCCCTCCCGGAAATGCCCGGTGGATGTGGCTGCGAAACATTCCGTGGTTAATGTTTCATGGGGATGCAGCACAGAGGAGACTCCTGCACCGCTCCCAAAGAACTGATCCTCCAACAAAGATCCTCCTCAGCATCTCACAGCTCCCTGGGAGAATTCCATCAGCAGGAATGGTGGGAAATGCTGGGACTGGCAACCCAGGAGGCTGAATCCTGTCCCATCCCAAGGGATGCTCTCCCACCTCTTGGAGGATGGCTGGGTCCTTGCAGGCTGCAGCACAGCGAGATCCATGCACAGGCCCACCTGCAAGTGGTTTATTTTTTTTTGTTGAGGTCATGGAACTTGACCCATCAGACTCCTTGGCCTCGTTGGTGATTGATTCGCCCGTTGGCTTCTCTCTCCTTGGATCCCCTGCTTTGTGTTTTGCTGTTTGACACCTGACCAGCTGCTGGACTTTTCCTTCAGAGCCTTAAAAGAGGCAAAATACAAAGAGGAAATCCCATCCCTAAAGGCTGGATGCACAGTAGCACACAGAATCCACATCCAGCCCTCCTGGCCTCCAGCACAGAAACCCCTCAAACGCTCATCCCGCTGCCTCCGGAGATCCCGGGATTCCCTGGAGCACCAGAGCCCAGCCCAGCAGGGTAAGTGATCAGTCCAGATTCCATGAAGGATGAGTCCCTCTGGGAGTTTGGTTCCTCTATTTTTCATGCCATTCTGCTCCAGCCAGATTTATGTGTCAGGAAAAACATACAAACGGGATCCGATTTACTCGCACGAGTTCCTGTTGGGTTTGATTTATGTTTGGGTAAATAAAGACATATGTCTTGGAGGGCTTGGGCTCTGGCTGCCTTTCTCCTCGTGGATCTCTGGCTAATTTATCAGCCTCTTTCTTTGCTGCACTCCTGTTTGTGAGACTTTGCAAGGAAAGCAGTGCTGCCTGCAGGGAACACCATGGACGATTTGAGGTTTCATTTTGGAATTGTTTTGCACTCAAATTTGCTCTTCTGTCAACCTTTAGCTGTCCATCCTGAAAGAACTTAACAGAGACTCCCTAAACCATGATCTGCAGGGAAAGGAACAGCCTTGCTTGTTGTTTCCTGAGCCATGTGGCAAATTAATTATCCAGTGAGGCCAAAAAGTCCTGGTGGGTCAAGTTCTGTGATCTCAGCCAGGCCAAAATCCCATTGTTACAACCCCTGATTAACCACCTCCCCATAAACCATTTGTTGCTGTTTCAGGCACAACAAAGTGAAGCAAATCTTTATTTCAAAAACTGAAATTTGAAATAAAGAAATGCAATCATTTTATTTGCATTTTTTTTCAACAGAGGCTGGCAGGATCTCCTCTATCTTGGATAAACCCTGGAACTTTCCTGAAAGATGGAAATGGTTTCCACCCAGCTGTTGAGTTCCTGGACATTCTGTGGGAGTTTGTTTAAAAAGAACCTTTTGAATGGTCTTTTAAATTTATTTACTTTGAATGGGATGGAAATTTAGAATGGTGCTTTTGTTTTAAGCTGCCTTGGCATTTGGTTTGCAGGGATGGGATGGGATGGGGAATGGAATGGAATGGAATGGAATGGAATGGAATGGAATGGAATGGAATGGAATGGAATGGAATGGAATGGAATGGAATGGAATTTCCCTTCTAATAATAATTCCAGATTGAATTTAATTCAGAGTAGAACCCACTGTGGCACAGGAGATCAGGGTCTATCAGCAAAGGGATCCAGGATGGGCATTGAAACGTCTCATGGATGGAAATAAGACAGGAAATCAATCCAATCAATCCTTTTGTTGAAAATTTGGATCCATATTTATTAAATATTGTTCCTAGAGACTGAAAACTTCCAGACAAAAATCACCATTTCTGAACAAAGTCAAAATAGTTGAATTTTTGATGTTTGATGCTAACAGGAACCTGAGCTCCAAACAAGGAGAAAGCCAAAGAATTTGCAGGAATTATCTAATTAATCCTCGCCAGTAATGAGCACATTGAGCGAATCAGCATCTGCTCATGAGTAATTCATGAACAGGAACTCAGACAACTCCTTTAATGTGAATTTCTGTGTGAATTATTCACTGAGCTTTATGTTTTGTGGCATTTAGTCCCCGCTTTTGTGGCAAAAAGGGGGTGTAGACATGGATTGCAGGGGTACTCAGGGTCTCAATCTCCTTTGCCTCCCTTTGAGTGTGGGCATGAGGAGAAGATTCTCATTCACAGACACTTTCCTTGCCCCACCTGGAATTTGGGTTGGTGACGCCACTCTGGGCTCTTCCCAAAATGATTTCCAGCCTTGTAAATTCAAAATACTCATCCCTGCAGTGGGATCAAGCACGATGGGAGGAGAAGATGGGCCCTGACGGGGAGTAACCACTGGTTTTATGGCAAATGTCCGTGATAAACAGCAAAGGCACCAATGGGAAAGCAGAAAAAGGAGAAATTAGGTGAATTCAGTGCTTCTTTTGCAAATTTGTGTCACAGTAACCTCCAAATAGATTTCTTGGCAATTTACAAGATGAAAATAGAGAATAAGAGGTAATTAATCTTGAACTATGAATCTTGAAGACCTGAATGCTGCTGCAGAGCAGGATTTCATGCCTGTCCATCCTGGTGTGTGTAAATATCTCTCCACCATCCCTAACACCATTTATTGGAGCACAGACAGTTCCCTGCAAGCCCAGGATGGAAATGCTGAATTTACCCCTTTCCCTTTCTCCCGCTGAGCTGCTGGATGTGATCTCTGATTGCCAAATAATCCCCAGGCCCTTTCCACACCAGGCTCACACCCAGTTTTTGGGGGTTGAGTTAAGGAATTTCTCCGATCCCACTGGCAGAAAAATTATTGGATGTCAGCAGTGAGAATTCCTTAGGTAGCAAAGTTTATTTGCTGTGACACCAAACCCGAGTCGTCCTCAGGATTGGTGCAGACAATTTTCCGTGGGTTTGGCACGGAGGGATCCATGCAGGACACCTGGTGTGCTCCTGTTCTTACAGGACAGAATCCAACCCCCAAACGCTCCAGGAGTTCGGGGTTAGGGGATTTTCCATCTCAGCATTCTCTCATTTATTAAATGATATTTCCCTGGACCTGATCCTGGTGGATTTGGCTCCGTGGCGGTGGCTCCAAGCAGTGCTGATGGCACTGGAACACCTCTTTCTTTTCCTCTAGGGAGCACGGGGCAGGGAATTCCACGATATCAACACCAAAAATTACAGCATCGCTTGATATTTTGTGCATTTCAAACTCCCTCAGTCGTGGCCTCTCCATTTTGCCCAAAAATCCTCATTTTAATCCCCTGGAGAGAGCTGGAAGGAAACATTTCCCTGTCAGCCCCAGTGCCAAAAGGGAAGCGGGAGAAATAGAAGGAAGCTGCAATGATAATACCAAAATAATCCTGCCAGATGTTAGAGCCATTACCCCCTTCTCCCTCCAGCCCCAGATGTGTTTGAAGAGAGATTCATGGTTACATAATGAATCAGGAGGGAAAGGATGTGAGCCACGAGGATGATGTAAGGAAAAGAGAAAAAATCAGGGGAAAAAAAGGAAAAAAAAAAAGAGAGGAGATTGTTGAAGTCTTTTGGAAGGGAAGGAGGAAAGCTCAGCGTTTTGGACGTCTCCCATCAGTCAGATGAGCAGATTATTGCAGCAGAGAGGAGGGGAATCAGGAGTGTGTGAAGCCATTGAGGAGTGGAATGAGCAGCACGGCAGCAAATCAAAGAGGCTGCTGCAAGTCCAGAGTGGCAAAGAAGGAATTTTCAGGCACACTCTTAAAAAAAAACCCCAAAAACCCCCCAATTTTTAGCTGGATCTCCAGGAATTGTGGAGTTGTAGCTGAGGAATAGTCAAAAATAGGGTGGGATCCAAAAGCTCCAAATTTGGGCAAATTTGGCTGGGAGACCCTTCCACAAACAGGATTTGTGACTTAGGAGAAGGGAGACCTTTGGCAAATTCTCCTGAATGTTTCATTTCCTCTAAATCCTCCTAAACTTTCATTTGAGGGGCAAATATTGGCAAATGCCTGAGGGGAGAGATATTTAACATTTTTAAATTACATTTTTAAATTACATTTTAAAATTACATTTTTAAATTACATTTTTAAATTGCATTTTAAAATTACATTTTTCTCCCTTTTTACTTAATAGTTCCAAGTGGTGGAACTATTTTTGAATGAACAGGAAACGAACACCAACCCTGCCCACCAAGGAGAAAAATGAAACTTTCACCTCAGCTTTGGGAGCAGCTCTGATGATCCTCTATATCTTTATTAGCAAAAGTTGGGCTTTGACCAGAAAATAGTTTTTCCTTTGGTTATTCCAGCAGGATTTTCAGCAATTCTCATCCACAGCGTGGATATTTGCTCAATGGGGGGTTCTGAGCTGTGAAAATGAGCATAAATCTCTTCTTTTGGGGATGAAGAGCTCAGAGGAGAGGCTTTTGTTCTCTGTGAAAATTCAGCCGAGGTGCAGAGCTGCAGTGGAAGCCAAAATATTCCAAAGGCTGAAGGTGGAGATGCAAGAGGAACCTCTTTGGTGGGAGCTGAGCTGCCTCGGTTTGGGATGCCAGGGGCTGTTTGTGTGCCAAAATCAGAGTTTGCTGTGCCCTGGCCACAGAAATTCCCTGCTCTGAGCATGGAAAATCTCATCCCCTCACCTCCCACGGGTCAGGAGGGCTCAGAAGCTGCAGGGGATGGGTTCCAACCTGATGAGGAAATGGAGGAAGCAGCAGAAATGAGGAGCACTGAGGAAAATTGCAGCTATTTCATGGATTGGTCTGGGTTTGGGGTTTTGTTGTACTCCAAATTACAGGGGGATTGTCCCAACTCAGCCTAAACCTGAGCTTATTTCATGGATTATTCTGGGTTTGGGTTTTGTTGTACCCCAAATTACAGGGGGATTGTCCCAACTCAGCCTAAACCTGAGTTTATTTCATGGATTATTCTGAGTTTGGGTTTTGTTGTACCCCAAATTACAGGGGGATTGTCTCAACTCAGCCTAAACCTGAGCTTATTTCATGGATTATTCTGGGTTTGGGTTTTGTTGAGGGGTTGTCTTCAGCCTAAACCTGAGGTTATTTCATGGATTATTCTGAGTTTGGGTTTTGTTGTACCCCAAATTACAGGGGGTTGTCTCAACTCAGCCTAAACCTGGGCTCCTAAGTGAAAGTCATGCAGAAAGCAAAGCTGACAGTGCTGGACACCATCTGAAGAGCTCAGCAGGAGCCTGACTCAGGGCTCAGTGCTGTGGCAAGGAATTCAGAAACATGGGATGATTGGGTTGCATTTTCCTGGAAGGAGCCAGGCTGGAGAGCAACAGGGAGCAAAGGCATTACTGGAATAATAAAAAAAAAATAAAAAATCCAAACAATCCCCAATTATTTTTAACCATTTAGAATATCTGTTAGCAAATTATTATTCTCTTACCTGTGGCAATGCTGGCTGTTCTGACAAACCTCTTCTTAAAAGGAAAAAGAGAAAAAGTGACTTTTTAATTTGTGTTCCTTCTTTTTGCTATGGCAAACATTAAACACCCCCTCCCCAAGCTCCAGATTTCCCCAATGTCTCATGAGCTGTGCAGGGAGATAAATTCTGGCATCCAGATCGAGTTTCCAACCTGTGCCTATGTTGTGGTGCTGTGAGGGTCCCCAGGATGAGGTGAGAGATGAGAATTTGACTCCTGGTTCTCAGAAGGCTGATATATTATATTATATTATATTATATTATATTATATTATATTATATTATATTATATTATATTATATTATATTATATTATATTATATTATATTATATTATATTATATTATATTATATTATATTATATTATATTATATTATATTATATTATATTATTATATATATTATATTATATTATATTATATTATATTATATTATATTATATTATATTATATTATTATATTTATTATATTACATTATATTATATTATATTATTTATTACATTTACATTATATTACATTATATTACATTATATTACATTATATTACATTATATTACATTTATTATTTATATTATATTATATTATATTATATTATATTATATTATATTATATTATATTATATTATATTATATTA
Source organism: Emberiza elegans (assembly GCA_024865655.1). Taxonomy (NCBI): domain Eukaryota; kingdom Metazoa; phylum Chordata; class Aves; order Passeriformes; family Fringillidae; genus Emberiza; species Emberiza elegans. The sequence goes on along the minus strand of JALJVW010000184.1, from coordinate 88,906,384 downwards.
TATTATATTATATTATTATTATATTATATTATATTATATTATATTATATTATATTATATTTATTATATTATATTATATTATATTATATTATATTATATTATATTATATTATATTATATTATATTATTATATTATAATATATTATATTATATTATATTACATTATATTGCACTATATTATATTATATTTTATTGCATTATATTGCATTATATTATATATTGATATTATATGATATTATATTTTGTATTTATATTTACTATATTACATTATATTACATTTGATATGATGTCATTTGATGTCATTGCATGATGTGATATTATATTATATTAATTATATTAAATTATCATATTTTACAACTACACTAAAGAAATAGAAAGGATACATCAGGAAGCTAGAAAGGAATGAATAATCAAAACCTGGGACTGACCGGAGTCCCGACGCATCTGGACTGGGATTGGTCATTAAATAAAAACAATTCACATGCTGGGTACACAATTCTCCAAATCACATTGCAAAGCAGCAAAACAGGGAGAAGCTGAAGCTTCCCAGCTTCCCAGGAGAAGAAATCCTGTGAAGGGATTTTTTTTAAAAATCATAGTAACATCCCTGCCTATTCTGATTTTGGAATCCATTCCCTGGCCACAAACAGCCGTGCAGGGACTGGGGGAGGAATCCAGGGATGAAAGGGAAAGGGAGGATGCTCTGCTGGGAACCAAACCTGCTCCTTTTCCTGCTCCTTCTTCCTGACAGCCCCAGCAAGCTGTGGCATCTCAGGAGGAATTAATCTGGGATTCATTTAGGAGATGGAAATCTGAGCAGAATCGTTTCCTCTGGCAGAAAAGTGCCAGAGTTCTACATTTGCAGAACAGTCAATTTTAAAGTCAGAAAAGGAGGTGCCATGCTGTAAAAGAGGAGCAAAAAAGAGAATTTTCTTTTCTTTATGGAAAAGCCACCTCTCAGTGGTGAGAAAGTTTTAATGAGTTTTCTCAAATCCCTGATTATTTCTAGTAGAAAATTATCTCCTTTACATTAATCTCCAATGAAACCGATGGGAAAATCAATGCCTCAGGTTTAAAAGAGCTAGGCTATATAAAGAAATCCATTTATTTTTTGCCAGTCTTGTTTGAATTATGCTCTATATTAATTTTCTGACATTTATTTGATATCTAGCAACATATTTTCCCTCACTAACCACTCCTTCAGATGCATTTCAGTATTAAACACAGCAATACACTGCAAATAAACTCCTAGAAAGAGTTGAAGTCAGTCAAATTTTTTACAGAGTTGTTCTAAGGACTGTGGTTTAAAACTGAATTTGTGATCCAGGGATGAATTATTGCTGTTACAGCTATTTTACCTTTGTTAACTTTCTGATTTTCTCCTGCTGAACAATTCCAGCCCAGGATCAACTCAAGAGATTACGAATTTCTTTTTCCAGTGGATGTCAAATCTTCTGGTTCTCTGCCCAAAAAGGATTCCAGGGAGTTCAGATGTGCTGCACAGCTCAGGAATGGCAATTAGAGGGTGGATCAAAAAGAACTTCATAAACCAAATTTTCAGCTCACAGGGTGAGACCAGCACATTCAAACTTAGGGACAAATTTCAGAATTTCTGACAAAATTAAGGAAGGAATTTTAAAACATAAAAAATGAGTGATTTTATGGCTGGCTTTAGGAATCTTCTATTAACGAGGCCAGTTCAAATTTCTCCCCAGTACTCTGCAGCCACCCACTGCACTGGATTGTGTCCCACTGCTGCGCTGGATGCCTTGCTCAGCAAATTGCTGGGCCTCAGCCCAAAAAAAGGGGAAAAATCCTGAAAGGAATATGAGGTGGGAAGGAGAGTGAAGTGACACCTACAGCCCTCAAGCACTGAGTGGGAACCAGCCTCGTTTTCTCCTTCAGCCACATTGTCTGGAAGCCTCTGAGAAGGCAAAACCAGGCCAGGTTTTCCAGCTTGAGCTCTGATAATCACCAAACACCTGCTCCATCCACGTGGAAGGCAGCGCTGGACAAGGTCTGAGCACATCTGGTTTCACTCAGCTGCTCTGGAGGGTTTGACATCCTATAGGGTTTGACAGAGCGGAGAGTCCAGAGAGTCCTCCAGACAGACAGGCCCAGTTTGTTCCTTTGGACTGGATTTTACCTGGCTGGGCTGATTAGTTTCATAAAACCCTAATTAGAAACAGCTCTTCACGTCAAATGCAATGACATTAAGTGGAACACAATGACACTAAGTTGAAAACGAGGTGAAGTGTATTTGCGCCGAAGGAATATCCAGAGAAAAGAATGGGTATATAAAACCTTCTCTCTGTATCTGATTTTAAGTCAACTGAACCTGTCTGAAAGCATCAGCTGCCTCTATTAATCTTTTCTCTCCATGAGAACTTCTCTGGAACTCCGACGTGTTACAGGATGGACCTGGAGTTAGCAGAGCTATTAGGGAAAAATGAGTTATTTCAGTGGGGTACTCCAAGGAAATCACAGCAAATGTTCCTCAGGGTGGAATCTGCAGCGAGGGAAAATTTAAGGACAATTTAAGTTCTCATCAGATAAAAACCTCGGTGTAAATTTGACAAAGAGCAGCCTTCAGGGGAGCAGGAGCCTGCCTGTTTATCTGTCTGAGCTGCTTCCTCAAGAGCCTCAGGAATTAAGGCGTCGCATGATCCTTTCTGGCTCATTTTGATCAGCCCTCATTATCCTTTTTCTGCCCCAAACCACAGCAAGAAATTAACCTGAATATTGGCAAAACATCCCCTATTCTTCCCTCAACCCCAAGTAAAATATCCCAACCCCTTTATTCACCAGCACACACATCTGATGTCGTTTTCTTTTCCTATTTGTAGAGCTACTCGAGGATATTGGTTCTTCCATTTAACCACAGGGGCCCTGGAACAATCTTTAATGCATTTAGGATGTGGTCATATTTTAGGATGTTTTAGAGGATAAAATCACACTTGAGGGCTATTTAAGCCCTTGGAAAAGTGCAGTGGACCCCGTTGGAGGGGCTGCCAATCCCATAAGTGTCCCTCCTGCTGGCCCTGGGGCTGGGAGGGCTGGGGCAGGGCTGGGAGGATTATTCTGCTGTGAGTTCACCTGTTTACCCAGGCTGTTATTTATTGAAGATCAAATTGACTGAAAATCACTCCCGACAGAGAGCTGGCAAGGGATGACATTATGAGGAGAGCAGAGCTGGGGCTTTCGAGCTCCAGTTATCTGTGATTTAGGGATCATTAGGATCTCTTTAAAATTCTTGCAGCCAGCCAAAGAAACTAAAATTAAAGGCAGGCTGTGCCTTACATTAAACAATTTGGGAGTAGACAAGAGACACCGTTCTGCTGGGTTAAACTTTTTGTTTGACATCTTTAAATGCTTTTAATCTTTTCGAGGTTAATTTTGCCAGGTTGAGTGCATGAGGGGAAGGCTTATTTGTGATGGGGGAAATATTCCTGTGAGTAACTTCTCTCCAGTTTCTAGGGCTGTGTTTATTCTTATTTTGCCCTTCAACTGGAGACCAGATTATAACTGAAGTAAACTGACACGTATTCCATGCCCTCAAATCTGAGTACCTGAACCAGTTATATGAACAAAGGGAGACTCCAAGGGCTAAATTTTGGACTTGAAAGGCATCAGATTGAGTGAAAACATCTTTGCTGTGTTGAGCGTAGCTGATTTTTGCTGTGGTTGCAAGTAAAACCCTTCAAACTGCCTATTCTTGTTCGTAGGGAGGTTTTCCAACCGCTTAGGAGTGAAAGGAACAGCTTTAATCCTGAGAAAGCAGCCTCTAGCTTTATTTTCAAGAATTTCCAAGTTGGTGTGGGCAGCAAATCTCTTCAGGCCACATCTTGGTGCTGGTGGAGGGCAGCAGGGACAGGAAGAGCAGAGAAAAGCCCCTCTCTCGCTAAGCCAAGCCCTTCATCTTCAGGGGAGCAGTTGGGTTCAGCCAAACCTGCCATCCCCCAGCAGAGCCATGGATTTTCCTGCCCCTTTTTTTGCTTTGTTTTGTTTGAGCAGAGCATTTCTTGCCCTGCTGTTTGTCCCCTCGGACAAGTCCAGGAAAAAGCCCACTTGCACCCCTCGACCTTTCTCCTCCAGCACTGACAATTCCCTTCCTCAGCCCCCAGGCATGGCTTTTTTTGGGAGTGCCTTATTTAGAACACATGAGCGGCATTCCAAGCTTTCCAGTAGCCTCCCAGCCCCACGGAGGATTTATTTACATTGCATAAAATTAGAGGAAATGAAGGGGGATGTGTTTGAACGGAGAGCAACAACCTCATTGCTCTTGCTATAAACTCCCCTCATGGAAGGGTTTCAGTCAATGTCAGCTTGGGGCAAGGAAGGGGAAAAATCCACTCCTGGGCATTTCCAGGATAATGGGGAATGATGCCTGGCAATAAAACACACTCAGCAGCTCTCTAAACAAAATTATTTGGTGGGTTTCAAGTGATTTTTGGCCATTCCATACCATGAATCCAGGCTGAGTTCTTGGCTTCCTGTCTCACCAAAGGATATCCCGCAGAGGAGGCCTTTGGGGGTGGAGAAAAGGAAGAATTTCTTCTTGAATGAAATATATTCTGTGTTTAAAAAGGTGTTTGTGGATGGGGGAAAGAGGAAATGTTCCACTGCGAGTGATGCAGATGGGGGTCCATAAAAACACTGACTAAAACACATGTAGGAAATGCAAATTATTAAATTCAATTAATTAGCTATTTATAAAAATTACAAATAATTAAAGACAATTAATTTTTTTTTAATTTGTCATTGGTACCTGAGCTCCTTCTCTGAGTGCATTTCTGAGTCTATATTCCAATATATTTCTGGCTCCACTCTGCATCCCAAAGGTAAATGCAAATGGAATAACCACAAAAGGAAGTGGATCAAATCCAGGATCTGTGTTGTGGAAAAAATCCCAAAAATTTAGGATTAAATTAATTACAAAAATAAGAAATTAGCTAAAACATAATAATGTAAAGAAGTTTTTTCTAGAGCAAATAATTACAGATGCCAAGATGGACCTGGGTAGGGAACCTGGAAAGGGAAAAACATGGAAAATAAATTCCAGACACCCACAGCAGCATTAATGCTAATCTAGACCAGATCCCCCACGCCAAAATTATTCCAAAACACATTTCTGGCTCATTGTGCTTGGTGCCAGCCCAAATTTGCCACTGCCAAATTCCACCCTGGTGTCAGGGCTGGGCCTTCCTTCGTTTGGACGTGCCCATCATCATCCAGGTGTTAGAAATCCAAAAGGAAGTGACTGTGCTTCCTGAATGTTCCACCAGAACCTGCTCAGATCCCTGTGGAATTGCTCATTAGGAGCCCATTCCCACATTTCCCAGGGGTTTATTCCTGGGACAGGACAGTGATCAATTCTTCTTCAAACCCACCCTGCTTTCAAGGGTAATTTGCAAACACAGTCAAGAAAAAGAAGTCCAGCACATGGAATAATTTGGAGCAAATTATTATAGGATATAACCTCCTCCCATGAAAAATTTCCATAAATCTATAGATGGAATTCTCTCCTATATATGAGTTATATTTACAATTCTCTCCTATATATATTTGAGTCTTTGTACGTGAATTGAGTCATATATATATAAGAAAATAAGAAGGGGAATGGTAATGCTCCCCCTTTCAGACACACAGCTGGAATTCCCTTCAAAACACCTATTTTTCCAAAAGCAGACACTCCAAATTTTCTCAAATCAGACTTTTCTAGCTATGTTTAAACACACCTAAATCACAATTCTTCCCTCTTTCTCTTTTTAAGCCAAAAAACTTTGGAAGATCCCGTGGATTTATAAACCCATTGGAAGGGCAGCCACGGAGGCTGCAGAAAAACTTTCAAAAGAGGATGGAAGGAGAGGGTGAAAATATTCAAAACTAATATCAACTTACAGCAAAGTATAAAAAACTAAAGAAAATAAACTTTCTTGTCCAGGGGTAGATAAAGACAGAGCCAGCTTTGGTTTCCTGGCAATACTTGAGAGGGGAAAGGGAGAGAAATCCCAAACCACAGATGATCAACAAGGACAGGGATTCTGAAAAGAACTTATTTATTTGTAAACCCTCCACGGAAGCAACAAGCGTGTTCTGCTAATGACCGGGAATTTAAACAGCTTTTTTTTCTGGAAAAATAAAACAAATAAATATCCCTGTGCACCTTCAAGGCTGCTTTTATCAGCATAAACCACTATTCAGTAGCTTGAGAAATACCTCGCATTCATGGTCGAGAAAAATGTCAGTGAAAACAAACAAATTTCTCATCAGCCTTTCCAGCAGGAGTAGCTGAGAACAACAGATTGGATAGGCAGGAAAAATGTTGGAAAATTGGGAAGAAACATTGGAAAATTGGGGGGAAAATATCAGCTTTTATCAGGATAAACTGCTATTCAGTGGCTTGAAAAATCCCTCTCATTCATGGTCGAACACAACCTCTGTGAAAACAAATTTCTCATCAGCTTTTCCAGCAGGAGTAGCTGAGAACAGATTGGATGTGCAGGAAGAATGTTGGAAAATTGGGGAAAAAAGTTGGAAAATCAAGAAGAAATGTCAGCTTCTATCAGCATAAACTGCTCTTCAGTAGCTTGAGAAATACCTTGCATTTATAGTTGAGCACAACCTCAATGAAAACAAATTTCTCATCAGCCTTTCCAGCAGGAGTAGCTGAGAACAGATTGGATGTGCAGGAAAAAGGTTGGAAAATTAGGGGAAAATGTTGGAAAATTAGGAAGAAACTCTGGAAAATCAGGGAGAAATGTCAGCTTTTATCAGCATGAACTGCTATTCTGTAGCTTGAGAGATACCTTGCATTTACGGTCGAGCAAAACCTCAATGAAAGCAAATTTCTCATCAGCCTTTCCAGCAAGAGTAGCTGAGAACAAAAGATTGGATGTGCAGGAAAAATATTGGAAAATTGGGGAAAAAAGTTGGAAAACTGGGGAGAAATGTCAGCTTTTATCAGTATCAACTGTTATTCAGTACATCAAGAAGTATCTCGCATTCATGGTCGGCAAAACCACCGTGAAAAGAAACAATTTCTCATCAGCCTTTCTTGCAGGGATAGCTGAGAACAACACATTGGATAGGCAGGAAAAAGGTTGGAAAATTGAGGAAAAAAGTTGGAAAATCAGGAAGGAACATTGGAAAATCAGGAAGAAATGTCAGATTTTATCAGCATAAACTGCTCTTCAGTATCTTGATCATGGTCAAGCAAAACCTCAGTGAAAACAAACAATTTCTCATCAGCCTTTCCAGCAGGAGTAGCTGAGAACAACAGATTGGATATGCAGGAAAAATATTGGAAAAGTGGGGAAAAAAGTTGGAAAACCAGGGAGAAATGTCAGGTTTTTCAGTATAAACCATTATTCAGTAGCTCAAGAAATATCTCACATTCATGGTCCAGCAAAACCACCGTGAAAACAAACAATTTCTCTTCAGCCTTTCTAGCAGGGATGGCTGAGAACAACAGATTGGATGTGCAGGAAAAATGTTGAAAAATTGGGGGAAAAAGTTGGAAAATTGGGAAGAAACACTGGAAAACGTCAGGATGAATTTTTTGGCCTTCCGCGACACAACATTCGCTGGCTTTTCATGCAACGCAATTCCTCCTTTTCCTCAGGGATCCTTTGGAGGCTGCAGCTTTCCAGGGCTGGAGGCAGGAAGCCTCAGGAAGTGGCCGGGAGCCTGTGGTGATGTAACTGTCACATTGCCCCAGACCTGGCTCTGTTGATATTAGCCCGGGCTAATCACCGCGCTAATTGGGCGGCCACGACGCGGAGCAGCTCGGCTTTCACTTCAACTGCTCACCCAAATGAGGTTTGACTCAAATGTAATACTTTATATCAACACACGGGATGGCTGTAAAAATAATACCACATGTGCTGGTGCCTCTTTTTAATAAGTGTCTTCCTCAATTTTCCCTGCTGGATGAGGCACTCGAACGTACACGTAATTAAGGTTATTTAAGGGATATCAATTGAAAAATGCACCCGCAGGAGGCTGAACATGACTGATGGAGCTCCCAGTGCAGCTCCCAAAAGTCAGCTGCCAGAATTTCCTGCAGCAGCTTCTACAATTTGATCTTCCCCACATTGCCCGGGACTGGAATAACCTGGAAATCTCTTGCTTTGTTCTTTTTGCCTCGGTACAAAATGGGTTTAGAACGGTGGATTTATGGTTTGGTCACGATTTCTGTGGGAATAGGAAAAGCCAAAAAGCACCGAGAAAAGCAGAGCTGGGCTGGTTTTGTGTAGCTGGTGGAGAGACAGAAAACAAACACCTCTGCTCAGAGCTGATGGAAGAGTTCTGCAGAGCCCTGAAACAAAAGTGTGCCCAAAATAAGATGGAAAGACACTGGGAGAAGGCCTCCTGCAGCAGAATTTTCATGGATTAATGATAATTGGGTTGGAAGTGGCCTTTAAAGGCCACCTAGTCCAATCCCAAGAACATCTCCCATTAAACCACACCTCTCAAAGCTCCATCCACCCCAACCTTGAACATTCTCAGGGTTGGAGCCTCCACCACCTCTCTGAGCCAATGTTTTACCACCTCCATTTTAAACTGTTCTTCTTTATATCCAGTCTAAATCTGTCCCAATTTAGTTTAAAGACATTCCTCCTTGTCTTAGGCACTTCTAAAAGTTTTCCCCCATTTTTCAAATAAACCCTCTTTAAGAACAGAAAGTTTGCAGTGAGTTTTCCATAGAGTTTTCCATGTTTTTTTTTTACTTGTCTTTGTGCTCTGTTAAATTTTCCCAGAGTTCCTAAAAGGAGAGATGTTTCCAGCACACATCAAAATATTAATTTAATGCCTAATTACCCTGGGGATGCTTCGAGGATGCAGCACCCTGTGCTCAGAGATGTCACAGGAGGCGGAACACAGGAATTCCAGCATTCCAGAGTTCAGCATTCCTTGGACAGCACCAGGTGCGTGATGGAATCATCCTCCTCACAATTTCATGGCAATGGATGTTTCCTCTATTTCTACTCCAGAGCTTTAATCTCAGCAGGGCTCTGTTCACCAGGGAGCATGTAAAGGGTTTGATAATGAAAAAAATCCAATGTGTGCCTTGTCCAAGATACAAAAAAAACCTACAAAAATTCCCAAATCCAATGGCAAACAATTGTTCATGGAATAGATCAGCCAATATTTGTATTAAAGGCAGCCCAGATTTTGTATTTCTATTTGTATGTATTTGTATTTGTATCAGTGTTTGTATTTGTATTTGTATTTGTATTTGTATTAGTGTTTGTGTTTGTGTTTGTATTTGTATTCGTGTTTGTGTTTGTGTTTGTGTTTGTATTCGTGTTTTGTTTGTATTTGTATTTGTATTTGTATTTGTGTTTGTATTTGTGTTTGTGTTTGTATTTGTATTTGTATTTGCATTTGCATTTGTATTTGTATTTGTATTAGTGTTTGTGTTTGTGTTTGCATTTGTATTTGTATTAAATGCACTGAGCACTAGAAAATGAGATTTGGGTCCTCCCACAAAATCCAAAATCAAAATCTTGTTGCTGGCTTTCTAATTCTGTTGTTTGTGCCAGCCCCTGATGATGGCACAGAGCACCCACCTCATGCTCTGGGGCAGCTGGAAAAGGATCTCCTGATTTGTCACACAGGTCTTGATAAGGCAGAAGTAGTTTCCAACATAAAATAATACCAAGAAAGAGAAAAGCAACCCCCTTCCCCTCCAAAAACACACACACAGCTGGAGATGTTGAGCAATACACAGCACAGCTTGCTAAACAACTTCTCAAAAGCCCTTTTTGAGCCTTTAAATTATGGTAAAAACGTAGGAATGACTTGTAAAATAGTTTTACTTTTCCTTGCTTCACTTTCTCCACCTTCAAGTCTGATTTTTGACAGAAGGCAAATTTATGGCATTTTACAGATAAATTTTTGCCCTGCCATCCACATTTTTACACCCAGACGCTAGCTCAGGCTTCTCTCGGTCAGTAGAACATCTGAGTTGGAACTGAGAAAACGCCTCCGGATGGAGAGAGGTCCCCCCTGACACGAACCTCTGCATCCAAGTGCTTCCCTTCTCTGCAAAGTTGTCATAAAAATCATTATGAGCCCCCAACAGATGTGACCTTAAAGAGCAACTTGATGGAGGGAGAAAAAAAAGAAGAGGCGAGGAATATAAAATAGCCTTTGGTGAAAATAACAGCAGGGAAACATTATAAAATCTGAGCCATAGCTGGCTGGCTTCCTCCTGATTATTGCTTTTTCTTGCAGGGACCTGTCCTTGAGAGTGAAGAGATTTGGGGGTGATTTTGGGAAGGCAATTTTAGCACTCTGCTGTTCTAATGGAGCTGTGAGAGCTCAGGGGCAGTGAGAACATCCTGGGGTTTAAACAGAGGTGTCAAGGAAATATCATCATGATTTTGGTTCTGCTGTGATCACAGCGCCTTGACTGCTTGTGAAGGGTTTTTTTTCCCATGTCAAAGGCTGTGTAAACTCCTGGCACGGAGTTGTGATTTGTTTAGAAATAATCTAAATAAAAAGCAACGAAGTGCTGCTCAGTGTAGCCCAGATCTGTGGTGAGGATGGAGCTCAGAGCTCAGCTCAGCCCCCAGGACAGGCAGGGCCAAGCACCCCCAGCTCCCCTGGCACTCAGGAGAACCTCAGGACATGGATTCAGATCAGAAAGAGCCACAGAATGGTAAAAATATGAACCATACGAGGAGAGAATTTAAATTCTAGCAGGATTGCTAATTGCCAGCACCTCTTCTCCATTCCCAGGGCATGGCTGCTTCCACATGTGGGAACTCAGCACATCACTTCGGATGCTTTGAGCCCTTGGGGGGCTCGGGGGTCCTGGAATGTTGCAAAAAGCGCCTGGTGGCTTGATTTGGATCCTTCTGGGGATGTGCCACCTGTGTGTGGGGATCTGGGAATCTCTAAAGTTTAAATGGTGCAGGGATGACACATTTACAGGGTGGAATGCAGCTTTTAGGATTTTGGTACAGGGGGGTTTATGGAGGCAGGATGGAGGATTCAGGCCTGGCCTCGTGGTTCTTTTCTCCTTCTTCTTCTTGCCATCCATCTCCTGTGTGATGTGGGCACTTTGGATTGGTTCATGGTGAAGGTGCACTGCCTAGCAAGGGTGAAAGGCATTGGGGATAAAAGGTAAATTTGCTGTCCGTAGTTGTCACTGTAAGAAGGCACGGCCGCCCCGTGGGTGGTCAGAGTGCCTGTGGCTGCCCTGCTGGCCAGACCCCGGCCGGGCAGAGAGAAAGCTTTGTAGATAAGAGATAACAAACAACCCAAAGACCGAACAACCGAGGAGCCCGGCCTCGTCCTTTCGAGCGTGGGCTGCCCCCGAACCATCCTCCGCGTGTCCGGCAGAGACAGACAGACAGCCGAGCGGACACCACCCACCAAGGAAAGCTCGGGTTTCACCCCAACTGAGGGGTTTTGGATTTGAGTGCATTAGGTTGGATCAGGCTCAGAAACAATTTTTTGGATAGGAGAATAAATTCTCGAGCGTGTCTGGTGAGATTTGGATGCAGGCACGTCTGTCCTAAATTGGCGTGGAACTTCAGCGAGGTGTCAGAAATGAAATAAGAAATCTGCTGGGTCTGCTGCACTGGCTAATGTCCAAGCTCCAACCTGATCTCACTGTTTTTCTTACAAGTTATTAATATTTTTTTGCAGCTTATGGGATTTTTAGATCAATGAAATGGAGAAAAAAGTATTTTAAAGTCTCAAGTGTTTGAAAGTCTTCTGAAAGGAAATGATACTTGGTTGGTGAGGTATGTGCTAGGCATGGGGGGCAACAAACACCTTGGGCTTCTTCTAAACAGCAAGGCAAAAAAGGAGAATTGATAGTCTGAATTTTGGAATCCACCAGCAGAAGTTGCACTTTATTCCAGGCTGGCAAACAGGTTTGTCAGAGTCTTTTCATTCTTTTGCCACCTGGGTCTGGGGCTGCCTTTTGCAGTGAAAATCTGGTTTGTCAAAGCTGTTTTTTCCAGGACTTTTAACTTTGGATTGTCCTCTCCAGCCCCTTGAGAGCTGCAATGCCAAGGAGCTGTGCACGAGAAGAGTCTGAAACTGCCCCACACTGAGAATCCTCCTCTCCTCCACAGATCTGACAATTCCTGTCTGGTGAGATCGGCAGGTGTTGGATAAATCCTGTCCTCTTTTAGTGCCATTGTTGGATCAATCCTGGCTGCTGGGTTGCCTTTCCTCCCCTTATTTCATCACCTGACAACACTTCTCCCAGTTCTTTACCAGATTTCTCTGCTCATGGTGATGCTGGAATTAAAACTGGGTTGAAATTCCAGTTTTGGAGGTTTTTGGCACCTCAACTCTGCCTTGAATGGAGAGAACAGCCTGGACCCAGCACTTTGTGTCAGGGTGCTGCAAAATGAATTTGGGCTTAAACCGAGCATCCAATGGATCCACTGGAGGATCCACCAGGATCTGTCTCTGCTCTGAACTGCTCCAGCTCCAACCGAGCATCCATTGGAGGATCCACCAGGATCTGCTTCTGCTCTGAACCGCTCCAGCTCCAACCGAGCACCCATTGGAGGATCCACCAGGATCTGCCTCTGCTCTGAACTGCTCCAGCTCCAACCGAGCATCCACTGGAGGATCCACCAGGATCTACCTCTGCTCTGAACCGCTCCAGCTCCAACCGAGCATCCATTGGAGGATCCACCAGGATCTGCCTCTGCTCTGAACTGCTCCAGCTCCAACCGAGCATCCATTGGAGGATCCACCAGGATCTACCTCTGCTCTGAACCGCTCCAGCTCCAACCGAGCATCCATTGGAGGATCCACCAGGATCTGCCTCTGCTCTGAACCGCTCCAGCTCCAACCGAGTATCCACTGGAGGATCCACCAGGATCTGTCTCTGCTCTGAACCGCTCCAGCTCCAACCGAGCATCCATTGGAGGATCCACCAGGATCTGCCTCTGCTCTGAACCGCTCCAGCTCCAACCGAGTATCCACTGGAGGATCCACCAGGATCTGCCTCTGCTCTGAACTGCTCCAGCTCCAACCGAGTATCCACTGGAGGATCCACCAGGATCTGTCTCTGCTCTGAACTGCTCCAGCTCACCCCCTGCCCATCTGATGGACACTGAGCATCACCAAACCCTCCTGCAGGATCTGCTCCTCCCCAAACCCCGCTCAGGGCTTTGCTGGAGCTCTCCTGGCTGCAGCAGGATGCATTCCCTGTCCCTGGAATCCTTCCCAAGGGTTCCATGTGCAAGTGGGCGAGCCCACCATGCCCGGGGTAACTCAGGGACGCCGGGCAGGGTTTCCAGCCCAGCAGGACCTTCCCTGCACAGGGAGGGAGCAGAGGGGGCTGTGTTGTTGTACCACGAGCCCTGGCGGGATGTTGGTTTGTTTTTGGAAGCGATGGCTAAAGCAGATGTTGGGGGTGAGCTGTCCCTGCAGCAGGCAGGAATTATCCTGCAGGATGAAAAGTGAAAAAGTGACCTCCAGCCAGCACTGGTGCTTTAATCCCGAGCTTTGTGTGCTGCTATCAGCTCCTGATCAGTTTAAAACCCTGCTCAGCCTTTCCCTTTCCCCGGAAAGCTCGGCTTAACAGCCTCCCACCCAAGGAGCTCCATCCCCCTCTGACCCCAAAAACACCCAGGAGTTTTGTGTTTGTGGGGTGCCCCGTGGCAGGATGGAATGATGAATGTTCTCCATGTGCTCAGAAGGCTAATTTATTATTTTATGGTACTATAATGTTAAAGCCTCCCTAAATAAAATAAATATCCATCACCCTCTGACCCCAAAAACACCCAGGAGTTTTGTGTTTATATTATATTATATTGGCAGGATGGAATGATGAATGTTCTATTATGTATATTATATTATATTATAATTTATTATTTTATGGTACTATATTATATTAAAGTATATAATAAATAAAATAAATATAAATAAATATATTATATATTTATATTATATATGTTATATTATAAAATATAATTATATTATATATATATTATATTATATTATATATATTATATATATTATATTATATTATATATATTATATTATATATATTATATTATATATATTATATTATATTTATTATATTATATTATAATATATAATATATTATATGTTATAATATATTATATATAAATATATAGAATAGTATAACAAATATAATATATATTCTTATATATTTATATAAATATATAAAAATAAATTTTTATATATACCTAAAATAAATATACTAAACTATACTAAAGAATACAGACAGGAGACTTACTGAATGCTAAAAAGATAATAATGAAAACTCGTGACTCTCTCCAGAGCCCCAACACATCTTGGCCCTGACTGGCCACATGAAATTCACATGAAACCAATGGAACAATCACCTGTGGGTAAACAATCTCCAAACACATTCCAAAGCAGCAAAACACAGGAGAAGCAAATGAGACAAGAATTGTTTTCCTTTTCTCTGAGGTTTCTCAGCTTCCCAGGAGAAAAATCCTGGGCTAAAGGGATTTTTCAGAAAATATGAATGTGACACAGGAGAAACTTCCAGCAACTCCTCAAACCCCCCTAAACACACATTAAAACACCCACAGCACCTTGTCTCACACTTGTATTTTAGTACCAAGATTGCCAAGTCCACATCACAATTTTTAAAGATGTTGTCTCAAGGATAAATCTTTAGGTGCTCATCCTGGAAATACCCAAACCTGGAGAGCCAAAGTCTGTCCTTTACTTGGTGATTTCTGGGGCTATTCCCTGCTTTAACTTCTCCCTGGATATCAAAAGTGGTGATTTCAGCACATATTTCATGTTTTAATTCTCCTGGATATCCAAACTCTGTCCTTTAGTTGCTGATTTCATTTCACATATTTTATGTTTTAAATTCTCCCTGGATATCTAAAATCTATATAGATAAATATTATAATATCAATAGATAGATACAAAGAAATATTACAATATATATAGAGATAAAATATTTATAAATAAATTTAAATATATAAATTGATATATAGATATAGATATAGATATATAGATATAGATAGATAGATAGAGATAGAGATATATAGCTAGAGATATAGATATAGATATAGATGTAGATATAGATAGAGATAGATATAGATATAGATATAGATATAGATATAGATATAGATATAGATATAGATATAGATATAGATATAGATATAGATATAGATATAGATATAGATATAGATATAGATATAGATATAGATATGCATAGATAAATATAGATAAAAACCAATAATTTGTGTTTAGATCTAAATCTAAACACAAAATACAGTCTCAAACACTTTCAATCCCAATCCTAACCCAAACAGAAAAAAGACAAAACCACAATAAATTTTTTTATTATTATTATTTTTATATACAATAAAGGGGTTTAATTATTGATCCAGTCATGGATTCTCAGACAACCCAGCTAAAGCTTTCCATCATTTTTTTTAGGTGAAGGAGCTCAAACTGAAAAGGATCTTTGCTCCAGGGGGAGCAAAATTATCAAACCCTCTGGGAAGTGAATTGCTGTAGGGGTACTGGGGACAGGTAAAGGTGATACAGACTTTATCCTTAGAGGGTATGAAAAACAAAATTATTATTAGAAATCTGTAGCTCTTATAGAAACAATGGTGGACTTAAGGCTTGATTGGCTTTTAGGAATCTTCTCTCACACGAATGAGAACCATATCTATAAACAACGGTTCCAGAAAGAGAGATAATAATTGTTTGAATTTTTTTCTCTGAGTTTCTTACAGTTTCTCAAAGGTTCCCAGGATTTTCCTGGCAGAACCATGTCTCTCTCTGCTCAGAGAAAATGTGAATACTGCAGAAGTGGTCGTGTGGCAGATCTCTGCAGAATCCTGTGGATCCCTGCAGAATCCCATGGTCCCGGGGTACTGGGGACAGGTAAAGATAATAGAGACTTTATCATTAGAAGGCATGAAAAACAAAATTATTATTAGAAATCTGTAGCTCTTATAGAAACAATGGTGGACTTAAGGCTTGATTGGCTTTTAGGAATCTTCTCTCACAGTATTGGTGAGTTATGAATAGCACACTCTGGAGAACCATATCTATAAACAACGGTTCCAGAAAGAGAGATAATAATTGTTTGAATTTTTCTCTCTGTATTTCTTACA
Organism: Emberiza elegans; assembly: GCA_024865655.1. Lineage (NCBI taxonomy): Eukaryota > Metazoa > Chordata > Aves > Passeriformes > Fringillidae > Emberiza > Emberiza elegans. The sequence goes on along the minus strand of JALJVW010000184.1, from coordinate 88,890,259 downwards.
GTTTCTCACAGCTTCCCGGGATTTTCCTGGCAGAACCGCGTGTCTCTCTGTGCTCAGAGAAATTGTGAATATCGCAGAGGTGGACGTGCGGCAGATCCCTGCAGAATCCCGGTGTTCCCAAAGAGGGCACTGATGCTCTGCACAGCACAAGGGGACAGCTCAGAAATCCTCGGCCAGGCATAAATCTCCGCCGAGAAATCTGTCTTAGCACGTCCACCTCAGGAAAAGGGGAATTATTACACTTAATTAAAGTGTATTGACACCACATGTGGCCCCACCTCTCGCTTTTGGCTTTATTAATGACAGCAAAGCTGGGCCAGGGGGGCGAACAGGACTCTCCAAACACGGCCCTGCTTTTCCCCAGCCTCATTTCTGCCCCTCGGGTATTTCTGCTGGTCCATATTTCAGCCCCCTGGCTGGGCTGGCCCAGGGGATCACCCCTGGAGCCGTTCTTCACATTTGTTCACAGAAATAATTCGGTGATCTGTTCATTCTGGGGTGCTGGGAGCTGTTTTGGTTTTGCAGGAGAGCTGTCCGGACAAAAGTTGCACACAGAATAATTCCTGCTCCTGCAGAGACTTTGGTCTGTAATTCACAAGAAATCTCAGTTGGAACAGAGAGAATTTGCTCAAATCTGGAGTTTTGTGACCAGATTTATCCCACCCACTGAGGAGCCCTAATTTACTGTGCAATCCTTCAGGTCCAACACGAGGAACAAGATCAGGGCATCCTGAGCAGAATTTTACCTTTTTATTTAGGATTTTAAACCCTCAGCATCCTGGGCCACACAGAATTTAACATTTCCATTTAAGATTTTAAACCCTTAACATTCTGTAGTACACAGAATTTGATATTTTAATTTAGGATGTTAAACCCTTAACATCCTGAAGTGCACAGAATTTATTATTTTGATTTAGGATTTTAAACCCTCAGCATCCTGGGGCACACAGAATTTAACAATTTGATTAAAGATTTTAAACCCTTAACATCTTGGGGCACACAAAATTTAACATATTTTATTTAGGATTTTAAACTCTCAGCATCCTGGGCTCCACCAAATTTAACATTTTCATGTAAGACTTTAAACCCTTAGCACTCTGAGGTGCACAGAATTTAATATTTTTATTTAGGATTTTAAACCCTCAGCATCCTGGGGCACACAGAATTAAACATTTTAATTTAGGATTTCAAACCCTCAGCATCCTGGGGCACAGGGAATTTTATTTAGGATTTTAATTTTTTTTTTTTTTTAGATTAAACAGTTTTTAGATTAAACAGTTATTTTTAGATTTAACATTGTTATTTAGGATTTTAAACCCTCAGCATCCTGGGCCACTCAGACTTTCACATTTTTATTTAGGATTTCAAACCCTTAACATCCTGGGTGACACAGAGTTAAGCATTTTTACTTAGGATTTTAAACCCTCAGCATCTTGGGGCACACAGAATTTAGTAATTTTTTATTTAAGATTTAAAACCCTTAACATCCTGGGGCACACAAAATTTAATATATTTTATTTAGGATTTTAAACCCTCAGCATCCTGGGCCACACATATTTTAACATTTTGATTTAAGATTTTAAACTCTTAACATCCTGGGCCACATAGAATTTCACATTTTGATTTAGGATTTCAAACCTTCAGCATCCTGGGCCACACAGAATTTCACATTTTTATTTAGGATTTTACACCTTCAGCATCCTGGGCCACACAGAATTTACCATTTTTATTTAGGATTTTGCACCTTCAGCATCCTGGGCCACACAGAATTTACCATTTTTATTTGATGCCAGCACTGATTCATTTGGCTGCTCATTATTTGTTTCGTGAGCATCAACAAGGCAGGAAAAACCACAATTTTTCTTCTCCAAAGAGAAAACCTGGGCACCCCAGGAGCTCTCGGGGTAACCCAGCGAATCTCTGAGTGGCTCTGACAGGGGTTAAAATCCTCAGGAAACCACGGGTGATGTCACAGCTGCCCTGGGGCGAGGTCCTGGCAGGGACATAAGGAAATGTCCACACAGGAGCAGGACCTGCCCCTTTGGAAGAGCCTCTGGAACTTTTATTTTTTGATCTTGGAAGAGTTGGAGGGAATTGTGTGGCTGGAATGCAGAACTGGGGAGGCTGAGCAGAGAAGCCAAGGGAATCTTGCCTTTTTGCACCAGTTAAAAACCTGTCCTAGTGGAATTCCACAGGTTTTCCCCAGTCACAGAGCAGTGTTGTGATGTTCAGTGATAGGAGATCAATATCAGATTTGATATTCAGTGATACGACATCAATATCAGATTTGATATTCAGTGATACGACGTCAATATCATACTTGATATTCAGCGGATATTCCCTCTCCACTGAATATCAAATATGGGGATTTTTCCCATCCACTGAATATCAAATATGGGAGTTTTTCCCATCGAATAGAGAAAATCCAACCAAAAAAAGGAAGGATTTAATGAAAATATCTTTAGAAAAGGTGGGATGTGAGCAGGTCTACGACATCAATATCAGATTTCATATTCGGTGATATGACATCAATATCATACTTGATATTCAGCGATAACGACATCAATATCATACTTGATATTCAGCGGATATTCCCTCTCCACTGAATATCAAATATGGGGATTTTTCCCATCCGCTGAATATCAAATATGGGAGTTTTTCCCATCCAATAAGGAAAATCCAGCAAAAAAAGGAAGGATTTAATGAAAATATCTTTAGAAAAGGTGGGGTGTGAGCGGGTCTGTGACATCACTATCAGATTTGATATTCAGTGGATATTCCCTGTCCACTGAATATCAAATATGGGAGTTTTTCCTATCCGCTGAATATCAAATATGGGAATTTTTCCCATCCAATAAGGAAAATCCAAAAAAAAAAAAAAAAAGAAGGATTTAATGAAAATAATCTTTAGAAAAGGTGGGGTGTGAGCGGGTCTGAGCCACCCAGTGTGGTGGGACTGGAGTGAAGGGATCACTGTGGGGTTGGTGCCCTGCAGGGGCAGAAGGGGGAACAATTTTAGGAATTCAAGTCCCACCAGGACTCTCCAAATCCACACAGGGCACCTTGAGGCCACAGTCCCGCATGGGAAGTGACCCCACAGTGCTGAGAACCAACCCCATCACCAGGAGGGAGGAAATGTGTTGGAGCCCTGGTTTTACTGCTGAGAATTTGAGATTTTCTGCAGTGCTGCCAGGCACCGACCCCCAGGAGAGCACTGCATTGACCTGAGGCCGTGGAGAAGCTTCCAAAATGGAATGATGGAACTGGAATTGTGGGGGTGGAGTTTGATAGAAGTGTGTGATATCCCAGGGTGGAAAACTTAGAGTTTGGGGTTTTAGACTATAGTAATATATACAAAGCAAGATGGAGGCTTTAGGGTGGAGGCTGGTCCTTATTCTTCATCTTCTTCTTCTCCTTCTTCTTCTCCTTCTTCTTCTCCTTCTTCTTCTTTTTAACCTTCTTCTCCTTCACCTTCTTCTCCTCCTTCTTCTTCACCTTCTTCTTCTCCTTCTTCTTCTCCTTCACTTTCTTCTCCTCCTTCTTCTTCACCTTCTTCTTCTCCTTCTTCTCCTCCTTCTCCTCCTTATTCTTCACCTTCTTCTTCTTCTTCACTTTCTTCTTCTTCTTCTTCACCTTCTTCTCCATGGGTTTGGGTGGTTTTGTGTAATTGGATAAAAAAGTCCCCATTGCAGCCATGGGTTGTTGATTATTGGGTTAAAAGTGAAAATAATTTAGGTGTCATTTCTTCATTGGACAGTTTATCCTTAAAAGGCCTTGGAGAGAGAGATGGGGCTCCAGTTTTAGTTTGTTAGAGTGAAGTTCTACAGCACTTTGTGAGACTGTGACATAAATAAGAACTAACAAACATCTGGGCCCAACAAGAAATATCCTCTAGCACATTTAATCCCAACTTTGGCAGAGAAAAATGCAAAAAAAATCAGCATAAATGCAAAAAATTTCCCCCATTAGCTCAGGAAAAATCATCCTTTGGGACATCAGCAATCTGGAATTCTCAGGGCAGGGGAAGGCAGACAAATCCAGAGAAGCAGGAAAACAGGGGCAGAAAAAAGGGAGCTGAGCCCCCTCTGTGTGTCCCTTCAAACACCTCACACCCAGGGCTGTACAAACTGAATTCCCTGGATAACAATTCCCCAGGGAAACACCGAGAAACCCTGAAGCAAACAACAACTCTGCCATCTTTTCTTTTTTTCGTATTTTGAAGCAAATGGAAGAGATGACCAAGAAGCGGCTGAGCCTGTCTTGGAGGGCTGTTTGAGAATTCCCATGGCACAAACAAGTGCTGAGGACTCCGACCACTTGAAAACGCCTGAAACTGCAAAGCTGTCCTTAGTGGTTTGGGGAGAGCAGAGCCTTTCAGCAGCTATTTATACCCTGCAGGCTTTGCTGGCTAAAATATCACCCTGGGCAGGCTATTTTTGACACTCAGCTTCAGAGCAGAGCAGCAGACAGGCACTGCAGATGGTTATCTGTGGTTAAAAGTCCAGAAAATGTTGTAAAAGTGTGTAAATCCGAGGAATCTGGCCAAAGTCCAGCTTCAGTAATCCCTTCTCCCAATATTCCTGCTGCTGTTGCCATTGGAAAACCATCCTGCCATATTTTAGCCCAGCTTTGGCTGCTCTTCCCTTGCAATAATTTGGAAGTTGTTCTGTGAGGAGCTCCGGGATGAAAAGGGCTGCAGAAATGTATGATCATTGTCATTAATTCTGGCACCACTCAAGACCACCAGTATTTAAAATCAATTAACGGGCCTTTTCCTATTATCATTGGCATCTCCTTCTCACCCAGCCAGGACAAGTTAAACTCTCATAAAAGTTAAAAACAATCTATTTTTGGAGGTAATACAGCAACAGCAAAAGGAGAGCTGGTGAGTTCTCATTATGCTTTTACTGACAGGAGTTTTCTGGGAATAACAATTCCCACACAGAAGATTTGGATGGGGGAAAGGGTGATCTGACATCCAGCACAGTGATTTAGCCCTGCTCACTTCACACCCGCAGCTCATCGTGTTTTTCCCTTCAGGTTATCACGAAAATACATCAAAACAAAGTCTGTTCTAAGCTTAAAATACTCCAAGGCAGAGCCTGAACCCTCTCTGGGTTTGGCTGGGGGAAGCCAAGGCAAGGCTGGGTTTCTGTAGCTGCCCCAGGTCTCTGTCAGCAGAGGGATTTTATTCTTTTCCATGGCTCTGTGCTCAGCTTTGTCAGCAGCCAGGACGGGGCAGGATTGATGTTTGGGGCAGCGCTTCCTGAAGGGATGGAGCATCCCCAGCTCTGAGAGCTCTGGGATTTGCATCAGCCCCAAATGCAAATTCTGTTCCACGGGAAGCTCCAGCAGAACTCTCTGTGTTGCATGGGAGAAGCCTCCACGTCACCTGGAAACCTCCCTTGAGTCACAGATAAAGGAAAAATAAAAACTTTATCCTCCTCTGATTCACAAAAAAAAAGCTTTATCCGTGCTCTGACACTCAGCATTTCTGAAACAAACCTCAGACAAACCCAAGCGAATCCATCTCCCGACACAAAATGATAATTAATTCAAGGAACACCACCAATAACAGCTCACAGCAGAGCTCGGGGAGCTCTTTTCTTATCTCCAAGCCCACAATCAGCACCTGGCTGGGGCAGGATCTGCACATTTCCTATTGCAAGGCAAGGAGGAGCATCTGGGAGCAGCTGGAAATAATTCAGGAGCACAGTGCAGTGAGAAGGAGTTTAAAAACCACACGGTCTCAACGATATTTTCACAGTGCTCCAAGCAATTTACTTCCACCAGTTAAATGGTTTCAAGGCTCTCCAGCTCCAAATTACAGCCACAGAACAAATGCCAGCAGTGGGAAAAGTCAGAGCATCAGGCCAGGGGAACAAGAGCCAAAGGCCTCGAGGAAAAGGCAGGAGATTTGGGAATGGCATCCTGCTGGATTTGAGGGGGACCAGCCCAAATCCTCCCTGCTCTGTCGGTGTCTCCCTCAGATGTGTCTCATTATGGAAAATAATTTGCATTTTCTGCCAGGATGGCAAAGCCCACGGGAGCCACCCAGGCCAGGGAGCCCCAGCTTTCATCCCCACCTTGCTGGGGTGCAGAGCAGGGACCCATTTGTGCAATAAACCAAAATTCCAGGCAGATTATCCAGGAGTCTGTGTGATTTGGGACCCAGATAAAGCTTTTCTTATCACAGAAACACCTCCAAAAGCAGATCCTAAACAGAGCAGGAGGGACTGCGCTGATGCGCTCCCAATTTGATTTTGCTTTGTGTTTCTCCTCAAGGAGCAATTCCTCAAGGAACAAGACACATTTGGTTTGTATTCACCACCCAAAAGGTTATTTAAGGTGGGTGATCTCCTGGAATGAGATTTCCCCCATCCTTTGGCTCAAAATGAAGAAGAAGTGAGGAATTTGGCTGAGCCAAGGTTACCCAAAATTCAAGTTGGTGTTCTGGAGTGATTTTGGGCTCAATGCACTTGGATTCTTGCTGGGAGCACAGAAGGAAAAGTCAGAGAAGTTAAAGAAGGAAAAGGCAAAAAGCAAACAAAGGATTTTGGTCTGCAGGAGTTATCAGCCCTGGAAATCTGAACTTGCAGATTTTTCACAGGTCTGGGCACATCTCAACTTGAGCCACATGAAAATTAAAGAAATAAGGGAGTTATAAACATCAAACTTGCTATATGTTTTAAAGTTAAAAATCCCCATCTAAAATTTAGGGTAAAAGTCCCTCAGAAGTTCAGGAATTGTTGGAAGGGGTGGAGAAGATGGGGAAAATTTGGAGACAGGAGGGACAGGGAGAGCCCCACAAGGGCAGAGCCTCCAGAGAGACTGGATTGGGTCAGAAATCCAACAATGGAGAGGGCAAAGAATTCCCCAGGAGGGACACGAGAACAGGAGCTTGGAAAGAGAATAAATTTTAGATGATTGGCATATGAGAGCAGTGAAAATGAGTTTATTGTATTACAAATGCTTATCATGTATTGTAATTAAGAAATAGCTTCTAATTGTGATGGTGTGAATTATAACATCTGTATTGTCTCATCTTTTACATGAGACTGAAAATGGAATAAAAGTTTTTAAAACACCTCTCAGTTACCCCATCTCTGGGTCAGAAAAGAGACCAACCCAACAGAAATGAACTCTTTATCTTCAGGGGAAAAGGAAAATCTGGAGAGCCTGGCAAGGCAGATGGAGCTTTGGGGAATGAAGGGATTTTGGTATCAAAATGTACCTCACGTTAGGGCTGCAAAAATTACCAAGTGAGAAAACGAGCAAAAGGCCAGCTCAGAGTGAAAAGAGAGCCTGGCTGCTGTGAATAAATGTTTTTCAAAATGAATGAGTGAGGCCTTGCAAAGCTGGAGGGGGAGGGAGGAAAAGGAAGAAGTGTTTAAAGTAAATTTATCTATGAATGAATCAAGAGAGAAAATCTGAACAGTCTTCATTTAATCATCTCTAAAGGTCAAACACTTTCTGTCTGAGTGATTTTTCAATGTCTCAAAGTAAGAACGCAGATTTTCTCTCCTCACAAACAGAGATTAGTTTCTCTCATCATTAAAAAAGGAGCTGAAAAATGGAAATTTTAATCAGGGTACAGTTAAAGGAGAGTCATGAAACCTCCCTGAATTTCTAATCTGGAATTGGGGAACATCACAAAAATTGGGCCAAACCCAAATATTTTGTTGTCCCATCTTGTTGAGAGGGGTTTTTTTGAACTAATCACATTTTGGCACAGCAAAATAGAGACTTAGAATTCTCTAAAATCCACAGAGGATGCACTCATTGGATATTGAATGTCCTGAAAGCAGAATTAGGTGACGTAGAGAGTTATAAAAGTTGAGAAATGAAAGGGGGACTCAATCAGAAGATCTGAAACTCGGGAAAGAAAAAAGTTCCCAGCAGAAAATGTCAGGGGTTGAATTTCTGTGATGTGCCAAACAGAAATTGATTATATCACAGTGAAGTCAGGCTCTGAAATTCAGTGTAGGTGGATGAAGGATGCTGAAATCAGTGGCAGATTTCTGATTTATCCTTTTAACCAGAGTAGAGCTTAAAGCCAGTGCAGGTGAGGCCACCTGTGCTACCATCACACATAAGGAGAATGAAATTTCCTCCAAAAAAGCTTTTCAGTCCACTGAAGGATGGCATAAAACCAACAAATTAAAGCCAAAATGAAGATAAAAATGGGGGAATTTACTTTTTGAATGGGCTCTTCCTCTCTGATCTCATTTAAGCCCCGTCTCAGCCCATGGGTGCAGCTAAACCCGACTCATTGGCCTGGTTTTGTCCCAGGGTGGGACATTTAATTCAGATTATCGGGGACAGGGGAGGAGATCTCCTCTCCCAGCACAATTCCCCAGCTGGGAGTGCCCTGGGACATGAAATAAATCGAGCTGGAAATCCCAAGGAATGGGAACTTACTGTGAATCAAAGGTGACTCCAATGAAGGGGACAGAGAATGATGAGGAGGACTCCATGGATATCAGAAGGCTAATAAATTAATTTATTATATTATACTAGAAATATTTCATCTAAAATTCACTGCCCAGAATCTCGTGACTCTCACTCAACAATCCACACACACACACATTTGGCACTGACAGGCCAAGGAAACAAAACATCCTCACTGTGGGTAAAAAAATCTCCATTTTGCATTCTACTTTGGCACAAACACAGGCACAGCAAGTGATAAGAATTGTGTTTTCCCTTTCTCTGAGGTTCAGAGAAGTTGAATCTCAGAAATACCCTCGGGAAGAATTGTGCAAGACATCTCAAGAGGTTTAACCATGTCCAATCCAAACCTCAATCAAGCGCTGACATAGAATGATCAAGGAGAATTTTTTACCATGTAGAACATCTACTTCTATGATAACACAAGGTTTACGATGTCAGAAACCCAAACCACCATGCAAAGAATGTTCATGGTTTCATGTCCAAACAGCTGAGTTTCAGAAGGTCCATTCATTCAGGAGAAGGTCCATTCATTCACGAGAAGGTCCATTCATTCAGGAGAAGGTCCATTCATTCAGGAGAAGGTCTATTCCTTCACTGGAGATGTTGCTCTTTGACCATCCCTGAAGGTCCTTCCTGGTTCTGAACCAGACCTGCACAATCCTGAAACAGACAACTGCTAAAGAAAATCACTAATAATTATTGGAAATCCAAAATATTGAAATATCGAAAGAATATTGAAAGAGTATTGAAAAATTTCTGGAAAACCATGGCCACAGCCATGGATAATCACGGATTCAACCACTTGGGCCAAGGCTGGCTCGTGGCTTTCCAGCACTCTGAACTGACAATGAGAGCTCAGCCTTTTCCACTTTTCTTTCTTTTTTTCTTTTTTTTCGTTTTTTCTCAGCCATCCTTGGGAAGAATTGTGCCTTGCTTTTCTTGGTGAAGGGAAATGTGGCAACACCTCACCCCTCTTGTTATAATAAAAAGAAAAAGGAGTTGTGTTTGTAATTCTTCTTGCAGAAGAGAGAACAAACACATCTCAAGAGGTTTATCCATGGCCAAATCCAAACCTCAATCAAGCGTTGACATAGAATGGTCAAGGAAAATTCTTTACCTGTAGAACATCTACTTCTATTATAACACAAGGTTTACGATGTCAGAAACCCAAACCACCATGCAAAGAATGTTCATGGTTTCATGTCCAAACAGCTGAGTTTCAGAAGGTCCATCCATTCAAGAGAAGGTCCATTCATTCAGGAGAAGGTCCATTCATTCAGGAGAAGGTCCATTCCTTCAGGAGAAGGTCCATTCCTTCACTGGAGATGTTGCTCTTTGACCATCCCTGAAGGTCCTTCCTGGTTCTGAACCAGACTTGCACAATCCTGAAACAGGGAACTGCTAAAGAAAATCACTAATGATTATTGGAAATCCAAAATATCAAAATATCAAAAGAGTATCGATAAATTTCTGGAAAACCATGGCAACAGCCTATAATCCAACCACTTGGGCCAAGGCTGACTCGTGGCTTTCCAGCACTCTGAACTGACAATGAGAGCTCAGCCTTTTCCATTTTTCTTCCTTTTTTTTTCCTTTTTTTTCCTTTTTTTCTTTTTTTTATTTTTTTTTTTTTTTTTTTTTTTTTTTTTTCCTCAGCAATCCTTGGGAAGAATTGTGCCTTGCTTTTCTCTGTGAGAAAAGAGAAAGGAGAAGCAGGCAGCAGGGCCAGTGCCTCAGTGCCTCAGAGCTGGCAGGAACCACCACCCCCACCGGGTTTTTGGGGATTTTGGACAGCAAAAAAGAGCCACAGGCACGGCTTAAAAACAAAAAAAGTTGACAAAATGGATTAGGCTGAGGTTAAAATTCATTGAATCATTGCTTGATTATAGAGTGTCCCATCTCCAACCACCAGATTCCCATTAAAAACCGCTTGTTCGTGTTTGCAAGGAGCCGCAATGATTTCTGCAGGGTTTGGAAAGGATTCTTCCATGGGATTTTGGGATTTTCCAAGGCTGTCTCAGACAGGTCTGGTTTAAAATAAAACCTGGGCAGAGTCTGAGCCCAAGGTCCCTGGGCTGGGCACAGGTTTGGGTGGATTTTCTGGGAATTTGGCTCATTCCCAAAAGCAAAGAAAACAAAGAGGAGAAATTGGAAGCTGGGACTGATTTTAGCAAACAGTGGCAAGAGGGGGAAGCACCTTCAGTGCTGGAGCTGCCAGATGGACAAAGAAGCCCCAAAAGCCAAAAGATAAATAGAGAAAAACAAAATAAACCATGTCTGGGGCTGATAAATAATGATAAACCATAATAATAAACCAAAAATAATAAACCAAAACTAATAAACCATGTCAGCCCCATGTCTGGGGCTGATTTTAGCACCAAGAGTCTGCAGGGGAACGATGTCGTGATCAAAGTCTTCCACCTCATCATGGTCTGACAACAACAATAACCACCAATAACCAAACCAAAACCCCACGCAGGTGCTCAGACTAAACTTGAGTTTAAGCAGCTTTGGAGACTGCCCCAAAACAAGCAATATTGGCAATTTTTTACCGATTTTTGTTCATCTCCTGCCTCCCTGGGCATCCATCCTGAGAATTCCAGGATGGAGCCCCCACCCTGTCCTCAGCCAGGTCCATCCCCCATAGGGTTAAAATGATTTGAGAACAAACGCAACCATGAGCTGGGGTCTGCCAGGGATCACAGCGCAGCCAGAATCTTCACTCCTCTATTTTTGGGTGTTTTCTCTAAAAAACTTTCTCAATCCCAAGCGAAAAAGCTGCTCCACCAACCCAAGGTGAACAACTTTGTCAACTCTGCTTTATAATTACGGGATTTGAGCTGTGGCACCAGAAAATTCAGGTCGATTTCGTAAAAAGAACCAGATCATTCTATTTAGGGAAAAATTCCCCCCCTACACTTTTCCCCCCTCCCAGGATAGACATGAAAACACCTTTGAAAATTTATTTTTTTCCCCCTAATTCTGGTTTCTTTCCTGGGTGTAAGAGCATTGGAGCGAGTGTAATTACATCTTGCGTTGGACAAGCCAAATATTTGATCTCATCTTAAAATGTTTTCTCTCCAGCTGGTGGGAAATGTGGCTTTCGCAGCAGATGCAGAACATTTTTAAGAGCTGGGCAAAGCCAATATTTATTTATGTGTTTATGGGTATGTGGGAGTGCGTGCACAGATGGGAACGTGGGACACAGGAGATGGATTCCCCTTTCCAGAGGGTGGGGAGAGATGGGATTTTGGGGAGATTTTGGGGAGATTTTGGGCAGAAATCCTGCCCTGGGATGGGATTCCCAGAGGAGCTGTGGCTGCTCCACTCATGGAAGTGTCCAGGACACCCTGGGATGGTGGAAGGGGTTGGGATGAGGTGATCCCTAAAGTCTCTTCCTGATAAAATCCTAAATGCTGAGGGCTTTAAGCTTTCTGTACTGACCCCCAATAGAGGATTGCATTTGACCTAAAGCGGTGGAGAAGGCTTCCAAAAATTAATTGATAACACTAAGATTACAAGTGTATAATTTGATTTAAAGTGTGTAATATAATTTAGTAGAAAACTTAAACTTTAACGTTTTAGAATATAGTAAAATATATAAAGCAAGATAAAGGTTTTAGAGCAAAAACTAGTCCTTCTTCTTTATCTTATGTTCTTCTTCTTCTTCACCACCTTCTTTATCTTCTCCTTCACCTTCTCCTTCACCTTCTTCACCTTCTTCTTCACCTTCTTCTTCACGAGTTTAAGCAGTATTTTGTAATTAGTTAAAAAAGCCTGCATTGCAGACTTTGAGTAATTAGTTATTAGGTTAAATGTGAAAATAATTTAAATGTCATTTCTTAATTAGATAATTTAACCTTTAAAAAGACTTACAGAGAAAAATAGCTATTAGCCATTTTGTAACTCATTAGTAAAATACTACAGAACTCACTACTTGTGAGACTGTAACATGAATAAAAGGAAATAAACATCTAAATCTAAACACAAAATAATGTCTCAAACTCTTTCAATCCCAACTGAACAGAAAAAAACCAGTCAAGAACCAGAATTTAGTGGTGCCCCATGTGAGGACACCACTAATCCATGAAATTCTGATGATGGAAGAGGGAAAAAAGCTTCTAATTATGATCTCTTCCCTCTCCCCTGAAATAATTCAAGTTTTGTGAAATGAAGCCATAAATCTGATCCTTATGGCATTGGGAATAAAAGAGTCAATAAAAAATGGCAATAACATCCCCCAGTGGTGCTGGGAGAGGTTCCCCACCCCTGTGAGTCCCTGATAACCTGAATTGTTGTGGTTCACACCTGGAAAGGGCTTGGACCCATGGATTGGACACCCAGAATGATAAAATCCCGGGATGGTTTGGGCTGGAAAGGACCCCAAAACCCATCCATGAATGATAAAATCCCAGGATGGTTTGTCTGGAAGGGACCCCAAAACCCATCCCTGAATGGTTTGGGCTGGAAGGGACCCCAAACCCCATCCCTGAATGACAAAATCCCAGGATGGATGGTAAAACCCATTGAATGATAAAATCCCAGGATAGAAAAGACCCCAAAACCCATCCATGAATAATAAAATCCTGGGATGGTTTGGCTGGAAAGGACCCCAAAACCCATCCATGAATGATAAAATCCCAGGATGGTTTGGGCTGGAAGGACCCCAAAACCCATCCATGAATAATAAAATCCTGGGATGGTTTGGGCTGAAAAGGACCCCAAAACCCATCCCTGAATGATAAAATCCCGGGATGGTTTGGGCTGGAAGGGACCCCAAAACCCATCCCTGAAATGATAAAATCCCGGGATGGTTTGGGCTGGAAAGGACCCCAAAACCCATCCCTGCCCTGGCAGGGAACATTCCATAGCCCAGGTTGCTCAGTCAGGTGCAAAAACAAGGAAAAAGAAGAATGAGAGGAAAAAAATCGAAGGCAGCAAATTTCCTGCTCTCCTTGCTGTCCTTGTCCTTGCCCACATCTCAAGGGAGCTCCTGGCACATCCTTTATGGGCTGGGCAGAAACTGGGGGGGAAAACACCTCTTGTGGCTGGGTGGTAATGAGGGGCTGGGGAAAATGACATTGAAATATTTAATTGAGGTTTCATGCTCCGGCTTTGGACTTGGAATCTATTTCACAGCCTCCTCTGGAGGTTTTGTCACCTAAAATTTGCATTGATAAATGATCTATATGGAAAAAAAAATTAAAAAGGTAAAGAAATAGATACCAGTGACTTCATGTAATCCAGTGTCAATAATTGTGTTTATATGGGATCATAATTCCACAGACAGCACCAGGTGAGAGCACCTCAGTCCCTGGTGAAGGGATTCAGGAACCACCCGGGAAAAGTTAAAAAGGAAATTCAACAGAAAAGTTTTATTTCTGGAAGGTTCTTGTACAGTTTTGGAGGGTTTTAAAGTTTTAGCAGCAGCAGCAGCAGCACCCAGTTTTTGCCATCAGCCCAATCAGAAGGGTGCAATCAAGGTAATCAAAAGCTCAAATGATCTCATTTAAACACCACCCTGATTCACAGAGGGCCGGGAACAGAAGTGTTCCCAGCTCATCAGGGGAAATTCAAGTCCGGGATGGCCCTCCATTTCCCAAATGGAACCAGACAGAACCTGGGGAAAACTACCAGCAAGTGCAAGGGAGAAATGGCCACAATTCTGGTTTGGAATCCGGATTAAACCAGGATTTCTCTGGGGTCACACACCGCTTCCTTCACGCCACATCAAAGGATCCTCCTTCCAAAACTAGCATCCCACATTCTTAAATTTTATTGTATGATTTTCCCCCCATTTTTGCAGCTGGTGATCCAACAGCAGCTCCAGAGGAGAAGAGATAATTGAATTTTCCCTTTTGAGTCCTGATGCTTTGTTTAAGAAGCCTGATTAAGAAATGAGCGGCCCAGGATTTGGTATCACTCCAGCATCTCCTGATGTTTCTGGAACCACCCACACCCAGCCCACCAGGAGCTTCCAGAGAAGAGATTCCAGAGAAATCCCATCCCTGGATGGAACAGCACCAATCCAAGAAAAGGTTGGGCTTGTTTGAATGAGGGAAGGGAAAGCAGAGAAAAATAAACTGCAAACCAAAGTATGTTCCTACTTCTGCTCCTTTCCCCTGGATTAAGGAAGAGATCCAAACTTTCTGCGCATGAAGGACAAGGAACATCTCTCTGCTCCCCTCAGCCCTTCCAGCTCTATTTAGTCTCGATTCAAAAATCATTGAGAAAAGGAAAAATCAAGGATTTTTGCACTGATTCCCATGATTGAGCATCCCATCCGTGTTTAGCCTGAGGAGCACTGAGCTGTGTAAATACTTTTTTGGGCTTCAGTGGCAGAAAATAACAGGGTTCAGTAAATGGATGCAAGAGAAAAAGGTTGTAATTATTCAACCAAAATATGGAACTCAGCTTGCTTAAATAAACATCCTCCTGCCCAAAGCCAGCAGGGTTTTTTTAATGTGTTTCATCCCATTGCAGGGATAAAATGAGGATGTAAACCCTGATAGCAGGAATTATATCTAAATAGAGCCAGGAGTGAGGGGGAATGGAATGAAACAAACACTAATTCCTTCAGGAAAATGCTCTGGAATGAAGGACAGAATGAAAAACAGAATGAAAAACAGAATGAAGAACGTCTCCTCTGTCCAGGGAAACGTTCCTGAGGGCAGGGCTGGGAATGCTGGCAGTCAGGAAAAGGGGGCAATTCCAGCAAAATCCAAGGAATCCTTGGAAAAGGCTGAACCTGGGTGGGAAATCAATCTTGTTGAAAAAGAAATAAATCCCTGTGTTGGGTGTCCTTCAGGGATATTGTTATTGAGGTGGGATTTCCAAGGAGCTTTGGAATCACAGTCAAGTCCAGCAGTGATCACCTGGAGCTGCAGAAAACCAGATCTGTTCAAGGAAGGAGAAAGGAAATTCCCCAAATTTTGAGTTTTGGAGTTGTTTCATTCTCAAAACCTTTCAAGCACCAGGGCAGAAAAAAAATTGGCTCAAAAACCAAATTTTTGAGCCAAATGGCTCAAAACATGGCCAATGGCACCAAACACCGATGGGATTTCTTTGCCCCAGGAAATCAGGATTTCTGTTGAGAGCTTCAGGCAGCAGCACCAGGGTTGGGATCTTCTGTCAGGAAAAGCCACCCTTGGTTGGGTGCCATGAATTTTTCTCCATGAAATCCAAGGAGAGGAATTTTTCTCCATGAAATCCAGGGGAATCAGGGATACACAGTGGGGTTCTTTCCCTCAAAAACTTGAATTCCTCTCTGCAGCACCCACCCCAAAACCACCTCAGGGCTGGGCAGCGTTTCCCACATGGAACCATGGAATGGTTTGGGTGGAAAGAGACCTTGGAGATCAGTTCCATGTCCCTTCTCAAATCATGGAATCACAGTCATGGAATGGTTTAGGTGGAAAAGGATCTGAAATTTCATCCCATCCCAGCCCCTGCCATGGGCCAGGACACCTCCAATGGACCAGGGTGCTCCAAGCCCTGTCCAACCTGGCCTTGGACGCTTCCAGGGATGGGGATATTCCCAAGTTTCCTGGCTCCTGGAGTTTGTGTTTTAGGGAAGGAGGGGCTGTGATCACTGAGCTTCACTGGGAGCTTGGCCTGGAGGGCTGAACCAACAGAGCTGCAACATTCCCTGGAATCTTCACTGAATTCCCAATATTCTGTGTCTCTGAGCTGCAAAAAATGAGGGATTGAGAGGATGCCTCAGGTTTGAGCTTTTCTATGTTTCAGGTTCTGTGCTGCTTCAGTGTGCGGGGCTGGGTTCACATCAGGGGATGCTGAGCTCTGTGCACAGAGCAGGGAGACAAAACAATTCCTGCTCCAGCTGGGCACCAAGGACAAATGATCCAAATCTCAGCCCAGGAGCACAAACCCCGTGGGCTGGAGAGAGAAAAACAAGCAGGGTGGGACTGGATGGGCTAAAGCTGGGATGGGACAATGAACTGCAAGGTGCAAATGGAGCAGAGCTGATCCAAGGGAGAGACCCCGTGCCCAGCCGTGCATTTTGGGACCATTTTGGTTCATTTGGATGCAGCCCTGGCTGGGCTCTTGTGCTGCCCAAGGTGGATCCATGGAGGAGATGCTCTGAATCAATCCCTGCTTTATTCTGTGACTCTGCCCAGCCTCTGCTCCAGCTCAGCCTTCCCAAGGCACCAGAGAGACACCAGGGATGGATCTCCACAGGGCATCAGCTTTGCTGCCAACGCTCCTCTGTCCTTCCCTTCCAAAAAGAGAAAAAAAAAAGAGAATCCATCAGCAGCATTAAAAAAAAATAAAATTGCAACTCTCCATTCCACGTTATTGCAGAAAAGTAATTAAAATCCAACTGCTGCCTCCATCCCCCTGGGAGCAAATTTTTACTGGAAACGAGAAGGAAAGGTGGTTGGACTGTGGAAACATTTACCAGCTGCAGGTATAATGCTGCGTCTGTTGTCAGAGGGAACATTCCATTGGTTTATTTCTGGAGGATTATTTAGAGGGTTGTGGTCTCTACGTCCAGGTCTGAAGAGAGAAAAAAAAAAAAAGGGAAAAAAATCCAGCCTCTGAGGTGTGCCTTCTTTCTGCAGAATAGTGATTTGTTACGTGTTTGTCTGAGTTAAATATAGCAGCCAGGCCTTCGGTACAGGCTGGTATTTTATCCTGCTTGCTTTTGAAAAAAAAAAAAAAAAAAAAAAAAAAAAAAAAATAAAAGAAGGAAAAAGAATGAGAAAAAGAAAGAAGGAAAGAAAGAAAAGAATGGGGGGGAAATGAAAAGAAAAGAAGGGGGAAAGAAAGAAAGGAAGAAATAAATAAGGGGGGGAAATGAAAAGAAAAGAAGGGAAAAAAAAGAAAGAAAGGAAGAAATAAATAAGGGAAAAAAGAAGGCGGGAAGAAAGAAAGGAAAAAAGAGGGGAAAAAAGAAGGGGAAAAAGAAGGAAGGAAAGAAGGAAAAAGAAGGAAGGAAGGAAGGAAAAAGAAGGAAGGAAGGAAGGAAGGAAGGAAGGAAGGAAGGAAGGAAGGAAGGAAGGAAGGAAGGAAGGAAGGAAGGAAGGAAGGAAGGAAACCCGAAAGAAAGAAAGAAAGAAAGAAAGAAAGAAAGAAAGAAAGAAAGAAAGAAAGAAAGAAAGAAAGAAAGAAAGAAAGAAAGAAAGAAAGAAAGAAAGAAAGAAAGAAAGAAAGAAAGAAAGAAAGAAAGAAAGAAAGAAAGAAAGAAAGAAAGAAAGAAAGAAAGAAAGAAAGAAAGAAAGAAAGAAATTCATGTTTGATTACAAGATAAAGCAGAAAAGCCACAATTCTGAGGTTTGTTTCCATTTTCAGGTGTGCAGTGCTGGAAAATTCAATTTTCACGGATGTGATGGGGCAGTTTCAGCCTCATTTCAATGCTCTCTGTTGGCGGTTTTGTCTCCAGAGGTGATTCCTGACCCATGGAGATTCCCAGCCTGGGAGGGACTGGTGTCACCTCTGGGATTCAGCCACTGGGACACGGAAGGAGCTGTGCCAGGGCACCTGAAGGCTCCATGGATCTGCTTCCTCCTTCCCTCTGAACATGTGAAGGGGCTGGGATGTAATTCCCAGAGCAGCTGTGGCTGCCCCTGGATCCCTGGGAGTGTCCAAGGCCAGCTTGGAGCACCCTGGGGCAGTGGAAGGTTCCTGTCCATGGGACGGGATGGTCCTTAAGGTCCTTTTCAACCCAAACCATTCCATGCAAAATTTGAAATTTAAATCAAGTACCTGACCATGAAAATATCCCAAAGTCAGGAGGATGAATCCCCTCGATGCCTCAGGTTTGAGCTTTTCTATGTTTCAGGTTCTGTGCTGCTTCAGTGTGTGGGGCTGGGTTCACATCAGGGGATGCTGAGCTCTGTGCACAGAGCAGGGAGACAAAACAATTCCTGCTCCAGCTGGGCACCAAGGACAAATGATCCAAATCTCAGCCCAGGAGCACAAACCCCGTGGGCTGGAGAGAGAAAAACAAGCAGGGTGGGACTGGATGGGCTAAAGCTGGGATGGGACAATGAACTGCAAGGTGCAAATGGAGCAGAGCTGATCCAAGGGAGAGACCCCATGCCCGGCCGTGCATTTTGGGACCATTTTGGTTCATTTTGGGTTCACTTTGTGACCATTTTTGGTTCATTTTGGGACCTTTTTGGTTCACCTGGGGTGCAGCCCTGGCTGGGCTCTTGTGCTGCCCAAGGTGGATCCATGGAGGAGATGCTTTGAATCAATCCCTGCTTTATTCTGTGACTCTGCCCAGCCTCTGCTCCAGCTCAGCCTTCCCAAGGCCTCACCCTCACCCAGGAGATTGCCTTTGGAAGTTGTTTGATTTAAAGAATTTCATTTCAATATGAAGCCTGAATTCAATAAAATCCCAGGATTGCTCTCACTCACGTTCCGAATTGGAGTTTTCCCATATTTCTGTCACGCTTCCAAACTGTGACATTTCCTCTGCTGCCACGAGAAGCAGGAACAGATAATCCTGGAGTTATTTTTGCTGCTTTCAGCAGGGAGAGAAGGAAATAGGATCCCATCCCTTCCCACAGATCTGCACCCTCATCATCATCACGGAGCTGCTCATAATTTGTCTGCTCCCAACCACACAAATCCTCTGCCAGCTCCAGACGCACAACAGTGCATGTGCTGAAGGGTTGAAGCCTAGTTTTGATTTTGATGCTGAATGCTCCCAAAAAAGCTGCTGGATTCCATTTCCCCTGCTCCAACACAATGCGGAGAGGGTTTAGAGCCCCTTCCCCATGAAAGCAATGGGAGAAAAAATGGGAAATTTTGTTAAAAAATAACCTGGAGAGCAGGGGTTGAGCAGGGCAGAGCTGCTGGATGTGCTGGGCGTGGATGAGAGGAGCAGCCACACAAGGAGAAAATGAGTGGATAAATCCTGTTGGGATTAATCCTTCCCAATTATCCCATTATTCCAAGGGGTTTGTCCAGTCAATCCCCATCTCAGAGTGCTGGGATCTCAAGGACAAAGTGCCATAAACACCACTGGAGTGCAGGGAACAGCAATGGGAGTTGGATTCCTGGCTGGATTATCCAGGAAAAGTGAGGAATGACCATGGAAATTAAATAGCACAGGAGCCTCAGCTTCCTCCCAAATGGCAAATTTTCCTTTTGCAGGCTATAAATGAATGTTCAGTGTTTTCCCCTGATATTTCAGTGGACATTGTATTTTTCTTTTGGAATTTCCATGAAATATTTCTATTTCTATTTATATTATCTAGATTTAGATTTAGATTTAGATTTAGATTTAGATTTAGATTTACATTTACATTTACATTTACATTTATATTTGCATTATTTATATATCTATATCTATATCTATATCTATATCTATATCTATATCTATATCTGTATTTGTATTTATATTTGTATTTATATGTATAATTTCCCATTTCTCTAAAGCTCAAAGCTCAGAAATCCCTTATCCATAACCTGCACTCAGTTTCTGAATTAACTCTGATTTATATTAATGCTCTTTAATAAGCAGCTCCACTCTGCCCTGCACTCAGAAACTCCAACTTGCAAACTTTGGAATGAGACTCTGAGATAATAAAATTTGCAATACTGCAGCAAATTATTTTTTTTATTTTTGCCATTTTCAATAATAAAAAAGTGCAGATATTTCTGTGAAAAAAGGGAGCTAAGCGATTCATATTTAATACTTAATTATTAAATACTGCAATTTTAATACTGCAATGAAAACAAGTTTAGACTCAAACGTTAGCCTGAACAACAACAGAATCAAGTTTTAAGGGATGAAATATTTCATGTTAAACTATGGGGGTTGCTCACTACAAGGTTTTTTTGAAGGAATTTGCTCATTTCATTTTATTTTGGAATTTTTGCCATGCAGCACTGCAAGGAACCCACGATCTCACAGCTGGGGAGATCCACGGGGCTCCCTTTGCCTTGGACAGCTGTCAGTCAAATAAATTCCTGAGACAACCTGCGCGTCAAGGCCGGGGGCAGAAATGAAAGCTGACAACTCCAACGCTGGGAAATATCCTGAAATATCCTGAAATATCCTTAAATATCCTTCCCCAAAAACACAGCTGAGCCTTCTGGGGGATGGGAGTCCCTGGAGCGTCGCACATCCAACTTTTATTTTAAATAGTTTTATTTCCCCAAGGGGGGATGCCAGGAGCATCCCAGCCCTCATCTCATCAGGGATGTGGCACCTCCTCAACCCAACCTGGATCTGCCTGAATGCTGACTGCATTCACTTAAAAATATATTTAAAATATTTTTCTATATAGATCTATCTAGATAATAAATATATATATTGTATTTTATTATATATATCTCTATCTATATGTATATATTCATATAATATCTATTATATGATATATGATATACAATATATGATATATATTATGTATTATATATTATATACTATGTAGTATATATTATATACTATATAGTATATAGAATATAGTATATAGTATATAGCATATAGTATATAGTATATATTATATTATGTGTTATAGATTATATATAACATATTACATATTGCATATTATATAATAGATATGTAAATATATATTTATACTATATAGAAAATAAAATATATATTTTATATTATATTATATATATGAAATATATATTATATATATTATCTATTAGATACATTTTAAATTCTATTATATATAAGAAATATATATTACATATATTATCAACATATTTATAAATATTATTATTACATATAAATATATGTCTAACATTATAAATATATGTATTATATGTATATTACATATAATTTTTAAAAAATATATATTTACAGATGTTTTTCAGTTCCTTCACCCAAGTTTTCCATGAATGAGACAGGATTTTTAAGAAATAACATCCCTGGGAGTCGGGAGCCTCGCTTTGCCAGCCTGGCTCAGGATCCTGTGACAACGGGGCCATGGTTTGGTGGCACTCGGCCGTGTTTGGTTTATGGCTGCACTCAGTGACCTTTTAAGGTCTTTTCCAACCCAAATGATGCCCTGATCCCAAGGATTGTGCAGGTTTTTGCCTGTGCCAGAGCCCCGTGGAACCTGATCGCCCACCCGGCGTTGGGGCTCTGGGCCGTTTCCATCTGGAGACACAAACACTTTAATTTGCTAAGCTCATAATGAGGGGGCTCCTTTTACCCAGGAGAGTCCCCTAATTCCAAAGGTAAACCCTGCAAGCCCAGCCTGCGGTGCTGGGCAATGTCAGAGCTCCCTGGATTTGGCAACCAGGGAATTCCAAAGGCTCCCTCTGGCTGGGGCTGTGCCCTGCAGTGGTCGCAGGCTGGAGCTCTGTGTCTGTCGCAGTCGTCAGTGCCCCTGGTTCCATCTTCAGCAGTGAGAGGATGAGGGGAAACAGCCTCAAGGTGAGCCAGGAGAGGATTGGAAATCAGGGGGAATTCCTGCGTGGAAAGGGATGTCAAGCCTGGAAAAGGCTGCTTAGGGTGGTGTGGAGTCGCCATCCCTGGAAGTGCTCAAAAAATGTTGGAATGTGGCACCTGGGGACAGGGATGAACGTGGTGGTGGCGATGGGTTGGTGATCGGACTTGATCATCTCAGAGATCTTTTCCAGCCTGAACCATCCTGGCATTCATGATTCCCATTTTCCTGCCCATTTTCCTCCTGCATTCCAGAAGGAACTCCCCTGTAGAAATGATGATATTTTCATCCCCTGCTCTGCCCCAAGCCATATTTTCTTTTACAGTATTTACAAGATTTAAAACACTGGAATTTCCAGCTCTTCCACGATCTGTGAGGAGTTATACTGAAAATAATCATTCTACAAATAAAATTATTTGTTCAGAAAATCATTCATTCAGAAACTGAGTTATGGATAAGGGATTCCTGAGCTTTGAGCTTTAGAGAACTACGAAATTATACATAAAAATAAAAATGCAAATACAAATACAGATAAAAAGGTATAAATAATATAAATACTATAACTACTATAATGATAACTATAACTATAGCTATAACTATAACTATAACTATAACTATAACTATAACTATAACTATAACTATAACTATAACTATAACTATAACTATAACTAACTATAACTATAACTATAAATACATAAATACATAAAAACATAAATACATAAATACATAAAAATAAACACATAAATATGAATATATATACATAAATATAAGTACAAATATAAATATGAATATAAATATAAATACCAAAGAACCAGCAAGAAACGTTTCACCCTTTAAAGAGACAAAGAACTCAGCACTGAGGAGAACATGGAATTCCTCACAGGTTTTTTCCCATCCCACATGGGATCCACCCTGTAGATTAGCAGGAACTGCCATCAGAGGCATTTTAATGAAATATTAATGGCCCTGCTTTAATAGGAATTTCAGCACGACCTAAATGAAGTCATCAGGAGGGAGATATTGTCCCATTAAGCCCAGTAAAACCTTAAGCTGCTGTCTGGAGGAGAAGCTGTGGGCAGTTAAAGTGACCATCAATTTCAGCAGCTGATGTTCTTTACAAGTCTCTGAAGTGTGAAGTCCCAGCCTGGCTGATGTATTTCGCTTTAATTTCCTTTTGGAAAACAGAGCTGTGGTTAGTGGGGAACCTCCTGCACGCTCCCACACGGGCGAGGAGAGCCTGAGGAGTGCAGGCAAGGAGGAAATTATTTAACCCTTTCCAAAAGCTATACAATTTCTTTAAGTTAAGTAAAGAAAAATAAGCAGAGATGGTTTCTCCTTTAGTTCCTGCGCAAAAATAAACAAGAGTTGTGCACAGCTAATAACCAGGTTAGGGCCCCTTGCTAATATCTCCTCCAGCTCCTGAAAACTCGTTTAAAAAATCTCTTTTTCCCCATTTGCCTGCACTTCAAGCAAGTTCTAAGTCAGCAGCTCGTGCCCTCTGTAGGGGAAGAAGATAAGGATCGTGTAATTCCATCTGATTTGCCATTTCCAAGCTGTTCCTCTGCCACCAGACCACACAGGTACACGGAGCCTCCTTATCTGATGGAGCTCGCTGAGGGTTTTGGGTCAAACTCAAGGTTTTTGGGTCAAACTCCAGGTTTTTGGGTCAAACTTCAGGTTTTTGGGTCAAACTCAAGGTTTTTGGGTCAAACTCAAGGTTTTTGGGTCACACTTGAGGTTTTCAAGTCAAGCCCAAGGTTTTCAAGATGGTTCTGCTGCCAAAATGGGCTGAGAAGAGCCAAGGGGATAAAACAGAGTCAAGAGAACGCAACAAAAGATGCAATAATGGGAATATCCATCTAAATCAGGTTTAAAAGAGGAAAACTGTTCCCTGTTTTAACTGTACCATGGATATGTTGGTGTGTTTTATAAAGATAGATACTGATTATTGCAGACAGATAGAGAAACAACAAAACAACAACAGGAATGAAAATATTTGGGGGATTTTCCGTTATGTTCTTGGAAATCAATAATTTAGGAGTTAGTTATCATCATCAGGAGCACCCTGTGCTGGTATTTACCAAAAAACCAGCAAAAGCAAATTATTTATGACCTCCTAAGAGAGGGACCTGCAAATAAATCAACAGAATTTGGGGCTGGAAGTTGACTAAATGCATTTATCAATAATTGCAGTGCTTTAAATTGTTATTTTTAATAAAATTATTGTTTTTATTGAAAAGACAACAACCTGGCCTCTTACAAAGTGTTATAAAGTCACACGCATCACTGAATGCCAGGAATATATTTATAAAAAAAAACCAGAATCAGAATAATTAGAATAAAGGGAATCCATTTTATTATTCAATCTGGAGGATGACGGTGACTCTCCAGGAGTGCTGGATGCCTTGGGAAGGCTGAGCTGGAGCAGAGGCTGGACAGAGTTCCAGAATAAAGCAGGGATTGATTCAAAGCATCTCCTCCATGGATCCACCTTGGGCAGCACAAGAGCCCAGCCAGGGCTGCACCCAAGATGAACCAAAATGGCCCCAAAATGAACCCAAGGTGAACCAAAATGGCCCCAAAATGCACGGCCGGGCACGGGGTCTCTCCCTTGGATCAGCTCTGCTCCATTTGCACCTTGCAGTTCATTGTCCCATTCCAGCTTTAGCCCATCCAGTCCCACCCTGCTTGTTTTTCTCTCTCCAGCCCACGGGGTTTGTGCTCCTGGGCTGAGATTTGGATCATTTGTCCTTGGTGCCCAGCTGGAGCAGGAATTGTTTTGTCTCCCTGCTCTGTGCACAGAGCTCAGCATCCCCTGATGTGAACCCAGCCCCGCACACTGAAGCAGCACAGAACCTGAAACATAGAAAAGCTAAAAGACATCATGTTGAGCCACTAATTATCCCAGTTTCCTGGGAAAACAGACAGGGATGAGCTGAGGGGACCCTCCAGGAGTGCCACAAGTGTCCTCCCGTGCTGGCATCTCCGGAGGAACCCCTGGAGAAGAACAGCTCTGCTCATTTGCCAGAGCAGGGTGGAGAGAGAAACTAAACCTGCATTTACATTGCACATGGATATTGGATCTGCTGGGATGAAAGAAGGGCTCTCTGCTCTGCCAGACCAATCAAGGAGAACTTTTCAATGGTCTGAGCATCTCCCCTCCCTGCTGAGAGCAGCTTTTGAAGGCCAGACCCGAAGGTGGCCAAGCCACACAAGGTCCCTTCTTGTCCCCTGCTCCCATCCAGCTGTGGAACAACATGGCCCAAGAAAATTGGCAGCAAGGGACTCCCAGATTCTGCTTTTAGTGCTGATGCCCCTCAGAAGGAAAGACTTGAGAGGTTCCTTCAGATGTAGGAACTGAAACGGGGTGTGGAGGTTGAAGTGGTTTGGGAACGCGGCTTTCAGCTTTGGAGGGGGTGGTGGGAAGTGAGGAGTTTTAAGGCAAAGTTTAGCAAAGTTTGGGGTTTTTTCAGGTATAAACCCAAAGGAAAGCTGGGAATTGATCCTGCCTGGCTCCTGCAGCTGAGCCAGGCCAAATCCAGCTGCTGGACATTTGGGGATGGCTCCATGTGCCAGCCCTATGGAAAATCCCAACCCGAATCCCAGTGTGCAGCTCCAGCCACACCACTGCTGCCAACACAGCTCATGGGGGTACAAAATGTGCCTTAAAACCCCTGAAATAATGCTGAAAATCCAGTTCATTAATTCAGTGTCTGCACGTGAAGAAACCAAATTGGATCAAATAAATTCTTTTTTAAAGCCTGGATTTTACTGTAAATCAGGAGTCACCCCTGAAAATATCACCTCACCACCTGCACATCAAATGAACTGTAGGTGAGTGCGAGAATGAGGGACAAAGTTTCACTGAGGGTTTCTGCTTTGGGCAAAAATCTGAGCCCTCACAATGGAGTAAAAAATATACAGAATTTAGGGACAAAAATCAGAAATCCTGGCCTGAGGATGCAAGAGTTGCAGTTCAAGCTTGGTTACTCTCGAGATTAAATCCCAGTAATAAACGTTTCTGAATTTGTGATAGGGATTAAATTTGGGTTTAAAATCACCTAAATCTATCTAGAAATGTTTGTTCTGCTGTTCTCCTGCAGCTCTACCCTTAAAAATCCTCAGGATTTGTTGTTTGGTGAAACTCTCAGTCCATGTTCTTTAAAGGATCCTGGAGTGATGCCTCTGGAATATTTCCTGTACTTTGTCCCTTGTGGGGCTGTTTGTGAGCCTGGAGAACGATGTGGGTGTAGGAAAGCAAAAAAAAATGATAAAGATTTAACAACTTTCCAGGAAGTTTGTCTGTGTTGCTTCTTGCTGTACTCAATGTGCCTGTCCAGGGAGATGAGATGTGCATCCCATGGGATCCCTGCTCTGGGCACAGTGACATCCTGCAGCCCGATAGTGAAATCTGGGGGAGCATCCTGTCCCTGGAAGTGGAAAAAAAAAAAAAAATTCCAACCCCCAAAGGTGTTAAAGCTTCCTAAAGGCAGCTGAAGTGGGGAGCAGGGTGGTGGGCAGGAAGTCAGGAGCCTGGTGAAGCCTATTAAGATGGAAAAAGTGAAGTAATCCAGCACAGTGGGCTATTCAGGGCTGCAAAAAGTGGGAAAGGCCAAAAGGAGATGGAGGCAGGGAGATTGAAATCCAGATGGAAGCCGGGGGTCTCGGTGCAGCAGCTGTAGATCATGTCTGGCAAAGCCAAGTGTTTATTTGGACAATAATAGCCTTGAAGCCTCCTGATAAAACCATCTCCTTGCACTTCCATCCATAATACTGCCAGGGGTTTCCTTAAGTTTTCCCTTCTACTGGGATGTAAAGCAATCCCTGCTGCCGGCGTTGTGCGGAAGGAGAAGGGGGGATGAAAATGATTTCCCTTGCACTGGGCAGGGAGATTAAAAAAAAAAAGAGGGTTAAAAAAAAAAAAAAAAAAAAAAGGAAGGGTCAGTCTTTTGTTAATTTTTTTTTTTATCCACATCTTTAATTATTTCCTTGGAAAAACAGACGGGGAGATGGATCCTGGGCTCCTGAGGAAGCAGCAGAGGAAGGCGGCTGTTTTCCGAAGCCCTCTCGCCATGTGGCTGCTGCTGGGTGCCTTTTGTCTCCCTGGTTTCCTGAACATGGATGGAAAGCGTGGCCCTTTCAAACTCCAGCTCCCCCCTCCGCCTTTGTACGGTTGATAGGAGAAAGGAACCAGCTGCAAAAAAAAAAAAAAAAAAAAAAAAAAAAAAAAAGTCTTTTCATGTCTCCCGTGCTCCCTGACCCCCCTTCAACACCTTGGGGTGCCCGCTGGGATTTCCAGGATTTCTTCAGTTACATTACAGCAATCTCCTCCTCCTCCTCCTCCTTGAACTTGATGGCAGCTTGGGCTCGCAGGAACAGCTGCCTCCAGAATTTTAGAGTGGATTTTTGGGAGGAAAAAAAAAGGGAATTCTGAGCTCTTTCTTTTTCTTCGAAGAGAATGGACTCAGCCTTCCCAAAAAAGAGAATGTGGGAATGGGGTTTTGAGTTAAGACAAGAGTGAATTGAAACAAGTCTGGCTTTAAAATATTTTTCAAATATGGGAATTCATCAAGCGTGTGGGTAAATATTGAGGGCAAATTCCACACTGCGCTTCACTGCCTTGTAAAGCACTCGGTGCCTTCAGTTCCTTGGAGCAGCTGTAAAAAACCCAATGTAATCCCAAATCCAGGATCCTCATCCCATGGAGAGGGGGGAAAGATGAAGGAAATCAAGGTGCTGGATGCCAGGGAAGTGATCCTGGTCTGTTCTCTACCTAGAAGTTGGAATGCCACTGGAAGAGGCCAGAAAATGCCATTTTCAGGAGAAACTGGAAAATGCAAAGTTACAGATTTTCCTATGGCTGCCAACAGTGCTTTAAGCTTTATTGGAATTTTGGTTTTTTTAGTTTCCAACAGGAATATTTATGGAAAAAAGAAGAAAATTTCTTCTTCTCAATGCAATCATATGGAAAAGCTGCTCCTTTTTAATGAAACCATGCAGTCGGCATCATTTTCTTGATAGATGAATATAAAATCTATTTAGATGTGTTTATAGATAGATTTGAACGTACAAGGTGATGCTTGGCTGTGTGGGTTGACATCAAGAAGATAAAAATCCACTCTGTAACCTCTTATCAAGAGAAATAATCTCTATTTCGCTGAAACAGCTGCTCTTGACTTGAAGGAAACGAGGCCTTGAGAACTTTCTGCTCCCTTTAAAATTTATTCATGTCCCTGATTTTTCACTCCTGGATTTGGGCTCATTCAGCAGCTGCTGCTCTCCTTTTGCGAGGAATTTTGGTGATGTTTTTGTGGCGTTTCACCCCTTTCTCACAATCCTCAACAGGTCCCTCTCCAAGGCTCTTTCTCAGGGTCTCTGGAGGTTTTTTGCACCTTTTTCCTGCAGATTTTTTCTGTTTTTTTCTTTCCCACACATCTGTTTTCCAATCTGGAGCTCAGAATGGGATCAATCTGCCCAACACTCACCAGGAATGTACATCATAAAAAAGACAGAGGCCACATTGCAGGCGAGCCGTCAGCACGGCACAGTGACCGATATATAAAATATCGACCTGGGCTGCAGAGAGCTCGGCTTCATTTGGGGTCTTTTATGAGCTGTTGCTCCCAAAATGGACCCCCCAAAATAAAAGCTGTGGTCAGTGATGGCCCATGCTCAGAGAATATCAGGGAGGTTGTTGTGAATGTGCGCTTTAAATACAGAAGCTGAGGGTAAAAATCTGTCCAGGGCAAGGGTTTGCACTTGGATCAGCTCAGAATATTCTGGCATTGTGTGAAAAATGGTAAAAGTAGGAAGCCTTTGGGAGGGTATAATTAAACATAATTTCTTTGTATTTATAAGCTGCTTTATCATATTTTTGATTAATGAGGGACTCAAAATTCATCAGAGATTTTTTTGGGACAGCGACTTCTGTGCAGGTTTGGTTTTGTTAATATTTTGCATTTTGGGTCTGGCCACTCTGCCAGGTCTGTTGGTGCTTCCCACGTGTTTTGCTCCTGAGTTTTGGCAAGGACTGGGCTGTGGGGTTGTGTTTAGTCTGTGCGGTAGGGCTGGGATCCTTTCCCTTTTCCCATTTCCCTTTCCTTTCCCTTTTTTCCCTTTCCTTTCCCCTTTCCTTTCCCCTTTCCTTTCCCCTTTCCTTTCCCCTTTCCTTTCCTTTCCTTTCCTTTCCTTTCCTTTCCTTTCCTTTCCCTTTCCTTTCCTTTCCTTTCCTTTCCTTTCCTTTCCTTTCCTTTCCTTTCCTTTCCTTTCCTTTCCTTTCCTTTCCTTTCCTTTCCTTTCCTTTCCTTTCCTTTCCTTTCCTTTCCTTTCCTTTCCTTTCCTTTCCTTTCCTTTCCTTTCCTTTCCTTTCCTTTCTTTCCCTTTCCCTTTCCTTTCCTTTCCCTTTCCTTTCCTTTCCTTTCCTTTCCCTTCC
The DNA here is from genome assembly GCA_024865655.1 of Emberiza elegans. Taxonomy (NCBI): domain Eukaryota; kingdom Metazoa; phylum Chordata; class Aves; order Passeriformes; family Fringillidae; genus Emberiza; species Emberiza elegans. The sequence continues at coordinate 88,860,997 of JALJVW010000184.1, read as the reverse complement.
CTTCCCTTCCCTTCCCTTCCCTTCCCTTCCCCCTTTTTCCATGCGGAACCGTAAATGAGGATTCCAAGCGATGCTGCTGCGGCTTCCTCGGACACCCAGGGAGCTGAGTGCCTTGGGCAGGAGGTTTCTGCCTCCTTGCAAATATTTCTGGCCCCTTGGAAATTTATCCTGTAGGTAAAACATAAATAAACTCAGAGAGCCACTGCCTCATCGAGTAAAGACGAAAAATTCACTTCATGTTTCTCCCACCACAGGATTGCCCTGCTTTTGCTACTGATGAAAATATTTCACCTAAAAGGAGGAGAATGTCCTTCCCTTGTGTAATCAGCTGCTGCTTTATATCAAATTAGTGATTAAATCTAAAATCAGGGGAATAATTGTCCATTTTTCAGGTTGAGCTGTTGTCATTTGTCCTGCAAATGTCAGGTTTTCGACTCTGAGGCACAAAATTTGAATGTTCATCTATTTGACACTTCCAAAACTCATTTTGTTACCAATCATGGTAATAAAAGATCAAATCAGCTACTGAATATCAATAAAAGAAAACAAAATTTAAATGGAAATATGCAATTCTATCAGGCCTGAATTTCTCAGGGTTAAAGCAGACAGAAAATTGATTTCACTCCTGTCCAGGAATTGGCCAAAACCAGAAGGAATCAAAAAGTCCTGTACTTTTCTTAGCAATCCAAACTGAACCAGAGACAAATAATCTGCAATTTTCACCTTCACATCATTTGTGGAGGGTGGATTTGTCCTTTCCAAATTATAGCAAAGCTTTGAGAGCCTACATGGAATAATTCAGTGAAGAAATTGGGCCCAACCATCACCAGAGCAGTGAGAAAACAAACACGAGTGGATTAACATAATTGCTTAATCAACAGCATTCACTGAAGGGCTTGCAAGTGTGTGGAATTAATCATCTCATTGTGAGGAGCATTATGAGTAATGAGCATAATGAGAACTTTGCACAGCTGGCAACTATTTTAATCCATTAACCAGCAAAATAAATAGGCCTGGAAAAACAACATTTCGTCTTATTTTTTACTCCATAACCAGGCTTGATAGTGAATATTGGGGTTAATTAGAGGAATTAAAGGGAGAATCGTCTTCCAAACCTCCTTCCTGCCCAGCTATGAATGACAACTCCCTCCACAAGAATATTTCCCTCAGTCATAATTAATAGATTCTACATTTTCTGAGGATTTTCACTGGGAATGCTGCAGGAAATATCCTGGATGTTGACAGTCTCCAGCCAAATCCTTTAATTAGGCATGAGGATGATGGTGCAGGTCATTGCCAAAGGTTGGGGACCATCTTTAATTCCCTGTATTGATCCAGGTACAAAGTTGGTGGTCTCCACCTTGACCCCCCTGAAAAGCTGAGGGTGAATCTGGAATGTTTCAGGCATCGAGGAGCCGTTTGTGGGGATTTGGAAATCCCAGGGGGAAAATAAACCAGAATTCCAAATGCCTCGGGAGATGAACATTTGAAAATGATATGTTTTGCTTTTATCTCCAAGTTTTGGGGTCAGTTTGGGTGCCACAAACCCTCCTGTCACCCCAGCTGGGCCTGGGGAGGTCCTGTTTGGTTTGACTGAGCCCAGAGGGCTGGGATTTATTATTTATTGTGCTGTTTTCCAAAGGCTGACGTCTTCCAAGGAAATATTTACCCACAGCCATCACTGACCTGTGATGACTCAATCAATGGCAGGCTGGCAGGAAAAACCAACTTCCACCCAGGGATTTGGGAGACAAAGTGCTCCCTCCTGGCTCCAGCCAATCCATCTCTGCTCCAGTGCAAGGCAGCAGCCATCTCATTTCATCATTTTCTCGATGCCCTCCTACCGAAATAGTCTGGCTTGCAGTTCCAAATATTTAGGGAAGACATCCTCGTTTAATTAAAACCTTTAATTAAAACCTTTAATTAAAACCTTTTGCCAGGCTCAAACCATGACAATGGGGGAAAAATCTGGCCTTGCTTTTCCAGTCTGAGAGGGCTTTTCCAACCTGAAGGATTCTGTCATTCTCACTGCTGGAGAACTGGGCAACAGCACCTTCCCCCTTCCAGCTGGCCAAAGATTCCTTAGGAACAGCAAATTTAGGGATGTATAAAGCACCCATAACACTGCCTGGGTGTTTTTTCAAGCGCGATTTTCTCCTTTAAGAGCAGGGAAATGAAGAGAGGACGTTAAATAAAGCAAATAATCCTCAGCGCCCTCTGAGGTTTGGCAAAGAGAGCCGAGGGAAGCTTCTTATCTGTGGCCATCCTCCTCCAAATCCAGGCTGTCTCCTCCGTGCACTGGGTTAAACGCTGCAAAAATCCTCTCCAAACTGATAAGGAAAATGTCAGCAGGCTTTTCCTCCCTTCCTGAAGTGGGATGTTCAGACAGGGATGTGATCCAGCCTGGAAGTGCTTGAGGGAAAGTACTTCATGCATGAGCTTTGAAAGAAAACAGAATTTACAGAGTGATCACCACAGATTTCTTGTTTGGCTGCTGAAATCAGGAAGGAGGAAAGGAGTTTTTTTATTGGGGAGCAGTTGGCAAAAAGAAAAGAAAATAAATAACCAGATAACCAAAAAACCCAGAAGACTAGACATTTTTCTTGGTAACCAATATTAACTCTTAATAAAAATATTAATCTTACAGGATATTTCCACTGTTTCTCCTGTTGGAGCCAGGATATTTTCTCAGGACACATTTATGGCTATTATGATTAATCTTCATCAAGATTTGGATAAGAAAATCACCAGGAGAATTAAGTTTGAGCTTATAAGCTTAATATTGTCTACAAATGGGCTTCAGTGTTTTAAAAGCAGCATAAAATGAAGGAATAAAGGAAGCTGGTAGAATGATAGAATCCTTCAAGTTGGAAAAGCCCTCTCAGACTGGAAAGGCAAGGCCAAATATTTCCCCCATGAAGGTTTTAATTAAACGAGGATGTCTTCCCTATATATTTAGAACTGCAAGCCAGACTATTTCAGTAGGAGGGCATTGAGAAAATGATGAAATGAGATCACCAGGGGCATGAAAATTGTGGGTATTGGGCAGGGTAAAGATTTTTTGGTTAGGGAAAGAGGCTTTCCTGGTGTTCCTAAAAATTTCAGGTAAAAATACCTTCAGTTTATAGAAGAGCTTGATATCAGCAAGGATTTTGAGTATTTTGTTTTGAAAACAGGCCAGTTAAGGTGCCTTGTTTACAGCCCAATGGTTTATCCTGTTCGATGAAAAGGAAAATTCCAGGGAGCTAAATGACAAACCTGGCATTTGTTGTATCTTTTTTTTTCCTTTTCCAAAAGACTGCCCCCTTGTAAAGGAGTATTATTCATGCATTGCTTATGGTGGGGAATAAGGTCCAAAAACTGAGCTCAGATCCAGAGTCAGATCCCAGAGGAACTGGGAAAATAAGGCTCAGAAAATCTCTGATTTTACTCTTTTTTTTGGAAAGAGAAGGCCCCAAAACTTTTTTTTTTTGGAAAGAACAGGCCCTCAAACTGGTTTATTTCTGCTGGGCCAAACAATGGACCAGTCCATGGATGGATCTGGAGTCTTCAGGATTCCTTTGGTTTCTCTAAATTCCCAGGACACTTTCTAGACCCAGTTAACTGGGATCAGCACATCCATGACAGGAAACCACTGCCAAGACTGGGATGTTTCCCTCAGATCTTCCTGCAAGGCTGAGATTTGTTCAGGATCTGGTTGTGCTCTAATAACCAGGAAGGGGCTGAGCTGCTCCCAGTTCCTCCTGTGATCCAGACTTGATCTCTCTTCCCATCCAAATCCTCGTGTTCTGCTTTAGTTCTGTTTAACACTGGAAATGTGGATTTGGGACATTCCTAAAGGCATTTAGGGACTCACCACAGGGAATGTGTTCCAGTACCCCCAGAGACACCCTCAGGATGTGTTTTGGAGGCAGAAGACCACTGGGAGTTGTTGGTGGAGCAACTTGAGAGAAAATTGCGCTTTTTCTGAAATTTTCTCTTTAAAAAACCCCAATTTCCAAGATTTTCTCAAATCCCCGATTTGAGCTGATTTTGGGATGGCTCACAAAGTGGCAAAGTTTTGTTCAGGATCTGGTTGTGCTCTAATAACCAGGAAGGGGCTGAGCTGCTCCCAGTTCCTCCTGTGATCCAGACTTGATCTCTCTTCCCACCTAAATTCTCATGTTCTGCTTTAGTTCTGTTTAACACTGGAAATGTGGATTTGGGACATTCCTAAAGGCATTTAGGGACTCACTACAGGGGACCTGTTCCAGTACCCCCAGAGACACCCTCAGGATGTGTTTTGGAGGCAGAAAACCCCTGGGAGTTTTTGGTGGAGTAACTTGAGAGAAAATTGCGCTTTTTCTGAAATTTTCTCTTTAAAAAAACCCCAATTTTCAAGATTTTCTCAAATCCCTGTTTCGAGCTGGTTTTGGGGTGGCTCACAAAGGATTTGTGGATAACGCGGATTTGGGACATTCCTAAAGGCATTTAGGGACTCACCACAGGGAATGTGTTCCAGTACCCCCAGAGACACCCTCAGGATGTGTTTTGGAGGCAGAAGACCACTGGGAGTTGTTGGTGGAGCAACTTGAGAGAAAATTGCGCTTTTTCTGAAATTTTCTCTTTAAAAAACCCCAATTTCCAAGATTTTCTCAAATCCCCGATTTGAGCTGATTTTGGGATGGCTCACAAAGTGGCAAAGTTTTGTTCAGGATCTGGTTGTGCTCTAATAACCAGGAAGGGGCTGAGCTGCTCCCAGCTCCTCCTGTGATCCAGACTTGATCTCTCTTCCCTCCTAAATCCTCATGTTCTGCTTTAGTTCTGTTTAACACTGGTAACGTGGATTTGGGACATTCCTAAAGGCATTTAGGGACTCACTACAGGGGACCTGTTCCAGTACCCCCAGAGACACCCTCAGGATGTGTTTTGGAGGCAGAAAACCCCTGGGAGTTTTTGGTGGAGCAACTTGAGAGAAAATTGTGTTTTTCCCAAATGTCTGTCTTAAGAAAAACCCCAATTTTCAAGATTTTCTCAAATCCCTGTTTCGAGCTGATTTTGGGGTGGCTCACAAAGGAACCTTTTCCCTGTGGCACATCCCAAAGGTTCCCCTGAGTGCTCAGGAGCCTCTGGCAGATGTGTTTATCCGAGCTCAACCACGCAGAGCTTCCCTCCGCGTATCCCTCACACGGAGCTTTCTGCCTGGCTGCCCTTCCGCATAAACCTCTGGAACAAAAAGCCTCCGCGGCATTTTTTACCCCTTTCCTTTCATTTTTTACCCCTTTCCTTTCATTTTTTTACCCCTTTCCTTTCATTTTTTCCCCCCTTCTTCCACCAGGGTTTGGGGCTTTATCTCAGTGCCTGCAGAGGCCTCTCAGGAGGCTCTTTCTGGCCCACGTTCCCATTGGTTCAAACACGTCCCTGCCGAGCCTTTGAGCTGAAGGCGGAGATGAAGTCAACAAGTAAAATATGAAAATAAATAAAACCCCAGTTCAAACAAACCACTTGCCTCAGTAAATAGCTCCTGGCCCCCTTTCAGGGCTGGCCAGCAAATCATCTGGGCTATCTTGTTTTCCAACAGCTCGAGGGCCTTCAAAGCTTACCTTGTTTTGGAGCACTTAATTCGGCTCGGGGAGAAGTGATTCAGATATTGTTGTGTATCGATGATTCATGATGGCTCTGCTGCAAAATGAAAGCTAAGGAGTCTAATCAATAAAATTATTGAGTCCCTTTGAACCAGTTCCAGGTCAATTTTTCTTGGCAATTTTTGCACTTCCTGAATTATACCGACCCAAAGCATGAATAATGATCTAAAATTACACAATATACAGAAACCATCTGTTAGATAGACACGGGCAGGGTGATGTCATTGGGCTACTTCTAATCTGGAGCCTTGGATGCTGCCAGTGATGATGTCACGGGCTTGGCAACCCAGGGGTTGGGTTGGTAAGGCACGAGCAGCAATGTAATTTTCCCCCGGTTTTTATGGAAAGAATTGACTCGTGCTCATTATCTCCAGGAGAAATGGAAGGGCTGTGGGCTTGCATAATTCATCCTACCTGGAAGAGGGTGAGAATGGAACCAGAATCCACTGAGAGCCATCGAGGGAGCGGAGCCAAAATGTCTTGGACTTGCCCGATGTTCTCCCTCCCAGATCCCATCCCGAGCCCCCAGGCCCTCGGAGCAGCTGGATTGAACTGGCCAGCCTGGTGAGGAGGCTCAGACCTGCCACATGTGTCCAGGAGCAGCTGCCAGCTCCAGATGGGGGCCTGGATGCTCTCCTTTAATTCCAGTGAAAGCTCCACCAGGCCTCGTGCACTCAATCAAGTCCAGCCCTGCTGAGGATCACAGCAAAACTCCATATTCCATATTCTGAAATCCCATATTCCATATTCCAAAATCCCATGTTCCAAAATTCCATATTCCATATTCTATATTCCATATTCTGAAATGCCATATTCTCTATTCCATATTCCATAATCCATATTCCATATTCCATATTCTCTATTCCATACTCCATATTTCATATTCCCTAATCCATAATTCATATTCCATATTCCAAAATTCCATGTTCCATATTCCATATTCTCTATTCCATATTAGATATTCCCTATTCCCTATTCCATATTCTGAAATTCCATATTCACTATTCTGTATTTCATATTCCATACTCCATATTTCATATTCCCTATTCCATATTCTGTATTCAATTTTCCATGTTCCATATTCCATATTCTGAAATTCCATATTATTCCATATTCCATATTCTCTATTCCATATTCCCTACTCCATATTTCATATTCCAAAATTCCATATTCCTTATTCCCTATTCCATATTCTGAACTTCCAGATTTCATATTCTATATTCCATTTTCCATATTCCATATTCCCTCTTCCATATTCCATTTTTCTTCCATATTCCATATTCCATATTCCATATTCCATATTCCATATTCCATATTCCATATTCCATATTCCATATTTGATATTCCCTAATCCATATTCTGAAATTCCCTATTCCCTATTCCATATTCCAAAATTCCATATTCCATATTCTATATTCCATTTTCCATATTCTGAAATTCCATATTCCATATTCTTATTCCATATTCCTGAAATTCCATATTCCATATTCGATATTCCCTATTCCATATGCTGAAATTCCATATTCCATATTCTGTATTCCATATTCTGAAATTCCATATTCCATATTCGATATTCCCTATTCCATATTCCATATTTCATATTCCATATTCCAAAATTCCATATTCCATATTCTCTATTCCCTAGTCCACATTCCATATTCCATTTTCCATATTCCATACTGCATTCCTATTTTGAATACCATGAGGATTCCGGGTTGGAATTCTTTCCCCATCCCAGTGATAACACAGGCTGAGCTGGAGCAGAGCAGATCTGCCAGGAATTTTATCCAAATCCAGTGGCATTTGTGTCAAGGAAGGATTAAGGACTTCCATAGGGTGCAGAATCTTGGAATAACTCATCCATGGAACAGCTCAGCCTCTCTTAAGGACTGAAGGTTGAAATTTTCATCCTTTCCAACGGTTGGTGGATACCACCTTGAGCTGTTGGGAATGTGTTTATTCCAAATGTTTTTCCTTCCTGAAGGTCAGGGATGGTGTCTCCCACCACCCACCCGGGCTTGGTCGAACAACAAGGAACAAAAATTCAGGTTTTTTGTCCCATCTTCACCGTAAATAAACAGAAACACAACTTCTTTCTGACTTCTAGAAGAGAACTTTTTAATTTTCAGAACTTAAAGAACCATTAGTGGGTGGTGTTGCACCGAGTCTCCCAAGACAGGTTTGAAGAGATCTGAGTTTCATTTAAACTTTGTATAAAATTTCACTTAATTCCTGCTTGTTTATCAGGATGTGTAATTTAATTGCTCTAAGTGACTGAAAATGTATTTCTCGTTGGACGGAAATCTGTAAACAATCTGGGAGTTTCTTATTTTAACATCATTTTCATTCTTCCTTCGGGGCTCTGTAAGATAATCAAATGTTAGTTTTTCTTTCGAAATGCAGTAGTCCCGTGCACATCCCTTGAAAGGAAAATTCAGCCATGAAACCCCAAAATTCTGCTTTTAAACCTGAAATAGCCACTTCTGACTTGCAAGGACAGCTTGAGATCAGCTCAAACGCAATAAAATGTCCCACAAAATGCTGATTGTGAGTGGAAAAAAAATCTGAAAGTGTTTTGGAATAGCAACAATGGAATTGTTTAGTTGGAAAAGACCTCAAGGACTGAGTCAAATTGCTGAAAATTCAAATAGAAATGAAGGCACAATTCTGTGTGCAGCAGCTGGAGTGAGGAGATTTTGGAAATCTCTTCCTTTTCTATTTTCTCTGTCGAAATCTTCTGTATTTCAGCCCTTTCAAGCACAAAAATGGTGCTCAGAGGATAAAAATACACCATTTAATATGTAATAAATATGAATTTAATCAGCTTTATGTACAGACATTCTGTCCTCTGAGAGGGCAAATGTCAGAACATTTTTGCGGGGTTTTAAAGCAGCAATTTTGGTGAGGGGAGAAGAGAAGCCTACATTTGGGGATATCTCCAAATTAGCCATTAACTACTGCTGATTATTAGCTAATAGATTATTATTTAGCTATTAATTAGCCATTAACACCACTCTTAGAGCCAGCCTTGGAATTTCCCATTCTAAAGGGCAAGGAAGATTTAAAAAGATCACTCTTGGACCAAAAAAAAAATAAAAATAAAAATAAAGCAGGGCTGTGCCTTCTTCCCTGAAGGAATCAAGGTTTGGAATTTCTCAGCCAGCTCGGGAGTAAATTCCCCATTTTTGAGCTCCTGCTAAAGCCCAGGAGCACCCAAGGCCCGGGCTGGCCACTGAATCAAGGCTTTTGTTCAAGCCCTGTTGATGGAAATCTCTGCTCCCACTGCCCCGCGTGCTCCATCGCCATGGCAGCAGCACAGTTGATGCCTGCCCGCTGTTTTCCTTGGCAATCCATCAAAGGAGCCGGGAATGTGCGAGGTTTGGGGCAGGAGAGGCAGCCCGGGCTGCCACGGACCCGGCGGGCTTCGCTTTGGGAAGGAGCAGCCTTGGACAGCCAGGATTTTCTCTGTTTTCCGTGATATTCCGTGATATATATCAGGAATAAATTGACATGATGTTACAGAAGAGAGTTTGCCATGAATCCTGCAAAAAAAGGAGGGATTTTCTGTGTCATCTTCAACTTGAATAATGAAAAATGGGAAAAAGTGTCCTGGGTTTTGCTTCTAGAGCTGCCCAGAGCTTAAAGCCCCTGATTTCTACTCAATTCCTATTGAAGGATCAGTGCAGAAATCCCACTGATAGAAATCCCAAAGAATTTTCCCTCCAGAGCTCACATTCCCTGAGTTCTACCAAATTCCCATAAAAGGATCAGTGAAGGGAATCCCAGTGAGAGAAATCCCAAGGAGTTTTTCTTCCAGTGCTCACATTCCCAGATTTCCACTCAATTCCTGTCACAGGATCAGTGCAGGGACCCCACTGATAGAAATCAAAATTTTCATTTGAAGGATCAGTGAAGGGAATCCCACTGACAGAAATCCCAAAGAATTTTCCTATCACAGGATCAGTGCAGGGACCCCACTGATAGAAATCCCAAGGAGTTTTCCTTCCAGAGCTCACATTCCCTGATTTCCACACAATTTCTTTAAAACAATCAGTGCAGGCATCTCACTGATAGAAATCCCAAGGAGTTTTCCTTCCAGAGCTCACATTCCATGATTTCCACCCAATTCCTATCACAGGATCAGTGCAGGAATCCCAGTGATAAAAATCCCAAAGAGTTTTCCTTCCAGGGCTCATTTTCCCTGATTTCTATCCAATTCCTATCAGAGAATAAGTGAAGGAAATTCCATTGACAGAAATCCCAAGGAATTTTCCTTCCAGAGCTCACATTCCATGATTTCCACTCAATTCCTGTCAAAGGATCAGTGCAGAGACTCCACTGACAGAAATCCCAAGGAGTTTTCTTTCCAGGGCTCACATTCCCTAATTTCCATCCAGTTCCTATCACAGGATCAGTGAAAGGAATCCCACTGATAAAAATTCTGAGTTTTCCTTTCAGTGCTCACATTCCCTGATTTCCACCCAATTCCTATCACAGGATCAGTGCAGGGACCCCACTGATAGAAATCCAAGGAGTTTTCCTTTCAGTGCTCACATTCCCTGATTTCCAGGCATCTCACAGGATAGAAACCCCCTGATAGGATTTTTCCCTCCAGAGCTTAAAGCTCCTGATTTTCCCCCAATTCCTATCAAAGGGAATCTCACCCCTGTCCAGCACTTCTTGAATCCAAGGAAATTTTGACAAATGAAAACATTTACGGAACAATTTTCCTTACTTGGAAATTCAGGGAATTCCCTGAATTCCCACTTTTACAGGTTGCTTTGTCTTGGATGAGATTTATTGGCAGAATTCTTCCATGATTTCTATGGAAACAACCAAACTGTGCCAATGCCTTTGTGTTCCTTCTGCAATGAAACCAGATTGGAAAAGGACCTGGACTAGGGAGGGGGCCCAGATTTGTTTCAAAATTTGGGAAATGTGAAAACCCTGCTTTAACAGCAATAGAACAATAAATTCCTTGCAAAAATGCCGTATTTTTTAGGGATACTGTCAAGTCATTAAGGCCCCAAATTTAGGTTATCTAAAAGGAAAGGAGAAAAGCAACATGGGGTTATTTACAAGGTAAAATTGTGACTTTCATCAAATAATTAAAGAATAATTAATCGGATAAGTATTTATATTTATATAATTAAAATATTAATTAATTAATATTTAGACAACTTCTCCTTCACTCTCCTGTGAGTGAATAAACCCAGTTTGTTCAGTGGGGTTGTTCAGGCAGGTGAAATTTAAATTTTATATATTTGGCCCCAGTGTTTCAGTGTTCAGTAAGAGTGAATTTTATCCCAAAAGAAATGTTACAAATAATAATTCAGAATGTCTGAGCGCTGGCATTGGCAAAATGCTGATATCCTCAGCACCAACACAGTCCTGGCTGTTAAAATGCTGCCCAGATAATCAGATATTGATTAATTAAAACAACCCCCTCCTCTGAAAAGCAAAGATCATTTCACTCCTAATAGACACAGCACCATTATAATATTTTTTTTTTCCTTCCTCTTTCCAAGGACCTTTTGACACTCTTGATTTTTACCACCCAGAAAGACGGGTGAAAACACTCATCTTAATTTCCCTTTTTTAATTTTTTTTTTGGAGGAGGAGGAGGGGAGACAAATCTCCATCTCGAAATCTGCAGCCCAGTCGGGACTTCAAATGCTTCACTTATCTGCTATTGTAAACTCGGGGCTGTGGAGTAATACTCACCAGACAAGTCATAAATCATGAGCAGAGACAGGTGCAATAAATACCGGTGTCAGAAAGTTACAAAGTAAAATTATATTGTTTTGACAAGATGTCCAGATGCGTTGACAGCGCAGCGAGTAAATGGGCTCGCTCTGAGAGGCTCTGTTAGTGCAGGGGAGGGAGGAAAACCCAAAAAAGGACCCAAGAAAAATAACCCAAAAGCTTAAAGGCTTATCAGGAGAACGATGGAACTACTGCAGAACACCTAGGAGTACATTCGTTATCTGGGGGACTCTTCCTCTTCTTTCCTCAGTGTTCAATTGAGGGCATCTATGGAAAAAACCCAAAAAAAAAAACCCCAAAAACCCACAAACAAACAAACAAACAAACAAACAAGAACAAAAAAAACCAAACCAAAACAAAACCCCAAAACAAAACAAACAAAACAAAAAAACCAAACAAAAAAACACAAAAAAAATCCCCAAACAAACTAACAAAAAAACCACCCCCAAACAAACAAAAAAGAACAAAAAAACCAAAACAAAAGAAAACCCCAAAATAAAACAAAAACCCACAAACAAAACCCCAAACAAAACAACAAAAAAAAAAAAACCAAACAAAAAAACCCCAAAAAACCCAAAACAAAAACAAAACCCCCAAAAACAAAATAAAAAAAAAAAAAAAAACAAAAACCAAAAACCAACAAAAACCCCAAAACAAAAAATGAACAAAAAACCCCAAAAAAAACAAAAAACGAATAAAAAACCAAAAACAAATAAAAGTAAAACCCGAAACAAAGAATAAAACAAACAATGTCCACTCAGAAACCTGGTTTCAAAAAAGCAGCGTCTGAGCAAATGCTCCTGCTCCTCCCCCAACAAACTGGGAAAGCCCCAGTTCAAAAACCCGAGGAAAAACTGAAAACAAACAAACAAAAGTTCAGCAATTTCCCTGCAAATTTTCAAAACCAAGATCGCGGACAGGTTAAAACAAAACAAAAAACCAAAACCAAACCAAAGGATTATTTTTGGTTTTAACAATAACATTTTTGGAAGTTTTGTGTTTTTTTTTTTTTAGTTTTTTTTTTTTTTATAGATTTTTAAAATTTTTTTTTTAATTTTTAAAAATTTTATTTGTAATTTTTTTTTTTCTGCCTGGATATTAAATCCTCAGGAGCAGAATTCTGTCTGGGGAAGGGACGAGCACTCAAAGTCTTCCCTGCAGTGTGATAATGAGTGGAAATAACGCAGGGATCCCTCACTAAATGAGATTAGAATGAGTTGGGTCAGTGAAATTTGGTGCACTAAACCAAGGGAATCATGGAATGCTTTGGGCTGGAAGGGACCTTAAAACTCATTTTTTCCACCCCCTGCCATGGGCAGGAACACCTTCCACTAATCCAGGATGCTCCAAGCTCGCCTTGGACCTCCAGGGGTTTTTGTGCCAGATTTTTTTAATCTTTGCTCCATTGCCTTCCCAATTTTCCAAATTTAGGCATTTCCCCCCACAAATTAGCATCAGAATCTTAATACGGAAAGAAATCTGGGTGTTTGTGCCCGGGTGAAGCTTTGCCAATGTTTAGGAGAAAGCTGGAGGATGCTTTTGGCTCCCAGACGAGGCCGTTCCATGGATGCTGTTGGATTTGGAGCTTTGGGCTGCCAGGCCAGGCATCAGCACCCTGTAAAAAAACCCAATATGTTTCTGTTGAAAGGAATGTGCTACCATAAATGAAGGCACTTGAAGGTCAAAGGTCACCAGGAGTAATTAGCCCAGGCCATTAAAGGAAGAATAAAAATCATGTTTTACAAGCTGATAGAAAAGAAAGTTGAAAATAGGCCTTGGAGAGAGAAGAAAAAAAAAATAAAAATAAAACGAACAAAAATGCAGCAGCACATGGTGGGGTGGGTGTCGTTCATGGGCAGTTGGGACATGCTCACATTTATTTTCTTTATGAAAATCTGCTCCTGGCCCACTCTGAACACGTGTTCTGCTGCCAATCTGGGGAAAAGTCAATTCTCCTGTGCTGTGTATAATGTTTTAAAAGCTACCTTTAAATTGCTCGAGCCTTTTTATCATCCCCATTATCTCCTTCCTCCATCTTAAAACCTGCTTGACGTTGGAAAAATACACAGAGTTTGACAGCCAGGCTGGAGTGAAACCCAAAGATATCCTTGGAAATTGTTGGCCACTTCCCAGCAGCTCTGGGGAGAGCACAAACAGCCCACAAAGACCAGGCAGCCCCAGCGCAGGACCCTGATGGATGAGAGACCCATCAAAGAGCCCCCCAGGGCGCTGCCGTTGCCCATTTTTGCTTAAATGAAATCAAAAATGTTCAAGGCAACGCTGAAGTGGCTAAACTGGGGGAAATGGGGAGAGATTTTTAGCAGAAGTTGGAGAAAAATCCAGATGGAGGTGATGCTTCAGTTCCACGTTGATCAGGGGGTGCTTAGGGGTTGTTCAGAAGAATTTAAACATGGAAAGTAGAATTATTTTTTATTTAGATTTTTTTTTTTTTTTTTATTTTAGATTTTTTTAAACATGGAAAGTAGAACATTTTGGTTTTCCTTAGACCCTGGTTTTCCCATCCCCAGGCCAGGCCAGGCTGGGTGGGTTTGGAGCATCCTGGGATAGTGGAAGGTGTCCCTGACCATAGGAGGGGATGAGATGAATTCTAAGGTCCTTTCCAACCCAAACCTGTGGTTCTCTGATCTCAGTAATTAAGGCAATTGCTGATATCAGTAATTAAGGAAATTCCAAGAGGCTAATCAGTAAAATCAGTAATTAAGGAAATTCCAAGAGGTTTTTCAGGATGTTCCCCGTGTCAGGCTTGTCAGGGATATCCAAAGCAGTTTTGCTCCAAAGGATTCCAAGCGCTGGGAAATAACCCTGCCCTCACCACTGACATCCTGGAAACCTCAGTTTTAATTTTTTAATTAAAAAATCTTTTGATTCCCTGAGTCCTGTCACAAATAACTCTGAACGGAAATAGTTATAACCAAAAGATAGTTACAACCAAAAATAGTTAAAACAAAAAAAATTAGTTAAAACAAAAATCCCTTCAAGCTATCTCCAGCCGTTTCAGGAACCGACTTCAAACAATTTGCTTTTCACCCATTTCCTCCTCATCCCATCCCAAATCAGTGAATCCCCACGAGCTCCCCGTGGCCGATGCTGGATGTGGAGAGGGGCTGCCCGTGATAACGCCTCATGTTAATCAGCTCTGAGATGGTTTCCAGCTCTTCCTGAGCCCCCACCGCTGCAGAGGAGCCCTGTCAGCAGCAATTACCGCGAGGTCCTTGCAGAAGAAAAGGGACCCGTTTAAATTTTTGCCTCTCTGGTGTTCCCAGATCCTCCTTCAGAATGAAAAATTCCATTCCGTGGGCCCACAGGGATGTGGCGCTCCCGGAGCATCGTTTGAGCCTTGGCTCTGCGGCACAGAGGCCTTGGCGCACCAGGAACGGGAGGTGGGATGGCAAAATCCATCTGCTGCCTTGGGATGGAGCAGCAGGAACTGGGGAGCAAACAACTCTGGAGCTGCTTTGCCCTTTTGTGCAGATCGTGCTGCTAAATGGCTCTTCCATGTGTTCAGAATGAGACCACAAGTGTGGATTTTGATAAAACGCTGGTTTCAGCACGTTCTGGTGAAATCTCTCTGTCTTTAGAGGGACAGATTCTGATACCATGCTGGTTTCAACATTTTCTGGTGAAATCTCTGTTACAGAAGTGCAGATTCTGATACCATGCTGGTTTCAACATTTTCTGGTGAAATCTCTCTGTCTTTAGAGGGACAGATTTTGATAAAGTGGTGGTTTCAGCATGTTGTGGTGAAATCTCTCTGTCTTTAGAGGGACAGATTTTGTTACCATGCTGGTTTCAACATTTTCTGGATGTTACAGCACCATTCTGATACCATGCTGGTTTCAACATTTTCTGGTGAAATCTCTCTGTCTTTAGAGGGACAGATTTTGATAAAGTGGTGGTTTCAATGTTTTCTGGTGAAATCTCTGTTTTGGAAGTGCAGATATTGGCACCATGCTGTTTTCAACATTTTCTGGTGAAATCTCTCTGGTGTAGAAGTGCAGATTTTGGCAAAGTGCTGGTTTCAACATTTTTTGGTGAAATCTCTGTTATACAAGTGCAGATTTTGACAAAGTGCCGGTTTCAACCTTTTTTGCTGAAATCTCTGTTTTGAAGTGCAGATTTTGATAAAGTGCTGGTTTCAACATTTTCTGGTGAACATCTCTCTGCCTTGGACTGTCCCAGTTTCACACCAGGACTGGTTTCCCTTCACCAGGGATTCCTCCATGATCAGATATTTCCAGAGCTGTGTCTCCGCTTTGAGCTGCTCCATCCTGAAATCTTAGCCTTGATTTTCAAGTGGCAAAACTCTTTTTTTTGGCCTTTTTTCCTCACTTTACCTCCAGCGCATTCAATGACCCCACATCCCCACCTCACCTCCAGCACCCCTTTTTCCTGGGGGTGCTCCCAAACCCCTCCAGATCCCACAAATCCCTCGGAAGCTTCATCCCCAAGCCTGCAATTCCCCACAGGACACTTAGACATTTGCTTTTAATCTGGGCCCCGAGTTTGTAATGAATTCTGTAAACATAATCACGAGGCCTTTCCTAAAGGGAAGCACTCCCAAATCCCAGCCATTTTTGCTGACACTTTTGACTCTGGGCTTGATCTTTGCCCAGGTTGCCAAATAAAAAGGGCAGAGGGCAGAGTTCAAAAGCGGCCGTTTACCCCTCGGATTATTGAAAATCAAAACCCGGCGGAAACGCTCCGGAGGAATTGGAGGAAACTCCTGCCCCCCTGCTCCCCCAGGAAGGATGTCATTATATTGTTTTCTAAGGTTGGGTCTGTTTATAGAAATAAACACTTGAGTGAAAACAGGCATGAAATGCTAGAAAGGCAGAAATGCACGGGGGCTGCTCCAGCACCACAAGCATGGCTCAGGATGAGCATTCCCCCAAGTTCAAGCCTCTCTTCTCCACCAAAATCTCATTTTTTACACTTAATTTATTAATGATTTACCTGGGTGCTGATGGAGACACCCATGTGTGTATTTGGGGATGCTTAGTATCAATTATTTTATATTTTAACTGATTTCTCTCTGTTACCTCAAGGCCTTGCACAACCCAACACAACAATAAGACAGTTCCCATGTCCTCCTTTCAGACATAATTATTTATTGCAGATTTTAATGACCAGATATCAGTAATTAGCATTATCAGCTCCCATTTAAGGCACCTGAAGTGAAGCTTTCCAGATTACAACTATCCCAAGATTGTTCAAAAAGATGAATTTATGCTCCCAAACCTCATTTCCCTGCTTATTTTGTGCTCCAAGCTTCTCCAAACACAATTTTTATGTCTTCACCTGTGACTGGGAAGAGCTGGAAGATCCTGGAATGGATCTCATTTCTTATCTCCACATTTCCAATTCATTTTTTTTCACTGCATTTCCCCTCACTCCCACATGTCCCATTTCCATTCCTTGCCATTCATTGACCAATACAGAGCTTATTTTTTAGAATTTTTTAAATTTAATTGATTTTCCAACTACTTCCTGATTTTTTCCCCTTTTCTCTTCCTTCCTTTCCCTGTTTTTTTCACATCTGTGATGTGCAGCCACCACTTTGGATTTCTGGCACTTCCCACCCCATTTCTGCAGTGCTCCATTCTCCTCACGCTCCATTTTTTAGCTCTGGGTGTTGTTCCCACCTCTCTTCCTCCTCATATTTAGAAGCAGGAATAGATAGAATAATTCTAAGTGGACAATAAACCAAAAAAAAAGCCCCAACCCCCTGGCATTACATAGAAACAGGAGCACATGGGGGAGTCCATAAATCATTCTTCCTGCCACATCTGTTTTTATTTTGAAGTTTATCAGCGCGCTCGGTCGCAACGGGGATTTTGGGGGATAGGGGAAGGAGGAGGAGGGCCCCGCCGCAATATTAATCTCCCAAAGTGCCTTCCAGAACATCAGAGAACGAGGGGAAAGAAAGGCTTTTAGCTGGTCTCTGCTTTTCCTTCCTTAAGGCTGCAGATAAAGCTTGGCTGCCCACGGTGCACGGGGCTGAAAAGGGCGATTCATGGATCGCGTTATCAGCGCTCCGCCGGGAGAGCCCTCGCGGGGACCTGGCGCGGGTGGCAGATAAGACAAGCCCCAAACTGATACCTGCCCAGACAAAAACGGGCTGTGCCCCCCTCTGCCTGTCCCCGGGTGTGTCTTTGGGGATGCTTAATATCGATTATTTTATATTTCAAATGATTTCTCTCTGTTACCTCGAGGCCTCGCACAACCCAACACAACAATGAGACAGTTCCCAGGTCCTCTTTGCAGAGCTAATTATTCAATTAATTGAATAATTATTCAATTATTTTAATGACCAGATATCAGTGAAAAAGGGTGAAAATGGTGATTCATGGGTTATCAGCGCTTAAGATCAACCTTATTTTAAACTTTGCCCAGACAAAAATGATTTTCATCTTGTTACCCCTCGAGCATCTTTGGGGATGTTTAAGATTGATTATTTTATGTTTCAAATGATTTCTCTCTGTTACCTCGAGGCCTTGCAGGATCCACCACAACAATAAGACAGTTCTCATGTCACCTTTGCAGAGCTAATTATTCAATTAATTGAATAATTATTCAATTATTTTAATGACCAGATATCAGTGAAAAAGGGTGAAAATGGCGATTCATGGATCCCGTTATCAGCGCTCTGCTGGGAGAGCCCTTGCGGGGACCTCATACAGGTGGCAGATAAGACAAGCCCCAAACTGATACCTGCCCAGACAAAAACGGGCTGTGCCCCCCTCTGCCTGTCCCCACGGGGAGCGTGTGTGGGCATCTTGAGAGAGATACCCGGGTGTGTCTTTGGGGATGCTTAAGATCGATTATTTTATATTTCAAATGATTTCTCTCTGTTACCCCAAAGCTTTGCACAATCCAAAACAACAACGAGACAGTTCCTGTGTTCTCTTTTCAGATTTAATTGTACTGTGCAAATTTTAATGACCAGATATCAGTGAAAAAGGGGTGAAAAGGGGCAAAAATGGAGATTCTTGGATCCCGTTATCAGCGCTCTGCCAGGAGAGCCCTCGCGGGGGCCTGGCGCAGATAGGACAAGCCCCACACTGATCCTGCCCGGACAAAAATGGGTTTTGCCCTTTTCTTCCCCACGGGGAGTGTGTGGGCATCTTGAGAGAGACATTGGCAGTGATAAGGTTTGGTCTGTTAGAGGAGAGAGGGAAGGAGGCACAGATAGCTGGAGCCTTTCCCAGAGCTTGGAGTGACCTCAGGAAGATCCTGGAATGGATCTCGTTTCTTATCTTCACATCTCCAATTTTTTTTTTTTCACTGCATTTTCCCCCTCACTCCCATATGTCCCAGTTCCATTTACCTGCTGTTCATTGTCCAACACAGAGCTTATTTTTTTGCAATTTTTTATTTAATTGATTTTCCAACAACTTCCTGATCCCTCGCCTCTGATACAGCTGAGATTTGTTTGACATCTCCTTCCATTGTGCTCTGAGGCTGATAACTCACGCCAGGTTTGGGTTTGCAGGATCTCCACAGGGATTTGTGAGGATCAGTCCAATCATGCGTTGTCCTCCTTGTTTTCTCATTTTTGAGGTGCCCTGTGTCTCACAGCAGAAATATTTGTAAACCAGTCTTGAGAGAAACAGCACCAGAATGCTCTTTTCCACATGAAATCCTTGGTTTTGGAAGTGAATTTCAAACACTTGGGAATTCTGGTAATTTTCAGTGTCTCCCTGCAAAAACCAGAGTAATGAAGGAATAAAAAAAAAAAAAAAGAAAGAACTTGATTTAAAAAAAAATTGCACTAAAAAGAAAAGAAATGTGGGATTTTCCTTTCTTCAAAGTTTTTAAAACACCTCTCAATTGCCCAATCTCTGAGTCAGAAAAAAGTGTAATCTGACAAAGAACTTTTTTTATTTTCATCACATATTAAAATATTTTTCTGTTTTTTTCCTGTGAGGGTGGTGAGGCCCTGGCCCAGGTTACCCATTTCTAGGCACCCTGACAACAAAATGTCACCTCTGAAGCTTCCCTGTGCTATTAAAGTTTGAATCCTTCCCAAAGTGATCTCAGTCAATATCTTTATTATCTCGTTGCCACAATATTTCCCTTTTCTCCCAGAAACATCCATTTATTATAATTCCAGACTAAAGCTCAGTTTTGAGCCTGTTCTCCATCTCAACTAGGTCCTATCCTAAAACCCATTTATTTCTCCCATCATTTTGGGACAGGAGAAATCCCTCATTTCCATCTTTGGTTGGGAAGACGAGGATGTTTGGATGATTTAAATCCCCACCTGATGAGCCCAAACTGGTGTCCAGGGCTGAGATGAGCTGGGCTGCCCTCACAACAAGGGTCTGTGATGTGTTGGGAGTGTCATATTTAGGAATATAGAGACTTTTATTCCCCTCAGGATGTCAAACAGAATTAGAGGCATTGGAGTGGCCTAAAAACAGAGGCCAGACAAAATTAAGGGAATAAAAAGCAGTTCTATTTATTGAAGGGCCTTCAGGTACATTTAGGGCAGACAAAGCCCACCCAAAATGGACACAGGGTCACAGGTTCTGACACTTTTATAAGTTTGGTCCATTTGCATGTTGGGGGTTCATCTTCCAATTACAGCTCCAGCTAATGAAGTCATTCACCCCAAATTTGCTGCCCTCAACTCCCTTTTGTTTCCATCTCTGGTGCCTGAGGCAGTGAGGTGTCCTTGATTGCCAGGCCTGCAGAGGAATTGTTGTGTCTGCCCCAAATGGGAAAGCAGCAGCTCCCACTGGACATGGAGTTTAGAGTTACACACTGAAGAGCTGCAGGGTTACAAATAGATGAAAAATATAAAAGCCAAAATCCTGAGGCATCAGTGGGAGTGAGGCAGGAATGTGCTCTGAGGCCTGATGTGCGTCACAGAGGGATTTTGGAAACACACAGGTATCACCTCCTTCACATGGTGCAGTGGGCAGGGTTCCCAATCCACACCTGTGAGAAAAGGACAATATTTGCCTTGAAAGGGCCCCTCTGATGCCAGCCAGGCAGGAGAGAGGGAATGATGGGGTTCAGATGGAGCTGGAGGAGGGGATTGGGGCAGGAGCTGCCCCTTCTCAGCACTCCAGCCCCAAGCCCAGCCTGAACAGAGCCACTCATGCACAGAACATCATCCTTGGCCGCCTTTGGGTTGGAGTTTGCTTGGGGGTTGGGTTTGTTGGGTCTTTTTCCTCCAGTTCTGTGTTCAGTGCTCAAAGTGGGATTGCAAGGAGGCCAGAGAGGGATTTTCACAAGGCCTGGAGGGATAGAACACAGGGAATGGCTTCCCACGGGCAGAGGACAGGGATAGATGGGATTTTGGAGCAATTCTTCCCTGTGAGGGTGGAGAGGGGCTGGGATGGGATTCCCAGAGCAGCTGTGGCTGCCCCTGGATCTCTGGGAGTGTCCAAGGCCAGGCTGGACAGGGCCTGGAGCCACCTGGGACAGTGGAAGGTGACCCTGCCATGGCAGGGGTGGCACTGGGTGATCTTTCCTGTCCTCCCCAACCCAGATCACTCCATGACTCCTGAAATTCTTCTCAGAAAGATCTCCCTCTAAAGTGGTGGCAGATATGGCCCATCTCACCCTGTCCTCCTCTGGGCCATGCCATTGCCTCCAGAATTCCCTGGAAAGGGTCTGGATGAGGGCAGGAGCTCCCACAGCTTGGAGACACCTGAACTCACAGGGAGGTTGCTGCACTGATTTTGATGCTGCCCAATTTTCCTTATTTTCAGTCTTTTTTGACCAGTAAATCCCATGGGACCTGCTGGGAATCCTCCCGTGCTGCTTGGTACCACACAACTCCTCACATTTCTGCTGCTGGAAATTCCCAGGATTTACCTTGCAGCTTTTCTTCTGGTTTGGAGTCATGCTCTGAAAGGGGAATTTGGGATGAAAGGGTGGAAAAAATCAGGGAAAAAAAGACAAATTCCATCTGTCAGCTCACTGTCACAAGGATTTTCCTGCTTAGAGGGCTCTTCCCTGCAAAGCTGATTCCAGGTTTTTTAGCCTGTAAATCAATCTGTGTACAAAGACGACCAAAGTTTGAATAAAATCGATTTCATGTGGAACCTAGAATATTATATTCTGCTTCAGATCTGTGACTAAATGAATAAAAAACGAAGCATGAAAGCTTTTATTAAAAAATTGACACCAAAATCAATCCAACACTGAGCTGGAATTCCTGTACAGGCATCAGAACTGTGGCTATTTTCCCCCAATTAATTTGTCCAACATCCATGTGCTCTCCTTCTCCTCTCCAGCTGCCTTTTGTGCAGCAAATCCCTGCAATCCCCTTTCCAAAGTGCTGTTTACACAGCCCATGTTGACTTAGCACTTGAATTGCTCGTCTCATTTCCCTGATTCATGGGCCAGGAGGATGCTGCTCTCTTGATTTGTGGCCCAATTGATATTTTGCTTGCCCTGGGGCTACCACGACTGCTGGGGCCTGCTTTCCATGGAGTGATTAGTCTTGACAGCTGCAGCACACAATTACCTTGCCAGGCTCCCCCGAAATGCTTGGGCTGGACCAGTCTTTCCCCAAGGAAATCCTGGATGTGGGGCTGGAGAGCTGAGTTCCGAAAGATGGACTGGGAGATGTGGGCAAAAGCAGGAAATGAAAGTTAAACTAGGCAAAGATCTGCTTTCATCAAACCTCCTGCACTAATTCTATTTATTATTGTTTTGATTCTATTTATTTCTTTTTGTTGGCAATTTTTTCCTCTTTATTATCAATTTTTTCTGAATTCCACTCGGTAATGAAAATCCATTCCCCAAAATTATTCCCTTCAGTTGTATCAGCTCAAAATTCCTTCAGCACTTGTTTACAATCACCAACTCTTGTTTCTTCCCATTAATTCCTTAACTTTCAGAGGAGTTCCATCATTTCACTTTCCTCCTGTCAATCAGACTTTTCTTTCAGCTGCTTTAAATAATCAGCTGCCTCCAGCTCCCAGACTCAGTGGTTTGGTTGGTTGGGGTTGGTTTTTTTTTAATAGATAACATTAACAAAGCTCTCCTGAGGAACTGTTTACTGGAAACAGAGCAAATATCATGTTCCTTGTGCAGCCTACAAATGGCTAAAATAAAAATAAACAGAATTTCCTAGGACAGGATGCTGGAGAGGGGATTGATTCCATAATGAAAACATCCCGACAGGTTCCTTGCATATCAAGAAGTTGACTTTTAAAGGAGAAAATGGTGTTCAAAGTCCGAGTTGTCTGCAAAAGTTAATAATCACCCACTGACCATTTAGGAAGATCACAGACTCCATGGATTTTTAGAATTCCCAATCATTCTCAAGAGAGAATAAAAGTAACTCTTGATGGGATCAAGTCCATTTCTGTAGGAGGGGGTCTGGATTTACCTGTGATAGGGGATGATGGAGAATGATGGGGTCAGGATAAGTAAACCTGGAACAGGGAGTCTCCAGGTTCCCAAAACTGATACATGGCACAAACTGGAAATTCCAGATCCTCCCAAATTCCTCATTTTAATGTCATCCTAAAATTTATTTTAGGCAAAACATTGGACAAAAAAAAAAGGTTTTGCCTCCATAATCCACCAAAGCCTCAGGAGATGCAATTGACAATGTAGAAGAGCAAAATACACATTTTAATTCTTTTTTGTGCAGCTAAATCCATAAAGATCCATCCCTTAACCCCCATTTTTCCCACACAGGCTGGCAAGAGCAGCAGTAGGAGGAGAGGGAGCTTTACAGAGGGGGGGCTGAGAGGCAAATCTCTTAATTGTTACCAAAACCCCTGAGCCATATGGCCACCATAAAAAGGGGATTTTAATACACTGCTCCATTTTATGTCATCGGTTGCAAGCCGTGGATTCACTCTCACCCCCAGTAAGTCAGGACTGCAGAGAAGAAAAGCTCTGAAGTGAAAACACGGCCCATCTGTTGGCGATAGGGGCGAGCCGCGTATTCTCCCCATACATTTCTACATTTCCTGCATTGCATACGATTTCAAATATTTGCTCTTGGAACTGCAAGGTGTCCTACTGTCATAACAGTCAAGTTATTCATTAAGCTGTCAGCACCTCGGCGCATTGCTCCCACGCGGGGTCCAGCTCTGATTTTTCCATTCCCCCTCGGAGCACCCCCTCACTCATCGCCGCGCGCGGTTCCCCTCAGAACGGGTGCAACTGAGATCCTCATGTCAACAGATGTAAACCAAAGCCCTACCTTTTCCACTGCCACGCTTCCAGCCCCCCAATTTCCGAGGGCACTAATGGATTTCGAGGGCCAGCTCCAATTTGCCAGGGTTTTGTTGCTATCGATGTGATGCAGTTCTTGGCACGCACTTCTGAGCCCGGGGCCGTGAAGTCTTAAAAGCTGAGAAGTCGAGCAAAACAAGGATCAACCAAAAGCAACCCCGTGATTGATTCCCAGCGCCGGTGTTTGGGAGTGAAGCTGAGCAGATGGTTTACAACAGCAAAGCCAAGGCACCAAACTCACAGAGCTTTGCCTAAAATTGGGCTTTTGTGCTAAGCCTGACCCGCGGGCTGCCCACCTCCAGCACAGGGGGAGTTTGTGTTTGTTGCCACTCCGGTGGAATAAATAAAACAGGTCTGCTGGAAGCTGCTGAGGGTGACTTAATGCTGCTTGGTTTCTGAATTCAGCTCTTTCTGTGTGTTTTTCAGGAGCCTGAAATGGAAAGCTGCCTCGTCACTAAGACAAAACATCATACCTGGCCTGTTTTTGTAAGTTGGGATGATTAGGGATGACTGCACTCTGAGACAAGAGCAGCTGATAGGTGATTCATGTCTCTAATCTTGGCTTAGGTAGAAAGTTCAAATTCACAGAATTTTACTGATTTTCAAAGGTACCTTTGACCCATCCTGTCGCTGCCCTCAGAGCAGGGACGTCACTGACCATGGGAAAGGACAATCCAGGTGTCCCCAGGACAGCAGAAGAAGAAAGGGCCATTCACCCTGGGGAAGGGCAAAAATGTTACCCAAAAGCCCTGCCTGTAGCTAGACTCTCCCCTAGCTGGGCTGTTGGAACCATTTCTCTCTCTTCCCTGAATTTTGCCTGGTTTTCCCCCCTGTTTTTGCCTTTTTCTCACTGCTGGGTTCAGATTGATGAGGCACAGAGGGATGGACAAGCCACACACACCCAAATAATGTCACCCTTTGATTGTCATTGCTCTGGGGTTTAACTCTGGCCTTGCTACACCTCAAGGCCCTGCAGCTGGACCAGATGGTCATTTTAGCTCCCTTCCCACTGAAGTATTTTATTCCAGAATGCAGAATTAGGATAAATTCTGTGTTCTATCTGCATCCAGCCACGGTGGTTTAGCATGTCATGAGGGACACAGCTGCAAGCAGGGGCTGCTTTACCACAGCCAGGGTGGCTCTCAAGGCACCAAGCATCCCTCCAGCCCCTGTTCCAACACCTTTCCCTTCCCTTTCCTTTCCTTTCCTCTTTCCTTTCCTTTCCTTTCCTTTCCTTTCCTTTCCTTTCCTTTCCTTTCCTTTCCTTTCCTTTCCTTTCCTTTCCTTTCCTTTCCTTTCCTTTCCTTTCCTTTCCTTTCCTTTCCTTTCCTTTCCTTTCCTTTCCTTTCCTTTCCTTTCCTTTTCCTTTCCTTTCCTTTCCTTTCCTTCCTTCCCTTCCCTTCCCTTCCTTCCCTTCCCTTCCCTTCCCTTCCCTTCCCTTCCCTTCCCTTCCCTTCCCTTCCCTTCCTTCCCTTCCCTTCCTTCCCTTCCCTTCCCTTCCCTTCCTTCCCTTCCCTTCCCTTCCCTTCCCTTCCCTTCCCTTCCCTTCCCTTCCCTTCCCTTCCCTTCCCTTCCCTTCCCTTCCCTTCCCTTCCCTTCCCTTCCCTTCCCTTCCCTTCCCTTCCCTTCCCTTTCCCTTCCCTTTCCCTTCCCTTTCCCTTTCCTTTCCCTTTCCTTTCCCTTTCCTTTCCCTTTCCATTCCTGGACTTTCCTGGACTTATCTTCCCATCCCATCCCATCCCATCCCATCCCATCCCATCCCATCCCATCCCATCCCATCCCATCCCATCCCATCCCATCCCATCCCATCCCGTCCCCGCTGAGTTCCCAGCCGTGCCCGGCAGGTGGCACCGTGGAACCGCTCACCTTTTCCCGGCATAAATAACCAAGTTTTCGCTCCATTTCGAACGATTGTCATTGATTTGAGGGGAAAAGGGAGTGAAGCAGGCTCCGGGCAGCCGGGAGTGGCGTCTTTAAGGAAGGGGAGAGGGTAAGGGGGGTATCAGCGCCGCTGGGCATTGCCCTGTCCCAAACCAGCTCTGTAGCCGAGGCTCTGTCACTGATTTCTGCTTTTTGAAGAGGCTGTGCCTGTGTTTCACCATCCGGAGGTTGTCACTGTGAGCTGAGATCCCTGGGGACAGGGAAAATTTGGTATTGGTGGCAGTGACACAGCTCCTCTGGCAGCAGCCGTGTCCTCATTGTGGGCACCAGGGATGGATCCCGAATTTCCTGCCCCAAACTCACCCTGTGAAGGGCAGACAGCTCCTCTGGAGCAGCTGGACTGGCAGTTCCCATACTCCGTGGGGAATTCTGTGCATCCCGTGTGTTCTGTGCTGAGAACACCACAGGGCTTTTGGAATGAGATGATCTCTACGGTCCCTTCCAACCCAAACCATTCAACAACTCCATGAATTTAAGCTCCTCTCCCCAGGAAGAGTTGAATAAACTGTGGAGATGAAGCAAAAAATATATCTGTGCCTTCTTGGATAACCAAAAGGCATGGAGACCAGGGATGTGTACAGGACAGTGGGACAGATGAGGCTAATTCAGGGATCACCTTTCCTGTATTATAGGTAAAAATCGGAATTTCTACTCAATAACTGTCCCATCACAACTGAAGTTTAGGTTTCTTCTCAGCTACATGAGTCTTTCATGCCATGGAGGAGGATAAAGGCTGGATAATATACAGGAAAAGGCTGGTGCAGCAAGGAGGGTGGAATCAGAGATCTGGACATGGTGGGGGAAGGTGTTCCAGAATGGGTGAAGGTGTTTCAGAACAGCAGAAGGTGTTCCAGAATGGAAGTAGATGTTTCAGAATGGCAAAAGGTGTTTCAGAAAGGTGTTGCTCCCACCCTGAGGCCTGCACCCATCTCCCAGGAGGGAATGGATGTGCTGTCCATGCTGGGAGGAGGAGGAGGAGGAGCAGGGTGTGGAAGGCTTTACAGGGGCCTTTCTGCACCTGGGGCTGTTTCACTCTCAGCACCCATTCCTGGAGAAACAACCCCTCCCACTCAGCACCAATCTGCTTTAAGCCAGGCCTAAATAAATTGGGGCTGTTATATCTTTCTCCATAGCCAGGCAGAATTATTTTTTTTCCCCCTCAATGTTCTCTCCGGGCCTGTTTTTATTTCTTTCATCACCATCAAGCGCCGGCTCCTGCAGCTCTCGGTGCTGCCGTGGGCTCAGCCCTGCACAGGTTGGAGTGAGCAGGGCATGTTTGCTCTGACAGGAACTCTCAGCTGGCTCGTTAGAGCCTTCAGCAGGTGGGGCAGCCCCGAGCAGTTCATCCATCTAAATACAGACGTTATTAGGGCTGACCTCGCTTTGCAGCCCCCCTCCCCACCAGCCCGACCTTCTGTGGGATTTAATAAATGGATCCCAGCGTTGCAGGGAGCAGCCCCACGCTGGGCAGGCAGATAAGAGCAATGTCACGTTAAACATTCCATAGGAGCCTGGCAAGTGGCTCTTTGGGTGGAAGCAAATCCTGGGAAAAAATAGCTGATTTATTAATCCTGGCCGAGCGCTCGTAACAGAGCAGTTCTGGGGAGAATCAGGTTTAAAAGCTGGAGCTTGCACAGGGTTTGAATAATCATTTTCTAATTTTAGCTTCGCCAGAATGTTCTGCTCAGTGCTGTGCCACTGGGTTGGGTTTGTGGCGTGTGTGGACGTGGATCGTTGTCCTCACCCATTAAAGGGAGAAAAGATCAGATCTGGTGACAGTTGCTTTGTTTTCTCTGGACAAAATTAATCCCCAGGGTAGGAAAGAGTCAGCAGCTCTCCAGAAATAAAGAACAATCGTTTTCATAATTCCCATCTCCCTTTTGTTTTGGGGTGGTTGGAACTTCTCTGACGTTTGGAAATGTTGAAATGGGTGTGAAGCGAGGGGAGGTTTCCCAGTTTGTGCAGAGGTTGTTTTACAGCTCAATCTGTTCTGCTCCTGAGCACCAAGGCAATAAATGCACCAAACTGAAACAGGGGAGACTCCACTATCCAGGGTGAAAAATAATCTCTTTTTTTCCTAACATTTTCAAGTTCATTTCATTTTTAAGCATTGAGACAAGAAAAATGGCTTTTGATTATGTTTTATCTCTCTGACTGGATCCAAGGCTGATCTAAAATGAGACTTTCAGGAGAAAAGTTCTAAGCAATAATATTGGCTCAGGCCATCAAACATTCTTGGGTCATTAGGACTGATTAAGGTAAGAGCAAAGATTTTATTTGCTTCTGTGCCACTGGAATCAGCAGCAGAGCCTTCTCTCCATGAAGAAACCTTCTCAGATTCAATTAAAAACCCCTGAAACCTTGTCCCACTGAGCTCTGTTCCAACCCCATTGTTCTGACGTGGTCATTCCGGGGTGACTCACCAAGAACTGGAAGTCACCAGGAACAATCTCCCAGCCAGAGCTGGAAAATCTCTGTGATAACTGCGAGACACTTCAGGAAAACGTGGTCCCGTTTCTTGGAAGTGTCTGATTGCACAAATCCGTGGTGGGATTAGTAAGAGGTGGCGCTTTAGGCTGCATTTGTTCTGTCTGAGCCACGGTGATGCTCAGAGCAGAGGTTGGGGGTGAGCCTGGCAGGGAATGAATTGTGTGAGTGTGAATTTTAATTGCCCATCTCAGCCTCAAACAAATTCTGGGCTCTTTATCTGCTCCAGTGCAAACCTGCTCTTTCATCATCTCACCGAGGCTCACAATCCCTCACAAAAAAAGAGAGATTTTCCTGCATTTTGGGCCATTTTTGCTGCTTCTTCTCCCTTGGAGGGCAAAGCCAAGAACTTCCCAACCTGAGATTTCTCCTCTGAGTAGAAGAAATATTAAACAGCTACAAGCTGCCACCAAACAGAGGGGGCTTCTTATCAGCCAACGAGTAAAATCACAACGTTTTCCACGGTTTGCTTTCCTTTCCAGCTCTTTATCTGAGCTCCACACGTGGTAAAAGTGAAGCAGCACCGTAAATTGCAGGAGCAGCAGCAGCAGGGCTGAGCCAGCAGCTCTGAGCTCTGTTGCTCTTTGCCTTTCAACAGCTCCGTTCCTCCTCTGGGCTGCAGTCACACAGACACGGGCCAGGTTCAGGTTTAGGAAAACAGCAGGAAAACCCGGTGTCAGAGCCTCAGACAGGGTCCTGTTGTCTGCAGGGAGAGCAGAGCACCCATCCCTCCCCCTGTGGGGTGGATAACCCACCCTGCCCCACAAAAGGAGCCCTTGTGGTCGCGAGCAGACCTCGATTTCCTTCAGGCTGTCTGCAAACGCAGCCCTGCAGAGATGGATGGAGCAGGGGACGGACACGGGAACACCAACACTGCAGACAACGTTTCTAGAACTCCCAGCAGAAAGGAGTGGAGCTGGGTGAAAATCAAAGTTATTTTGCTGAAAAGTGTGAAGTTTAGAGGTTTTTCTTGACTATACTCACCTCGATTTTGATTAATTAATCATTGGCTTGCTAGATGTGTGTGTACACTGGGAACACTCAGAAAGCTTAGGTTTGATATTTGACAGCTGAACACTTTGATGTGACCTGTGCTTCCCAAAGCTTCTCGGAATTCTCCTTACAATACAGCTGAGCAAGCCTGAGATGCTGAGCATTGTTTTATCCCCAAAAAGGACCTTTTGCTGTATCGATTTGCATCCAAATATTTCGGTAATGAGCCCATGCAGAAGGTCTGTGCTTGGCTTGGCAGGGAAGGGAAAATCCAGTTACTTATGGCTCTGCTGAGCAGTGCTAATTACAGCCTGTGCTGGTGGGGTGTGCACATGTGAGTCATGTATGGATCACCCCTTTTCCTTTGGAAGGAGCACGGGAGGAATTTTAACTGCAGGGATGAACAGAAAAGGACCCAGAGTTAATGGTTCACCGAGGAATAAATAGTTCCTCTTCTTGACACTCGCCCGCCCAGCGCCAGACCTCAGCTGGGCTAAACCAGTAAATCATTAACTTTAATAGGGATTTGCCAGTTTACACCTCGGCAGGATCTGGCTCCCATATTTCAACAACAATTCTGCTCAGACAGAGCCAGCCCATCAGGCACGGGGGCCTGGCCACGGGGCAACAGGGCCACACAGCTGCTGCCCCACTTGGGACGCTGCAAACGCACGGCTCAGGCGGCCCGAATGCAACTTTCCAATCATATATCAGCCCCTCGGAGCAGCAGACTGTTGTGCCCACAGAGCTACTGTATTTTTGTAATGAATCAGACAGGAATAGTGCTTAAACTGCTTACCGCTGCTTTAATTTACAGCCTGTGGTAATATAGTGACAGTAATGTTGTCATCGTTTGCTCTCTTCCTCTGTGGCATCAAGCCCAGGCTTCCACGTTCTCATTTTTGGGATGGTTTCAAGCTCAGCCTTACCTCCACCCACTCAACTCCCCCCCCCATCGGATGAAATGAGATGTTCTTTAAAATTAAATAAATAAAGGAGGCCTCGCTTGATAGCTCCAGGATCTGCTGGGTTTTCTCTTCTGCCTTTAATGTGCTTTTCACCCAGGGAACAGAATGAAAACGCATTTTCTCTGGTAGGAACTGGCATGTTCGAGATGGTGTCAGAATTCAGGAACATGACAAGCAAAATACAGCTGGACTGGAGGCCTCCACCACACATGGAGGAGGAAATATTGCATTCCCATGCTGTTTTCATGCATGCGAGCGAGCAGCCACATTACAAACCCTGAAAAACATTGTGAGAACACTTGACATTTCCCAGATGGGCGGCTTGCTTGAGACTCCCCCATCTGCCTCCACTTTCTCCCTGGGAGTTTAACCCCTTGGAGCTCCTGCAGGGAAGCTCCAGGTCCTTGTCCTTGCCCCTGGAAGCTCCGTGGGGTGGTGGTGGAGGGCAGGTGACACCCAAGTCTTGGTGGGAAATGTGGTCAAGGATGTGCTGGTGGTTCTCTGTCCTCGTTTTATGGAGAGCCAAGTTCTGCACAAACCTCACTCAGGGCTGGTTTGGGACCAAAATCAGCAGCTGCTCCTCAGCTGCATCGTTTTTAATCCTGACAACATCGTGGCCTTGCTGGTTTTAAACTCCTCTCTGAGACCTCTCAGGCTTAAACTCAACGTTTTTATTCCAATAATTCCATGAAAATCTCAGGCTTAAACTCCATGTTTATTCCAATAATTCCACAAAAATCTGTGAACTCATTTTACCTGCAGAACAGGGCAGCTGCGGAACAAACCCAGCTGATTTTTTTTGGGGGCATTTCAGGTGCAAACCTGGGTGGGGTGTGAGCAGTGTGGAACATCATGCTGGGGGTTTCATCCTTGGGAGAGCTCTTACAGCCCTGAAAGGCATTATTCAAAATGATCTGCTTGCTGATTACTCCTTGATTTTGTCATAATCCTCCCTTAATTACCACATCTTGTAGGCCTGCTGACAGTTTTTTAAAGTTGGATAATTTTTTAAGGCAGACAGCTCCAAGGCAGACAGTTCCAAGACAGATATTAAGACAATATTAAGGCAGACAATATTTTAGCACTGGCAATTTTTTAAGACTGACAAATTTTTAAGACTGACAAACTTTTAAGACCGACGGTTTTTTAAGGCTGGCAGTTTTTTAATGTTAACAGTTTTTTTAAGATAGACACAATTTTGTTCACTATTAACTGTCTGAGAAAACAGCCTTTATTTCTCAGTGCCAGGCTGGTTTTTATTCAGCAGGTCACCGAACCCAAGAGCACAAAAGCAAGTCCCTTTAAAACCAGAGCCAAACACTTTCTCAGGAGTCTCCCACTGCTCAACAACTGAACAATGTCTGGCCCAGAGGCTCAGATGCCAAGGTCTACCGTGATATAAAGCTAATCTACCATCCAAAAACCCACTGGATGCAAATCAGAGCTTTAACTGCGTCCACCCTCTTTTTCTTCCTTTCTTGCTTCCCTCTTGATCTCTTCTCTTTCTCTCCCCGCAACTCCTTTATCAAAAATAACTTGGGGAAGGAAAAATAAACACTGGAAGACACTCAGCCATGTGTGCAAGCCAGGCCTGTCCCCCTGCCCTGCTCCTGCAGCCTGAAAGGAGCTGGAGCTCCACTTTTGGAGGCAGCCTGTGAAACCTCAGCCAGTTCTGCTCACAGCTGGCCCTGCCTGGCCGCTCCCAGACAAAAGACTTCCGTCTTTATCTGGCGCTTATTGAGACATCTCATTCAGCTGGAGATAAAAGGGAAGGAGATGTGCTTTGAAATCGAACCATTAGGGCGGCACAGACATCAGCATGCAAGTGCCACACACGCAAATGGCTTCAAGATGAAGCTCAGCAGAGGATCAGCCCCCGGTGCCAACCGGGGTTTGCCTGCACAGGGACCCAGCAAAGCCCTTGGGGGAGTCTGGGGCTGCGCTTGTTAAGGGAAGGAGGTGGGAGCTGGATGTGGAAGGGATCCTGGAAAGGAATGACAATGGGGGTGGATTGTTCCTGAGGAGCCCCTTGGGTTATTCACCAAAATAACTCCACCGAGCCATGGAGAATTCCGTTTTCCAATTTCCTCCTGATGTCCCACCTTGGAAATTCTCACAGGGCTTCATGAGCCGCTCCTTGTGTTTGTCACTTGTCACCGAATCGTGGAACCATGGAATTTGTAGGGTTGGAAGGGACCTGTGGAGATGACCCAGCCCTGGGTGTCCTGGGCAGTGCTGGACATGCCCAGCCCTGGTTTGCTGTAGGGAGTGATTCTGTCACACCCGGGGCTCTGGGATTGCTCCTGGAAGTCTTTGGTACCCCCAGCAAAAAGCAAATTTAGTTTTCTCACTCTCTATAACAGGGCTGTACTGCCAAACCCTCAGAGACGCCTGGTGTAACCATCTTTACCGTATTTTCACATTTATTGGATTTTCAAGGCTGAGTGACGTCTCCCAGCAGGGGAGGATCAGGATTCAGCTGAAATGACAGCAAAAGAGAGGCTTTGCCGAGGATGCTGGAGGCAGCGAGGCTCTGAGCTTGGCCATGTCCACCCAGGGTCACCTGGAGGGTCCCTGGTGACATCCCTGAGCTTCGGGATCTGCAATTACCTGCAGAGACTAAGCCAGGCTTAGCAAAGACCTTGGGGCCGCCCAGAACCCCCTGTCTGTGGGCAGAGCTGCTGAATAACCCTCGAGAGGCGTTTTATTCTGATTTTCTTCACCGCTGACGTCCCTCAGGCCGGACACACCTCGCTGGGCTTTTCAGGGAAGAATGGAGCGTTTGAAATCTGCGTCGGGAGGAACCTTCCCCTGCCTGATCGCTTTCCACCCACCGAGAAACGACCACTTAATAACGTGCAAATCTCTGGTTAAGGAATTACCGAGATTAGCCTGAAGCCTGACACTCATCCCGCAGGAGGGAGCTCACCGAGATGCTGTTGACAAAGGGAAACTTTGTTAAAGCGCGTTTAGTTCAGCTCTGCTATTGCAAGGATCCCTAAGCTGCTTTGTTTTATGAGATTTAGGGCAGAGGATTTTCTTCAAGCAAAGGGCAAAGGATTTTCTTAAAAAAGCATATTCCCCCTGGAAGGGTGCAGAGTCTCGTGGGATCTGGGGATTAGGTGTTCATTTCCTATACAAAAGCTCCATAATTGTCTAAAGGATGCCTGGATCTGAACCAGCTCCAAGTGAAACATCAAGTGCAGTGCCTGAAAATGGGGGAAAAAAGAATAATTTCACTTCATGCTACCTGCACTAGGAGTTCTGTACCTGGATCTGAACCATCAAGTGAAACATCAAGTGCAGTGTCTAAAAATGGGGAAAAAAAGAATAATTTCACTTTATGTTACCTGCACTGAGAATTCTGTGCATGGATCTGAACCAGCTCCATGTGAAACATCAAGTGCAGTGCCTGAAAAAGAGGGAAAAAAGAATAATTTTACTTTGTGTTATCTGCACTGAGAGTTCTGTACATGGATCTGAACCATCAAGCGAAACATCAAGTGCAGTGTCTGAAAATGGGGAAAAAAAGAATAATTTCACTTTATGTTACCTGCACTGAGAATTCTGTGCAGGGATCTGAACCAGCTCCATGTGAAACATCAAGTGCAGTCTGAAAAAGAAGTAAAAAAGGATAATTTCACTTCATGTTACCTGCACTAGGAGTTCTGTACATGGATCTGAACCATCAAGTGAAACATCAAGTGCAGTCTGAAAAAGAAGTAAAAAAGAATAATTTCACTCCATGTTATCTGCCCTAGGAGTTCTGTGCCTGGTTCTGAACCATCAAGTGAAACATCAAGTGCAGTGCCTGGAAAAGAGGAAAAAAAGAATAATTTTACTTTGTGTTACCTGCACTAGGAGCTCTGTACCTGGATCTGAACCAGCTCCATGTGAAACATCAAGTGCAGTGTCTGAAAAAGGGAAAAAAAGAATAATTTCACTTTATGTTACCTGCACTAGGAGCTCTGTGCCTGGTTCTGAACCATCAAGTGAAACATCAAGTGCAGTGTTTGAAAATGGGGGAAAACGAATAATTTTACTTCATGTTACCTGCACTGAGAGTTCTGTGCAGGGATCTGAACCAATTCCATGTGAAACATCAAGTGCAGTGTCTAAAAAAGAGGTAAAAAAGAATAATTTCTCTTCATGTTACCTGCACTAGGAGTTCTGTACATGGATCTGAACCATCAAGTGAAACATCAAGTGCAGTGTCTGAAAATGGGGGAAAAAGAATAATTTTACTTTGTGTTATGGATCTGAACCAACTCCATGTGAAACATCAAGTCCAGTGCCTGAAAAAGAGGTAAAAAAGAATAATTTCACTTCATGTTACCTGCACTAGGAGTTCTGTACATGGATGTGAACCATCAAGTGAAACATCAAGTGTAGTGCCTGAAAATGGGGAAAAAAAGAATAATTTCACTTTATGTTACCTGCACTGAGAGCTCTGTACCTGGAACCAGCTCCATGTGAAACATCAAGTACAGTGTCTAAAAAAGAGGTAAAAAAGAATAATTTCACTTTATGTTACCTGCACTGAGAATTCTGTGCAGGGATCTGAACCAGCTCCATGTGAAACATCAAGTGCGGTCTGAAAAAGAGGGAAAAAAGAATAATTTTACTTTGTGTTACCTGCACTGAGAGTTCTGTACATGGATCTGAACCATCAAGTGATACATTAAGTGCAGTGTCTGAAAATGGGGAAAAAAAGAATAATTTCTCTTCATGTTACCAACACTGAAAGTTCTGTACCTGAGAGCAATGGAAGGTTTATCTCCATGGATGTTGTTTGTAAAAGCCAAAAGATTTGTGGGATCTGAGGAGAAACCAGAGCAGCAGGGAGAGGAAACTGAGCACAAAAACTCTGATTTGGTGAAGTTGAGCCCGCAAGAAGATTCTTCTGGGAAGTTCCTGCTGTTCCAGAGCTCTCCTGGTCCTTTGTGATTCCCAGGATTAATTCCACATCCCAGAGGGATGCTGGCTGGGAGCCCATCAGAAGGAGCTGCTGGTGAGGATGGATGTTTCTGGAGCAGGAGCTCTCAGGAGGCACCATGAGAAGTCGCTGAACCAACAAAAAACCACAATGAAAATGCCAAATATTCTGTGCCATGTCTGGTTGGATCTGGAAGAGGTTTTACAGTGAGCCAGAGAGGAGTTTGATAAAAGGATCCATGTTCACCCCTGGAAGAATTTCCTACCGAGGTCCTTAAAAACAGAAACCAAGAAAGAAAGAATGATAAAAAAGAGAAACCTGCAACTGCTTGTTCCAATGAGCGCTTGGTTTGTCTGGTGACCAATGAGTAAAGTGTAAAATTACAAGTTTTATAAGAATGTATAAAAAGCATGAATGCTGTAATAAAACCAGGTTTGAAGCCTTCTGAAAATGGAGTGTGTTGCTTTGTATTGTCTCTGTCTCAACTCTGACAGTTGGTGCCATTCAGGATTGTTCATCCCTCAACACAAAATCAGCTTTTTCTCCAGTGATATTTGACATGTCCCTTGATATTTGATAGGCTTCCCTCCCAGGAGCATCCCTGATTTGGTGCAGCCTAAATGTTTTATGCAATCACATCTCCCATATCTCTTATCTTCTCCATTTATGGCTTGGGAAAAAATTTTTTTTAAATTTTATTTTATTTTATTTTATTTATTGAAGAGCCTTCAAAGGCCACACCCTGGCAGTACCCGGTTGGCTGCCAAAGATGGAAGCAAAAGAAGGTTTGGTCACGAGATCTCACATTTTTATAAGTTTTAGTCCATTGGCATACAGGAGCCAACTGTCCAGCTTTTTCTTTTATTGACTAAAACATTCCATGGGGATCCCAACCCTGCAGACACTTCCCCAAAATCCTCTCCCTCTGATCTGATCTTCTCTTACTTCTCCTCCAGGTGAGCCACTTGTTGCTCCTAAATATTTATTTTATTCCAGAGTGAAAATATTTTGGGCTGAACAGTTCAGGTGCCCAAAATTCTGACAATTTCACTGAAATGGAAACCCCTCATCCTTCAGGTGCTGATTAAAATCAACTGATTTCAGAATATCTTTCTTCTCAGCAGTTTGTGCACAGTAAAATATTTACACTTTGTTCATCTTGCCTCTATCAGCTCTTACAGTGATTAGTGCTGCTAAAATGAAATATAATAATAATTATTATTGTTATTATAGCCATGATAACATTTTATTTAAATTAAAGTTTTAATTTATTCATTATTCATTATTAAAATGCGTCATTTTTCCTCCTCTTAACCTTCTAGGAATTTTCCCAGTTTTGTCTGGGATCCCCTCTGGACCCCCTGGCTCAATTCTTATCTGCAGGGAGACGTCAGCTCTTCCTCAGCTGTGTGTGCACGGGGAGAAATGTGCAATTCTTCCCCGTCCCTTTGCCATCCACATGAATTTCACCACCAAAACCAATAAATATCCCCAGTTTAAACATTGCAACAGTTGTACTTTCACACCCACACAGCGAGAACAACCCGCAGCTCCACACGTACCCCTGACCAGGAAAGTTTAGACTTTGAAAATGCCTTTTTTTCTTTTTTTTTTACCTCTGTCTCTTTTTTCCCCCTCCTAAACCCTTCACGGGGATTGCCTCTTTGTAAAGTGTATAGTCTGAGCTTGGTTTTGGGTGGCTACTCCCTCTATCCCAGGGATTCTCGTGACCATATGGAGCATCCTTGCTTGACTGCACTTCACACAAACGCTGCCCAGCGGGGTGTGGGCTGGGATGGGGGCTGTTTGTTGCTGCTGCTTGGTTTTCTACAAGGATTGCTCTGCACAGGAGCTTTTTAGGGTATTCTGTGGGTTTTATCATCTCACCCCACACCAAGTCATGTTGGGCTACAAGGTGAGGCTGGATGACTCCACAAAGGACATTTAATTCTCAGGTTATGTGTTCCAGAAGAGCAAAACCATTTTTTAAAAGGGTTTTTTTTCAGACATTTCTCTGCAAGATGCACAGTTCTCTCCTGACTTGCAGCACCTCAGATATTTCCTTGTTCAGCAACAGTGATTTTTATAAAATTAAGGCTTTACAATGTTTTAAATTTACAAAATTATTCTGTCGGGTTTTCCTCTTCATGCTGGTGTTACCAAACTTCTCTCAGCTGAAATTGCTGTCAGTGAAACCTGAATTGGAGCCAGTCATGATGTTTTGAGCTGGGGTTTTTAAAGAAAATAAAAATAAGGCTGTAGGTTTTGAAATAAAATAAAACAGGCTTCTCTTGCCTTCGCTATTATTGATACTGAAGGGGTTTGGTGCAGGTGATCAAGAAGATAATAAAAATCTGGTTTTACAAACCATCTTTGAAATACCCAGCGCACTGAGGCACTTTGGAAAACGAACCACGGGGGCAATCCTGGGAAACAAAGGGGCTGGCTGCCAGCAATTCTGCCTTTAATTACCCTGAACCCACTGATTAAGGCCAGGAGCTCTCCCCTTAATCCTGACTTGCTCCTGCTGACCCTGATGGGTTTGAGACTCCGTCCCCGTTCTCCCAGGAATCCCGGGAGCTCCTTCCCGAGGCCACCTCGGTGTCCCTGGGAGCATCCTCCAGGCAGCCCTGCCTTAATTGAGTTGCTGACATTCCCCACTCCGTCCCTGTCTGCTGCCTTGCCACAGAACAAAGGAACAGCCCCTTCCCATTAAGGGCGGTAATAACTTAATTAAAACCAAGTTGGCCGCGCCGCGGGATCCAGTTTGTCATCAAGAGGCCTTCCCTGCCTTCCCCCTCTGGTTTTTGATAATCTATGCCAGATATTTAATCACTGGATACCCCGGTATAAAGCTCCCAGCCTCCATAACCAGCAGAAAGCTTGTCAAAATAAATTTTAACTTCTGACCGTGGTGGAAGCCCAACTAGGAGGTATTAAGAGAATCAGAGCTGTCAATCAGGGCTTGGGCTCACCGTTTATATTATTAATTCCAACTCTGGTGGCATGGGCTTGGGATAACAACCATCCTAAGCTGCGTTGGTCCAAAAAACACAAACCAAGAGTGGAATATATTTCGTGCCGAGGTGACGTTACTGAGTGTCCAGAGGAACTTTTTTTGTCTTTGAAAGGTGATGTTTTATTAGATTATTCTCATTGCCAAAAGACACAGCTACTGTCTGGCTTCGTTTGCTGAGGGTTTCTTTTTCTTAATGTAAAGATTTATTCTTCACACCAAAGCAGCTTAATAAGAAAAAAAGCGAAGAAATTGTTGTTTGTTTGTTTGTTTCTGGGAATTTAATTAATGCAACGTGTTCAGATGGAGACTGAACATTCTGTGGTGGGTTATGAAGTGAAAGTGGCCTCACAAATTGAAATCCAGCTCGGAGCCCATGAGTTGGAGGTATTGTTACAATGCAAACCAGCGGGAAGGATTCCAGGGAGAAAGGGGAGAAGTGTGTTAATTGAGAACAATAACACACCCAGGACCTCCAGGAGCTGGTGGCCTTAATAAAAGGAGACAATGCCATGTTGTTGCATAACCCAAATTTCAAATTCAATTTCAGTTGGAGTGATGCAGAGCTTTGTGCTTTTTCTCTGCTCATTTGCTTTGCTCTGTTCATTTCTGAGGCCATCAGAATGAAAATGGTGTCATGGGCTCTGTTGAGCTGGGCTTGAACTGGGATTCTCTCCCCCATATTAAACCCTTGATAGTGGAATCAGTTTTAAGGGTATTAAACACACAAAAGGTGAGATTTGAGGGGATGTTTGCAATGGCACAGGTTCCCTTCCACCTTGTCACAGCTCTTGCCCACTGTGGTTCTGTTGTGGCTCAAACTGGGGTGATAAGAAAGGACTGTCGGCATTGAGTTGGTCCTGAAAGGTGCAGGACTTTGAAATTCATTTAATCCCCTGGTTTTCTTCATCACTGTGAACAAACCAGGCTGAAGTTGCCTGAAGAGGATCCAAAATTCCCATTTTCCAGAGTGTCCCCCCTGGTCACCTCGAGGGTGAAGCCCTGAAGTTGTGGCAGACACACAAACCTCGTACAGTCAAGGCAGAGCTGGGGCTGAAATCCATTTTTATCTTCCCGTGTGGGACGTTTTGCCTCTTTTTCCTCAATAAAAGAAGGAATGAGGAGAAAGAAGCTCCATGAGAAAATTCCTGAGTCCTTTACACACCAGCTCCTTTACACACCAGTCCTTTACATGTGAGAGATCTGGGTGTCCTCAGCTTGGGGACTTTTTGTGGCAGCAATTTCTTGCATGGCCAGAACTCTCTGGGATTATTGATTATATTATTTTATGTATTTATCTGTGGGAATCCCTTCCCCACTGATTTCCCACCATTTTTTTTTGTTCACCCAGTCTTCCCACTTGGGTTCTTCCTGCTGGATAAAAATGCTTCCATTTAAGGAAGGTAGGAGGGTAAAATACACTACTAAATATCCTGAAAATACTAATTAAAAGTTACAGATAAAATCCTAATTATTGCCCAGGATATAATGGATCTGGTTGGAGTCCAGCCAGCACCTTTAACCTCCTGGGAGAATGGAAATTCATCCCAACAATGAACTTGCCCTCATTTTTAATAAATTTGGTGTAAGACCAAAATATAAATCCAGCCATCCTTACCTCCTCTAATTTAAGGAAATAAATGTAGAGTAGAAATCAAATACAAGCTTTAGGATATAGTATTCTAGATGCCTAAATATTCTGGAATATTTTAGGGATGAGCGAAAAATGGAGGATCTTTCCCTTCCTCCCTTTAGTCTGGGCAACAGAAATTCATCATTTATGAACTCACACAACCTTTCCTGAGCCGTGCTTGCATTTCAAAGCCATTGTGAGGCACAAACTGCAATATCTATTCTGGTTTTTCCCCCCCTCTCCTTGTCCAGCTCCACAGAATCCAGGGATGTGGTGTGTGCCTGCAGTGCTGGGATGTATTTGTGCATATCAAAAGCATCAACTCTCTCAAATCATTCATTGAAAGTTCCACTTGGCTTCGAGTCTTCCTGAAAAAAATATGTTTATTTTGTCTTCTCGACTTACTTTTCCTCGTGTCTGAGTATTGTGCCTCCAGGAAGAAAAGCTTAAATTGCTGAAGTAGGGCTTTTTTTCAAAGCCTGCCAAGAATAAAGTGGCTTAATAAGCAAGCACACAGATTTCACTTTCTTACGGGGGAAAAAAAGAAATAAAGGAAAAAAATAAGGAAAAAAAAGAGTAAGTTATTTGGAAAAGACTGGAAACTTTAGGAGCAGCGGGTATTTTCTAAAAGTGAAAAGATAAGAGCATTTTGGGAAGGAATATGGGGTTAATTTGCCATGAAACTTGGAAAGGATGAGGGCCCCGCCAACCAAGTCGGATCCATGAGCACGGGGGTGGGAATTCTGTCATGGCAGGGCCACACCTGTGGGTTCAGGGAGGATCTGTGCCTGTGAGAGGTGTTGGGGACACAGCAGGGACAGCCCATGACTGTCACCGAACACCTGAGGAGGCTGTTGCCTTGAGAAGCTGGAACAGAGGCTAGATAGAGTTAAAAGAAATAAAGTGGATATTTATTGAAGAACCTTCAAAGGCCACACCCTGGCAGATGGCTGCAAGATGGAAGCAGAAGAGGGCTTGGTCAGGAGATCTCACATTTTTCTTTTTTTAAAAATCCATTTGCATACAGGAGCCAACTGCCCAATTAATGGCTTCAAATGATGAAGTTTCATCCTCCTTGCTTGCTTGCCCACCCTCCTCTTTTCATATTGTTTGTGCTTTGGACCTGAAGTTTGACGAGATTGTCCTTGAGTCTCCAGCTGGAATCCAGCTAGAATTTGTCTTCCCCACCCTGTGAAAAGATCCCAGTAACACTCAATATAAAGCTAAAAGCTGCACGCCAAAACAGAACAGCAAAAACTTAAAACCCAAGGTATCAAGGGCGGGAACACCAGAGCTGAGGCTGCTGTCCCGTCCTGCGCCCCACATTCCTTTGGGGTTTGGATGTGCCCAGTGCCAGCCTGACCCCACACAGAGCCTGCGGTGTCCCTGTCAGTGTCCCTGTCCCAGCCTCAGCTGACGCCACTCCCTGGCCACCCACCCAGAGGACACTTCCATCCCTGAGGCACCCGAGGGAGGCTCCAGCCACCAATTGTTTTGTTTGTTTTGTTTGAGCAATATTTGTAGGAAAAACACCCCGGGAGGAGCCGTGACTCATCCTGGGAGCTGCAGAACATCCCTGATTCCTGTTCCTTCCACCAGCAAGGGCAGGGATGCTGTGAGGGAAATGCAGCAGAGCCAATCCAGGCTGAAAAATCCAATATTTAAGGCTGCCTGGAAGTAGGTGATGGCCAGGGGACACCCCAGCACTGCCACGTTCTTGGCCTCTCTGACAAAGCTTTGAATAACTCACAGTGAAAAGGCAACTCAAATGTTTTTGTTCCATTTTCACAAGTGGAACAAAAGAGAAAACAAAGAGAAGTGGAGAAAAGAAGGTTCTAGATCAAAAATGACCAACTGCAAGGTTGAGGCCCTGGTTGAGGCCCAGGCAGAAGCTGTGGTGTCCTCGCCCAGGCCATGGGTGCAGTGGTGACTCCTGGGCCTGGTGCTTCCGCCCTGATTCCTGTTCCTTCCACCAGTAAGGGCTGGGATGCTGTGAGGGAAATGCAGCAGAGCCCATTCCTGCTGCTATTCATCAGGGAAAAGCCAATCCAGGCTGAAAAATCCAAGATTTAAGGCTGCCTGGAAGTAGGTGATGGCCAGGAGACACCCCAGCACTGCCACGTTCTTGGCCTCTCTGACAAAGCTTTGAGTAACTCACAGTGAAAAGGCAACTCAGGTGTTTTTGTTCCATTTTCACAAGTGGAACAAAAGAGGAAACAAAGAGAAGTGGAGAAAAGAAGGTTCTAGATCAAAAATGATCAACTGCAAGGTTGAGGCCCTGGTTGAGGCCCAGGCAGAAGCTGTGGTGTCCTCACCCAGGCCATGGGTGCAGGCGTGACTCCTGGACCTGGTGCCACCGCCCTGATTCCTGTTCCTTCCACCAGTAAGGGCTGGGATGCTGTGAGGGAAACTCAGCAGAGCCAATTCCTGCTGCTATTCATCAGGGAAGAGCCAATCCAGGCTGAAAAATCCAAGATCTAGGTCTCCTGGAAGTAGGTGATGGACAGGGGACACCCCAGCACTGCCACGTTCTTGGCCTCTCTGACAAAGCTTTGAGTAACTCACAGTGAAAAGACAACTCAGATGTTTTTGTTCCATTTTCACAAGTGGAACAAAAGAGAAAACAAAGAGAAGTGGAGAAAACAAAGAGAAGTGGAGAAAACAAGGTTCTAGTTCAAAAATGACCAACTGCAAGGTTGAGGCCCTGTTTCACCCAGGTCTGGGCAGAGGCTGTGGTGTCCTCACCCAGGCCATGGGTGCAGTGGTGACTCCTGGGCCTGATGCCACCTCTGAGTCACTCAGCATCACTGCTCCACACCTGATCCTTCATTTATTTTTGGAGGTTTCCAGCCTGAGTACAAATAAACAAACTGAGCCCAGCCCAGGCCACAGGCTGAGGTGGGGCAGCTGCAGGGCTCTGCGAGATAATGCAGGGAAGGGACAGGGAAATGAAAACAGCAGGCAGATATTTCAGATTAATTAAGTCCATATTATTTTTACTGAGTTAATTAAGGGTGTTTAACACTTTCAGAATAGCTTGGTTTTGCTGGCCAGGGATGGAAGGAATGAGTTTTTTGCCTGACAATGTGACTGCAGTGCTCATCCAGCCTGCTGGAATCGATCAGAGCAGGAATCGGGGCACCACCAGGAGTGCAGCTCCTGAATATTGTCAGAACATCCACAAACCAGACAGGAGGGCTGTGCAAGCAAACCATCAGCTTGATCACTGTTTGATCCCTAAAATCCAACCAAATATCCACATCTCTAGCAGGAATTGCCCAGGATTTTTTAGATAACTCAATAGAGCGTCAGGGTGGAAGGGGTGGCTCTTCTCCTCAGGGCTGTGTTGCCAAATCCCCCAAATTCCACGTGGTGGCTCAGAACTGAGAATTCCCAGCTCTCCTTCTGCTCCTTTCAGGGCTTTAATCCTTCTCCACATGGATCCTCTGCCCATCAAGTTAAAAAAGTGTTCTACCTTTGGGTGATCCTGTGCCCATCAAGTTAAAAATATTTTCTACTTCACAGTGAGCTCTGGAAGACCCATGAGGCAGAATCTCCCCAGTGGATGGGACCCAAGCAAATACTGGAATGTGGAGAGTCACCCTCATAAATCCTAATTTATTTGGATTTTGCCATCACAGTTTTATTCAGGGTCTGCTGAAATTCGCTGTATTGTGTAAAGATTTCCGAATCTTTGAGCAGAGGGAGGCACTCAGGGCTGCCATGTCCTGATTAAACTTTATTTTAGATTCATCCACTGCAGAGATTTTTCAAACCTCTCATTCCACACCAGCAAAGTCACCTGTTTTCCAAGGGACACTCACTGGAAAATGTGGGCAGTCGGATTTCTCTGCGGTTCAGCCACTCCTATATTTGAAACACTGCTCTGAAAAAAAAAACCTCGAGGCTTCTTAGACCTGGAAAGTTCAATTTGTCATCATCTCACCCCTTTCTGAAGGGTTCTCATTTCCTCAGAGTCTCTTATTTTATATAAAGTCAATTTTTTCCCGTTTTTATCACACGATGATTTCACTCTTCTGCCAGTCCTTGATTAAAAAATTGCCTGAGCTGATTCGTACACAGAGTTAAAACCCAGCCTAGGATGGGGCAAAGCATCTGGTTGATATTTCAGCAATGTCTTGTGGTTAATAAGTTCTGCTTGAGCCACAGAATTCCTGCCCTGGCAGCTTTCAGGACTTTTCATGTGGAAATTTCCTCATTGCTTTGCAAAGTCGGTGCCTGCGGGGTTTTTATTCGGGTACAAAGTTTAGGGTTTGAGGACTCCACAGGACAAGTGTTGAAAAAAGTAAAATAAAATAGAATCAAATGAAATTAGATTAAGTTAAATTGAATTAATGAGCGTGTAGATTCTCCTCTGTAAAATTAGCTGCCACTATGACCCACCAAACACAGCCCTTGGTTAACACCTCTTCTTATATCATGAAAAATAAATATCTGGAGTTAAATTTGTCTGTCCAAGACATGATTTCAGACAGTTTTCTGCTTGTGACCATGTCACTAAATGATGAATACAATGCACTCCATGGTCAGGGGCTGGAAAACTATTTCAGCTCATTAAAAAAAATAATAAAGAAAAAAAGAAAAAGATGTAGTATGAAAAAAAAAAAAAAAAGATTCCTGGAATGCCAAAAGGCAGCAGAAATCCAAGGAAAAACCCCAACCTACGTCAGGCCCAATATTTATCAAGAACCTGACACCAA
Source organism: Emberiza elegans (assembly GCA_024865655.1). Lineage (NCBI taxonomy): Eukaryota > Metazoa > Chordata > Aves > Passeriformes > Fringillidae > Emberiza > Emberiza elegans. The sequence continues at coordinate 88,816,678 of JALJVW010000184.1, read as the reverse complement.
TGTGGTCGTTTCTGTGCTTGTTTACTGTTGAAATGAAGTTTATTCCAATTTGTAATCTCCAAACTTTCCTTTGGGCTCCTGGAAAGGGCACCTGGGGTTTGGATGGGGTGGGATGGAGGAGGAGGAGGAGATGAAAGGAAAGGGAGGAGGTGAGGAATCAAACCTGCCTTGCCAAAAATGTTCACACAGAAACCAAATTCCTGGGCTGGTCGTGTCTCCATTTCCCAGAGGTGTGAAAATCCAGGGTTTGAAGTGAGACCCAAATGAAACTGGGGAGATTCTGGGGCTTCTTTGCCCCTCAGGAAAACTTTTCAGGGAATCAGGGATTACAAAATCAGGCAGAAAGAGGAAATAATGGGAATTATCCAGGGGGTTGGAAATGATTCCTGAACTTTCTGGAAAGGAGCTGATGGGCATTTCAGAGCTCAGCTCAAACCAGCACAAAATACAGAGACAATCACTGCAAATTCACATTTACATTTGCATATTTCAATTTAAATTTGTATTTACATTCAAGATCTGCCACGACCTTTAAAGAGATCTTTAAAAAAGAGCTTTGAGGGATCATTCAGAGATGCCCTTTGTGAGGAACACAGAACATTTATGGCTAAAATTAACACTTCATTTTTAGCAAAACCCCTTCATAGTTTGTCCTATTTGTCTGCAAGATGTCTTAAAGCAGCTGCAGGAACAGAGAACATTCATACAAGTGGAAAAGGAGAGGGGTTTTGCAATTTATAAATCCATTATTTAATATATATATAATGTATATTATAGATATTATAGATATTTATTATATATAATATTAATTGTTATACTTTTTAGATTTATAATTAGTATAAATAAACAATGGAGAATCATTCTTATTTTAAAAATAATCACACAGCCTGAGCTTTCATCAGTAAAAAAAGTTATTTCTCTTGAAATAAGTGGAATATAAAGTACAATCTCTGTTTGCCTGAGGTACGCATGAAATGTGGAGAGGGACAGTAAAAGAATACATAAAAATGAAGTTTTTTTGCTGGACCTGCCCTTGGAAAATGATTATCTGCTCCCTCCCATCCAATAATTTCCAAATAATTCCATTTTACCTGTGGGCTGAGACAACTCCCTGAAGGAGCTACAGAGAAAGGATGATACAGAAATCACTGAACATGCCCAAACCCCTCTAATGAGACTTAATTCCGTCTGTTTGAAGCTTTGATTAATTGTATTTTTGCTTCCAATGGCTCCCAGCTTGAATGAGTGTCCGAAGCAAGGCTGAAATGATGAATTGTTTGCAGTCTACCACCACCAGGGCAAATTTATGGCTGCCCACATTACTTGGCAGAGGGAAAGGATTTCAGAAGGATTAAAAAAGTTGGGAGGAGGCCGTGGATGGAGGAAAGGCTCCGCTGGGAACAAGGAGTTGAGGCATCAAGGTCCTCATTGTCCCAAACTCAGACAGAAACCCTCCAAGCTCTGCTCTTATCTCATTTTCACGAGTGCAGAGCTCTTCCTTTTCATCCCTCGTGTTTTTTTTTTCCCTGAATAAATTTTCTTTCTTATCTCTAAAAGAGATTGGATCCCAAACACAAAACATCGTCGTGTGAGCAAAGAAAAACCAGATTTTTTTGGAGCTTAAATGGGACACAGACGGCTTCTGTCCAAGCTGCAAATCTCTCAGCACGAGGTGCAGCTCTCCTGACAGCCAGCCTGCGGCGCAACTCCCATCTCCCTCTGATTTATGGCACAATTTGGTGTGGAAATAAAGAAAATAAAGTTCTGTGGCAAGTGATGTGTGGGCTCCTCATCCAAAAAGTGGAGGAGGAAATGTCAGAAGTGTGGGACACGTGGAAATAAACCCCATTTTTCACTGCTCTCCACGAAACCAGCAGCACCGATAGCCGCTCTATCACCTTAATGAGGGATATTTAATTTATTAATCACCCTGCCTTGTCCAGGAACCTGAAATGGAGATAATGAAGAAAAGCCTGCAATTAACAGGAAAAGACTATAATCAAGCCTTTGTGGCCATTTATTTGGGCAGGAACGAGGACTCCACTCCATCATTACTCCCCACACCTTGTTCACTTTTTGGGAACATTGGCATGAGTGAGAGGAACATGTTGTGAAACTAAGCAAATACTTACCCAGGAATATTCCCGGCCCGTGTGTATTTACAGAAATATCCATTTGAGAGGGGTTTAATGGCTGCTTTGACAGGCTGTGTGCTGAAACGAGCTGCAATAATACCCTGCGACTTGGGAACTGCCTGCCCGGGGTAAATTTGGATCTCATTTATTTGCTTCAAGTGAAGCCGGGAGAGCCACGCCAGCTCTGGGGGTGAAGGTGCAGGGGATTTGTGCTTCCAGGGAAATTTGTGCTGCCAGAACCTCTCCATGCTCAGGCTGGTTACCCATCCTGTGTGCCCCCGGTGCATGCAGTGCACACACGCAGCACGCGGGGTGAATGTGTGTGAAATGTTTCAATTACCTCTAAAATAATGTTTAACATGTTCCAGACATACTGCATTAAGCAAATACCCCGGCAGTATTTGAAGCGTATTCTGTTTTTCATTTTAATAGATTGTAAATGTATTAAACACATGTTAAGAATATATTTCATATACTGCATTTGTAAAATATTATCAAATTTATATAGGCGGAAACCACAGAGCCACCACAGGATCGGCTCCAGAGCGGGCCCATTTGGGAAGTTAACCTTTTAGCACCACTGCATCAGCACAAAACAGAGGATTTTATATGATTTTGCTCAATTTTTGTTCTATTTTAAGCCCTTAACCCCTTTAGATCTAAACTTGGGGATGTGTAGATCATCTACACCCCAACCCTGGAGCTCCCTGTTTTAGTGCTGAGAGAGGAGCTCAGCATCAGAGCTGCAAAACTGCCCCGTAGCCATAGGATGAAATATCTGCTCCTCATTTAATACCCCCTCAAATCATTGGATAGGGGTTTTAGCACCACTGCATCAGCACAGAATAGAGGTTTTTATTTGATTTCACTCCATTTTTGCTCCATGTTAAGCCCTTAACCCTTTTAGCTCCAGACTTGGGGATCTGTACAACATTTACACCCCAACCCTGGAGCCCTGTTTTAGTGCTGAGAGAGGAGCTCAGCATCAGAGCTGCAAAACTGCCCCATAGCCATAAGATTAAATATCTGCTCCTCATTTAACACCCCCTCAAATCATTGGGTAGCATTAAATATCCCTATTAAAAGGCAATGCCTGCAGATATTTCACAGCTGGAAACTGAGATTCCACTCGGTTCCTTCCCCTCTGTCCTGCAAACGGAGCACGCTGCAGTTGGGTTTTGGGTTTAGGCCAAGCCCGGGAGGATGGTTTGGGTTTGAAGATGTTTTCTGAGCCCAGACACCCTCAGGTTTCTTTGAAAGCAGAACCCAGAGCTAGGTCTGTTCCTTTGGAAATGAATCCTCTCTCCTGGCTGAGCTCAGCCAAAATCCTGGAAATCAGAGCTTAACGTGAAGCAGAGGATGGGGTCTGTGAGAGCTCAGCCTCAAACGTGCAGGATTCAATCCCAGGTACCCACAATGGTCATTGAAGGGTGTAGGAATCCAACAGATTTCCATTTTTATACGTGAATAACTTCAGCTCCTTTTCATTCTCCTCCTTTAACGTGGATTGGAACAGCAAAGCCAGCCCAGACCCAGAGTGAGAACTGACATTGCCAAGTTGGATTGGACAGAAATCCCAAAGTTTTGGGTGTCTGGGGTCCAGAGCAGAGCTGGTCACTGCAATCTCTGGTTCCGCCTCTCTGCTGCTCGGTTTGGGAGCACAAACAGCACCTGGGGACAGAAAATTGCCACTTCCCAAAGTGCATGAGGTTGGGTTTAGCTTAGACAATCTCTGCTGGGTGATAAAGAGGAGAAGGATTCCTCACAGAGGAATTTTTCATCAGTGCTCAGATAAACCAGCCCAGGAGCTCCAGCTTTCCAAACATCCCAGAATGCTGGCCTTATAATGACATTTATATTTGATGTGTGGAACCTTTTACTCAACTTCTTTTAGTGCCTCCATTAGTTTACAATAAAATTTAATCATCCGAATTTATTTTCAGCTAGAAAGAAATTCTTAGTGCCAAATGCTTTTCTTAATGAAGTATTAAAACCCAAACATAACAGATGAATCAGGGAGATTTTTAGGGTTTTTTTTGCATCAGTGTCCATCCCAGCCCAGGAAAGCAACCACTGGCTTCAGGATTCTGTAATTTTTCTCATCCAGAAATTTTCAGAGATTTTAGAAGGGTTGGTGCAGGAATCATAACAGATGAATCAGGGAGAATTTTATTTTTTTGGGGGGTTTTTTGCCTCAGTGTCCATCCCAGCCCAGGAAAGCAACCACTGACTTCAGGATTCTGTGATTGTCCCCATCCAGAAATTTTCAGAGGTTTTAGAAGGGTTGGTGCAGGAACTTTCCCCAGGATATGGGGGCCAGAATATCCCAGCCAGACCCTGGAGAATGAATTACAGAGGGGGTGCACAGGTGGAAATGAAGATTCCTCAGGCCAGGACGAGGCCTTGGGTTCTTGCAGGCTGCCACTGTAAGCGCAGCCTGTATTGACACTGCAGAGCTTATTGCCAGTGACCTGGGGGGATTGGGTTTCCTGAAGCTCAGGAGATCCATTTCAGCTCCGAGGGGGAAAGATCAGACACATTCTGAAGCTCCCCAGAAGAGTTATGACAGATGTGTCACAGTAACTTAACTGCACCCTGAAAAAATATTAACTCTGAAGTGTGTTGGTTTTTCCAGGCTTATTTCACACCATTATCCACTTAACTCCCCAATAATGTCCCAGTCCTTATAACGAGCACCAGGAGATATTTGCTGTGCTTTGACTTCCCAATTATTTGGTGTGGATGAGCGAGATGAAATAACAGCCAGACATCCTGAAAAGAAAACCTCAGCTCAAATAGAAATTCTTAGTGCTAAAATTCTTTTTCTTAATCACTTTTAATAATGCAAACATAACAGATGAATCAGGGGAGATTTTAGGGGTTTTTTCAGTGTCCATCCCAGCCCAGGGAAAGCAAACCACTGGCTTCCAGGATTCTGTAATTTTTCTCATCCAGAAATTTTCAGAGATTTTAGAAGGGTTGGTACAGGAACATAACAGATGAATCAGGGAGAATTTTATTTTTTTGGGGGGTTTTTGCATCAGTGTCCATCCCAGCCCAGGAAAGCAACCACTGGCTTCAGGAATCTGTAATTCTCCTCATCCAGAAATTTTGAGAGATTTTAGAAGGGTTGGTGCAGGAACTTTCCCCAGGATATGGGGGCCAGAATATCCCAGCCAGACCCTGGAAAATGAATTGCAGAGGGGGTGCACAGGTGGAAATGAAGATTCCTCAGGCCAGGACGAGGCCTTGGATTCTTGCAGGCTGCCACTGTAAGCACAGCCTGTATTGACACTGCAGAGCTTATTGCCAGTGACCTGGGGGGATTGGGTTTCCTGAAGCTCAGGAGATCCATTTCAGCTCCGAGGGGGAAAGATCAGACACATTCTGAAGCTCCCCAGAAGAGTTATGACAGATGTGTCACAGTAACTTAACTGCACCCTGAAAAAATATTAACTCTGAAGTGTGTTGGTTTTTCCAGGCTTATTTCACACCATTATCCACTTAACTCCCCAATAATGTCCCAGTCCTGGCCAACGAGCACCAGGAGATATTTGCTGTGCTTTGACTTCCCAATTATTTGGTGTGGATGAGCGAGATGAAATAACAGCCAGACATCCTGAAAAGAAAACCTCACTCAAATATTCACCAGCGCTGCTAAAGAATTCCCTTCCCCTCACTTTTAATAATGCAGGATTTACCTTATCACATGGGATGGATTTCTGCTGCAGGAGTTCTCAGCTGGGGGAAATACAGCTGGCAAGGAGTAAATTCCCCACTTTGTCAGGTAAAATGTGGGATTGGGTTGTTGTAAAACATTGGCAGGAGGAAAATCTCAGCGGGCAACGGAGCCAAATGTCAGCCTGGAGCTGCCACCCTGCATTGCCCTGATTTGGGTTGGTCCTTCCCAGCAGCTACTGTGTGTCCTGGTGCAGAAACAGCTTCTGGAAGTGATTTTTCCCATCTGAGAGCACTTTCCTCGTTCCTTTTCCAGTAAATGTGCAGAACAGCTCGGAGAAGGAGAGATCCCAGGCTGCCTCCTCAACACGAGAAGCAGCTGCAGCCTCCATGAAACCCTGTGGTGGTGTTTGCAGGAGTCCCAGGACGAGGGGAGAGATGAGAATCTGACTCCATGTTTCAGAAGGCTGGTTTATTATTTTATTATATATATTATATTAAAAGAAAATTATATATTAAAGCTGTACTAAAAGAATAGAAGAAAGGATTTCATGGGAAGGGAAGGGAAGGGAAGGGAAGGGAAGGGAAGGGAAGGGAAGGGAAGGGAAGGGAAGGGAAGGGAAGGGAAGGGAAGGGAAGGGAAGGAAAGGAAAGGAAAGGAAAGGAAAGGAAAGGAAAGGAAAGGAAAGGAAAGGAAAGGAAAGGAAAGGAAAGGAAAGGAAAGGAAAGGAAAGGTAATAAAATCTTGTGGCTGCTCACAGCCTCGACACAGGTGGCTGTCATTGGTCATCAAGTAAAAACAATTTCACATGCTGGGTAAACAATTCTCCAAATCACAGTTCAATGCAGCAAAATGTGGGGAAGCTGAAGGTTCCCAGCTTCTCAGGAGAAAAGATCCTAAGGAAAGGATTTTTCATAAAATATGTCTGTGACAAAACCCCACCAGCACCTCGGGAGGACTGAGAGGATTTTAAAGCCCTGCATTGTCTTCCTTGCTTGAAAACACTAAATATGCCAATTAAATATGTGCAATAAATATGGATTTTGGAGACACACAGGTACAAGGCAGTGAAATCCTAAGGAGGGGAGGACAGGCACTTGACTAGAGCCAGATAAGCCATAAAAGAACATGACATTTATTTACCTGATCACACACAACCTTATTTTTGAAAGAAAAACACATTAAAGTTCATCTTGCAGGGGTTTTGCCATTGGATTTTTTTCATTTCATTATTTCATCACCTTTTTCCATAGGTAATTCTCAAAAATGCTATTTTTAATCTGACCTTGAATGACTAAAAACAAAAGCTGAAAGGATTTTTTTCTCTTTCCCAAATGGAAATAAAGATTTCCATTCGGGGTAGAGAAAAATTTGATTTGATGGCAAAAGGAACATTGTCTGAGGGTTTTTTTCCCCCTTTTTTAAAGAACTGCCATTGCCATGGGGTTCACAGTAACACATAATTTTAGGAGACCTTCACACATGGTTTTGATGGAGTTACACCAGAAATGAGTTCACCTGAGAGTCATTCTGCCCAGCTGTGAAAGAGCTGATACAAAACCAGGTTTGAGCACCAAACATGCCAAGGTGGGGCTGAGTTTGCGTTTCCCAGCTCTGGTAGGAGGCACCACAGTGGGTCCTGCTGAGGGAGATCTGCTGAGGCACCTCTTTGTCCTTTTGAGATGTGATGAGATAAACCCACATTGGGAATTCATCCACAGAATTGGCAATTAATCCACAGAATTGGGAACTAATCCACAGAATTGGGAACTAATCCACATCTGCCTCCTGCAAATCCCGCTCAGCCCCGTGGATCCAGAGCCGATTCCAGGCAAGAGGCCGCTGGGAAGGTGTCCAGTTCTCTGTACCCCATGCCCAGCTCTGGCTGCAGAATAATTTATTTCCTGCAGCTCCTCTGGCCAAGGCAAACAGCTCAGCTCCCTGTGGCCGGGCAGCTCTGCAGTGAGGAGCCTCTGTTGCAAATTGTGCACCCCAGGGGCTGCCCCGCACCGTGGGACCTGCAGGAAGCTCCACGCCAGGGCACTGTGGCAAAGGACTGGGATTTACTGGTCCTTGTGCCTCCAGAAATCCATTTCTGACCAATGGGGTGAGTTACCTTCCTCCCTACTCCGTAAAAACCCATGGGTAATTCATTTTTGGTCCTTTTTTTTTTTTTTTTTTTTTTATTTAAAACTCTAAGCAAGGTAAAATTTGTCTCAAAAGCTGAAGAAAGGAGCCTTCGAAACAAAATCTCAAGGTGTTGGTTTGTGTCTCAGAATTCATCGGGGCTGGAGGAGAGTGAAATAGGGAACTTAATTCCCTTGTGTTTTCCTGGAACATATTTTAAAGGGATATTGGAATACGTTTCCACTGAAAGCACCCCCAACAAACTCCATTTCTCACTCCTAGACCCCAGAAATCTTTTACCTACAAGGAGTTGAATGCAATGTTTTACTTTTGCTCATGGAATCAGAGAATTGTGAAATATCCTGAGCTGGGAGGGACACACAAGGATCATCCAGGATCCACAAGGATCAACCCCTGGTCATGCACAGACACGCCAAAATCCCACCCCATCCCAGGGCATCCCTGGGAGTGGTGTCCAAACTCTCCTGGAGCTCTGTGAGCCTTGGGAATGTCACCATTCCCTGGGGGCCTGGGCAGGGCTCAGCAGCCTCTGGATGAGGAACCTTTCCCTGATATCCAACAAAGTGGAAAAAGAGTGGAAAAAAAAAATGAGGTTCCTTAGAACTTCATATGGGGCAAAGCCAGAACAAACCAGAATGTTGTCCTGAGTTCAGTGGGAGCAGAATCTGCTGTTCCAACTCCTCCTTTTTCCTTTCCTTTCCTTTCCTTTCCTTTCCTTTCCTTTCCTTTCCTTTCCTTTCCTTTCCTTTCCTTTCCTTTCCTTTCCTTTCCTTTCCTTTCCTTTCCTTTCCTTTCCTTTCCTTTCCTTTCCTTTCCTTTCCTTTCCTTTCCTTTCCTTTCCTTTCCTTTCCTTTCCTTTCCTTTCCTTTCCTTTCCTTTCCTTTCCTTTCCTTTCCTTTCCTTTCCTTTCCTTTCCTTTCCTTTCCTTTCCTTTCCTTTCCTTTCCTTCTGCATTCCCAGTGCTCTGGAGCTGAGACCTGGCTCTGTTTTTCCTGGGATATCAGTGTGGGGATGACTGTGGGTCCTGCAGGGTGGCTGGGGAGGATTTGGGCTGTGCTCAAGCCATGCCTGTGACAGGAATTTGGGACCATTTTGGTTCATCTTGGGTGCAGCCCCGGCTGGGCTCCTGGGCTGCCCAAGGTGGATCCATGGAGGAGACAATCAATTGTCTTTATTTGCCGGTTCACAGGGAGCACTGAGGGGTGAGAGCCAAACACAAGGAATTTCTTCCTGAATTGTCATTTCCTTCCCATCTTCCACATGATTTTAAAGCCAAATAATTCAGAGGAGCCAAGAGTTCCATCCCTCACCTGCCTCTGAGAGCGTCACACAAAGCCAGGCTGATTTTTACATCTTTTACAAGCCCTGCCACCCCGAAGTTTCCAGATTTTCTTTACAGAATCCACCAGAAACCTATTGCAAGGTCTCCCAGCTATAATTTTTATCCTCCCGGGGTGCTGTTATCAGCAGGGCCTGATCCAGCAGATATTTTTCTGTCTGAGCACGGTAAACCAGAGCTCCAGCTGCTGCCAGTCAGGATGGATTGGCCTCAAATCCCAACATCTGGCACGTTCCCTCTCCTCGCATGAATGTCCAGCACAGGAGCTGCTCCCATGAAGAAAGTTCCTCACGGCTGGGTGTGCAGGACCTCATTCCTAATGATCTAAGACACCATATTATTAAAAAATAGTGCAAATTATGCTTTCACTTACACGGCTGCCCATGTGATATAACTCCTTTGACAAGCCTTTGTGTTTATTTTGGCTTCCCCCGAGCCCAAGCCCAGTGGAATAACTGCAGTTTTATAGATTTACAGTGGCATAACAGAAAATTGGGGCTCTGGGTGTGGAGAACCCCTGGTTGTCTGAAGCCATAATAATTCCCCAAAAAATTGTTGTGTTCCCCCTGTGGGGGCTGCTGGAGGAAAGTTTAATACAGAGGGTTTGAGGGTGGATGTTCTGATTGGGAATGAAAACGCTGCAGAGCAATGAAACAGTCTGGTGCAGACATTACAGTTATGAGATCTTTCAGCCTTTGGCTGCATTCCAGGTGTCAAATTCCTCTGTCCCTGTGGAAGGAGAAGCCAGAGGGTCTTTCTCGATACAGCGAATTTGATTTCAGCTTTTTGCTGTGCCTGGAGAGGACTCGAGCTCTGTGTTTTGCTGTCCTCCAGCAGTGTGGAGTCACCCTCTCTTTGTCACCCCTCTGATCCATCCTGCTCCTTCATTTTCCAGGCTTGGAGGCAGGAGGGTGTCCCAGCAGGAATGCTGGAGCTCTGTGGGCTGCAGGTCATGCCACAGGGTGGGGGTATGGATCTGTCCAGCAGGGAAACCCCTCCCTGAGAGGCTCCATGCCCGCATCCTGTGGGGAACCAGCGTGTCCAGCCCAGGAGCCTCAGAAACCACAGCCCGGGGAGCCACCAAAGAGCTCTTTTAGGAAAAGCTGGGAGGGACTGGCCTTTGAAATGCTGCTCAGCAGTTTCCTACCTGAGGGAATGTGTGCAAGACTTGGCTCAGCTCCCACAAGGACTCGGCCCTGTTATCAGGGTTTGGTTTCAGTCGACTTGCAAGCAAACAACGTTGAAATTCTCTGCTTTTTTCAGGGGGTTCTGCTCAGCTCCAGCCCCAAGCTGCTCCCCAGTGTGGCATTCACGTTCTCTGAAAAATCCCTTCAACCAGGATTTCTCTCCTGGGAAGCTGAGAAGTCTCAGAGAAAAAGGAAAACAATTCTTATCTCATTTGCTTCTCCTGTGTTTTGCTCATGTGGAATATGTTTGGCAATTGTTTACCCACAGGTGATTGTTCCATTGGATTCTGCTGTGAGTTGTTTTCACTCTTTGGCCAATCAGGGCCAAGCTGTGTCAGGACTCTGGAGGGAGTAATGAGTTGTCATTATTATCTGTTTTTAGCATTCTGTTAAGTATCCTTTCTGTATTCTTTAGTATAGTTTAGTAGATATATTATATATACTATATTATATTAAAGTGGTATGATACTTATGATACTATATTATATTATATTAAAGAATATAATATAATATCATAAAATAATAAATTTACCTTCTGAGAACATGGAGTCGCATTCATCATTCCTCCCTGCCACAGGGATCCCTGCAAATACAACACCCCAGGAAGGCTGAGGAGGAAAGATTTGTGCATTTTCCTCCTCAATTCCTCTTCCCAGCAACATCTGGGGTGTCTCCAACTCAACTTTCCAAAATCCCATCTGCCTGTGGCAGGGTAAGTACAAGGGACACCAACCTGGGATTGCAACTCCCAAGCAGAATTTGGGAGTGAATTCCCTGCTGCACCCCAAACCGCTCCTTTGGGACTGAAATCTTCTGAAATCCTCCTGCTCCAACAGTGCTTTGCCTGGGATTGCCTTGATGCTCAGGGAAAGAAATTGGCTGGAATCAGGGTTGGGAAGAAAGGCAGGGTTTGTGTGGAGGTGTGGGGAGGTGGAAGGAGGTAGAAAGGGGAGCCTACCTACATTTTTAACAGTTTCTTTACGAGTGTGATACAGGTATTTTCCTATAATAAACCAGTAATGATCCCAAGCAGCAAGTGCTGTTCTTGGCATCTCCTTTGATTCCAATTTGCTTTTCTTACAACTGTGGGCAAGAGTCGTGAAAATGGCCCTGCGTTACAGGTAGGGAAGGGAAGGCACTATTTTTTATACAAATAAATGTCACTCCTAAATTATCTGCTCCTGGAGCCCACCACCACCTGGTTTTTGGCCCATCTCTCCCACCTCCAAATTGGCAGCTGCCATGAAATACAGCAAGGGGATGAAATAGGGATTTGTTCCACTGAATCTGCGCTCACCTCCTGCCAAGGTGGGAGACAAATGAGTGCTGGAAAAAATCAAATGATGGAGAAGTTTCCTTCAAAAGGAAGAAGCTGAAAAGAAGAGCTTTTATTTTTAAGAAATTAGCATTGATTTCTTAATAAGTGGTTGAAGATTTCCCATCTTTTTCAGGGCACAAGGTCTCACCTTGTTTCAGAAATTGTCTTAGAGTGAATGGATCATAATCCATGGAATAAGAAAATGCTTAGGAGACAGAAGTCAGGGAATAAGAATCTCCTGTATTCTGCTCTTTGCCTCCAGCTGGCCTCAGGAATCTCATGTCATGTTGCTGTGCCTTTGGATTTCTGTGAAAACCAGGATCCTCCTGATCCCTTCCAAAAAACCTGAAGGAAAACATCTGTAAAGAAAATCCAGCTGTGTCTGTACGGAGCAGCACAGCCTGGAGAGATTCCTGGGTGAGCTCTGTGCTCCTTCTGTCCATATTCAGTTCTGTTATTGGAGTCTTTTATATTCATTATTTCTATTATTCCTCTATTCCCTCCTGTCAGCCTGATCATTCCTGATGAGGCTTTTAATATTCCTACTGAATCCAGGGTGTGGAGTTCTATTACCAGTTGAGATTTGCAAACTCATCCTTGATTAGAGATTAATTCTGAATTGAGTTTAAAAATTGAGTTAGACCAGGTTTTATTCCATTTCTAAATGAATGATAACGCTTAGAACCGAGTGCAGTGCAAGACAGCCCTTATCAAAATGATGTGGATGTTTTCATACAATAAAAATTGCATTGATGAACAAAACTACTCAGATAAGGAATAGAAATTACTCAAAAATCACTCTCAGACTCAGCTCAGGAAGGTAAGGAGGCAGTGGCCTTTCATTAAGAGCGTTTGAGGGGGTTAAAAAGGGTTATTTAGTGAAACTTGAGCTTTGAGGGTGTTCAGGTAACTGCAGAGGAACAAACTTTTGCAGGTCTCAATAATTTAGGGGAATTATATTACCTGGGCAAAAATATTCATCTTTACCTGTTCTCAAGCCCCTCATTGGAACAAAATCATTGCTCTGCTCTGCTCTGCCTTTGGACAAACCATGGAAGGGCCATTCCTGCCTTAGGAAAACTCTATCAGAGCTGGACGATGCTCCACAATTCAGCGTTTCTACCACAGGCTCGACACCGCTGCAGAAATGGAAGTGAAAGCAGGGCTCAAATCACACATTTCAGAGCACAAGCAAAGGGTGTCTGGCTGCAAGTCCAAGGCTGAGGGACATCCCAGCTCTTTTTCCTAAGGAGAACCTGTGGCACTCCAGGGACACTTTCTCAGCTGTGCCCTTTTTCTGTAGGAAATCTGTTGGGGAATTCTGTAGGAAATCTGCATTGGAACTCCTGACCCGCACATGTCCCTGGTAATCCTGGAGATAACCCTGCCCACACTTGGTTCCTTCAGCCCCACCACCCAATGACGCCTTGAGCAGGCTGAGCTGGAGCAGAGGCTGGGCAGAGTCACAGAATAAAGCAGGGATTGATTCAAAGCATCTCCTCCATGGATCCACCTTGGGCAGCACAAGAGCCCAGCCAGGGCTGCACCCAAGATGAACCAAAATGGTCACAAAATGAACCCAAGATGAACCAAAATGGCCCCAAAATGCACGGCCGGGCACGGGGTCTCTCCCTTGGATCAGTTCTGCTCCATTTGCACCTTGCAGTTCATTGTCCCATCCCAGCTTTAGCCCATCCAGTCCCACCCTGCTTGTTTTTCTCTCTCCAGCCCACGGGGTTTGTGCTCCTGGGCTGAGATTTGGATCATTTGTCCTTGGTGCCCAGCTGGAGCAGGAATTGTTTTGTCTCCCTGCTCTGTGCTCAGAGCTCAGCATCCCCTGATGTAAACCCAGCCCCGCACACTGAAGCAGCACAGAACCTGAAAAATAGAAAAGCTCAAACCTGAGCCATCACCAAAGGTGAGGTTTTCTCTAGGAAATGTCTCTGTTTGCTGAACCCAACACAAATTTTTCCCAATATTCCTGCAGGCCCTCCTTAGACTGATGGTAACAGTAAACTTCCCACCTTGCAATTCCAGGAATAGAGCTGCTGAGGTTTTCCTGTACCAGCTCCAGAGGGCCAAGACAAACCCCACTGTTGGTGGCTCCTCCAAAATACCTCAGGAAGAATGGGATGTTTCCATCCACCACTGAATATTGACTCTTGCCGTGCTGCTGACCTTCAATCATTTGATGACATCACGCTGTCCCTTTGAATCCATGTACAAATAAGCTGAATTTCCATTAGGGAACATAAAGTGCTCCATTTCGCCTCACTCTGCAAACTGTTTATGGGTTCCTCACCGCTTGCAGGATTTTTACAAGAGAACATCCACTGTTCATTTCCTGGCTCGGCTCCAACTGGACATGTTAACTTTGCCTAATTTCCAAGACATTTCATGGGGAAGGCTCCATAATACAAGGCATGTTTTTCCACCAGGGAACTCACAGTGCTTTTTCTTTTTTTTTATTTTTTTATTTTATTTTAAAGTCTATTTTTCCCAGACAAATTAAACCTCCTTTTTATGAGCTTCTTCTAAAGGGGTAGAACAGTAGCTGGCCTTGTTAGATATTAGTGCTGCTGTTGGGAAGGGCGATCGTGTAACTGCAGGGCCTCAGGATTTTACACTTTCTGGAGTTCATTAACCAAAAGCTTCTGTATTTGAACCTGCGAGGTTTGAGCTGGACGGGGCCCAGGCAGCGAAATCAATCCAGTCCCGCAGCACAGAACTAATTGTCATCATATCCAAATGTGCAAATATACAAGAAGTCTACAGCAGCAGAGGCAGGGGAAAATTGAGGGCTTTCAGCTTTTTTTTTTTTTTTTTGGGGGGTATTATGTTGCTGAAACGTTTTTTACGCACTTCCTCCCGCCATAAAATCCAACATTGGAAATATGTTTCCTATATGAAAAGATCTGTCCCCAATTGAAGGGTTTTATATCCCCTACATCCATCTAATCAAATGCTTTCCGCTGAAGTCATATATTTGACCACATATTGGTCTGGGGAGGAGTTGGAGGAGATTTCTCTTCTTGTCAAAGCTTGTAATGTCACCAGATAATTCAGCAGGAAAGGGACTTTTTTTTTTCCAGCACCTTTTTCCAGCTGTGGCACGTGAGGAGGAGGAGGAGGAGGAGGAGGAGGAGGTACCATGAGGCAGCTTCTCCTCACTGCCCTGCAGAAATGAGACTCTACATTTTAATAAGAAACCATTTCAGGTTAATTTGCTAAAGAACATGGTTGTGTCCGGCTGCATTCTTGGGCTCCACTCTGCTGGCCCTGGGTCCCAAATGGGTTTTTTTGGAAGGATCTTTGTGCCCCGGAGCTCTGTGAGCCCTCCTGTCCCCAGCTGTCCTCAGAGGAGGTCAGTGCAGCTCTGCAGAGCTCCGGTTTATCTCTGGCAGGAGTTTTGGACTTTACCTGCCATCCTCTGCAGCCTTGGCAGTGCCAGTGATGAGTGGAATCTGCTCCCAGTGCCAACATTATCACAATTGTCAGAGGAAACCCCTCATCCTCCAGTTGATGCCTTAATTTAAATGTCTGCAGAAAAGCAGAGTTTAGCCAAAATGAACCCAAAATTCAGCTTGAGTTTATTAACAGAAATGCAGCCATGAGGTTCTCTCCCATTGTGGCTTCATTGGCAATTTAATTCTTGGAGAAGGAATGAGGGGTCCGGCTCTAATCCGAGCAGATTCTTTCTAAATAAACAGGACTATATTTAATTCGCATACATTTTGAAAACTCCAAGGATGCTTCCAGAGAAGGGCTGCTTTTTTTCCTCCAAGGTGTTGCCATATGGTTTTAATTTCTCAGAAATCTATAGACCAGCTTGTTCCCTGAGAAAACTGTGCCAAGTACGGCTTGTCAAGATAGCTGAAAATGTAATTTAACATCCACTCTTTTCCTAGAGCGACTCCTGACTTGTACAGCAGCAATGTTTCTAACTGGAAAAGTCAAATGACCAGCTAAAGGATGAAATCTAAAATATTTATTATTTACTGGGCACGGAAAAGAAAATATTTTTTATTTCTTACGTTTTTAGGCACTCGTGTGATATCTACAAATTTTGACAACCTTTTTCAAAAGGGTAAATAGCATGTGCTGCTGCAGTTAGAAATGGAGCAGAGTTACACAAATAAACCAAGGGCATGAAATCTTCTCTGGGCAGATAAAAGCCCAAATCCCCAGCTGCCCACACTGGCACTGCAGAGCCATGGCTGAGCTGCCTGGGTTAAATTAAGCAAATACATCATTTCGGGTTTCCACTCCATGATTTCATGCCCGCTGCCTTTCGTATCCTTCTCCCTATCTCTGTTTATTTTTTTTGACTCAGATATGAGTGTAGTGGGCAATTAAAAGTGAATCTTACATGAGGGACCCACTGTTGGAGCCAAACATTTGCTGGGTAACTATAAACTCCGGAGTCCATCCCTGCCTTTGCTGTCACTGCGGTTGGTCCATTTTCACACTATTATTATTTTGTCTCAGAATTCCTGTGTTTATAAAATAGGGACAGGAACACAGACTAAATATAAATCCCATCGGCTTTGTAGCAGAACAGCTGAAAAAAAAAAAAAAGAAGCCTGAATATTCAGAATATTCCCAAATCTCCTGTAAGGCACCCAAGGATTGCTCGGGTAGAAACTTTAAATCATTTCTGGAGGAGAATAAAAGATGTTCCAAGGGTGATAAAATGATTTATGGATTTGTCTGGTGATTTATCAATGTGGGGTTCTTTAAAGTGGTGTCACCTTCAGGGCTGGATGGAGGGAATTGTCGCCAGCATGGACCAGTCCATCCAAAAATGCCCTCCTTGCCCCTGATTTCTGCTCAACTTTATGGATTGGACCTGGATGTTTCCAACAATTTACTATGAAATAGCAGGGTCTGAGCCTTGTTTTATTTCTATATATCCCATAAAAAGAAATACAGCACGAGAAAACCCATCCAGACACAGCAACATCTTGGAATATTGAACCCAAAAATCCAGCAAAATTTGGTTCTCTCTGAAAGGAAATGAGAAGGAAGGAAAGCAAAAAGAGGATGATAAAAATTACAGGCAAAAAGCAGTGGCAGCTTCATGATTTAAAGGTAATACTTTGTGATATTTGAAAGAATGCACCAAGGCAAATTTAAAGGAAAATTCAGCAATTTCACGTTGTAAATTGTCCCTCATGCAGAAGAAATAAAACCATCCCAGGATTTTTTGCCCCCTGATATGTTGGTGCAGATTGAGTTGTGTGGATTAAATTGATGCAAAGCCCAGCACCAGAACAGTCAGGGGAAAACTCTGTCAGATTTATTTATCTGAGGGTCTGGCAGCTCTGAAGTTCTTGGATGGCTTTTCCCATAAAACTGATGTTTTGTGAAAAAAAATTAATAAACTTTCTAATAAAGAGTCTGAGGGAAAAAAGTGACACTGAAAAAACTTTCAATGGTGAAAGAAATCCAGAATGTTCTTTGTTTTAAATATTTCATTAATAAATGGGTACATACAAAACAAAAATGAAAACACAGTTTCTGTTATAATTCTCCGAATTCCACATCTTGCCATCTCTCTGAATAGAAGAGATGATTTTTATTATCCGTTATAATGGTATTTGCAATTATTTTTTTTGCTTGTAAAAGGTATTCACCAAAAGGCAGTGCCCTGCTGGAATTCAGGGCTGAAAAGGAGAGGGGAAAGGAAAAGGAAAAGAAAGGAGGGAAAAGGAAAAGGAAGGAGGGAAAAGGAAAAGCAATGAGGAAAAAGGAAAAGGAGGGGAAAAGGAAAAGGAGGGGAGGAAAAAGGAAAAGGGGGGCAAAGGAAGAGGGAAAAGAAAAAGGAAGGAGGAAAAGGAAGGAGGAAAAAGGAAAAATATGAAGGAAAAAGGAAAAGGATGAAGAAAAAGGAAAAGGATGAAGGAAAAAGGAAAAGGTAGGGAAAAGGAAAAGAAAGGAGGAAAAGGGGAAAGGCAGGGAGTAAAAGGAAAAGGAGGGAGGAAAAGGAAAAGGAAAAGGAAAAGGAAAAGGAAAAGGAAAAGGAAAAGGAAAAGGAAAAGGAAAAGGAAAAGGAAAAGGAAAAGGAAAAGGAAAAGGAAAAGGAAAAGGAAAAGGAAAAGGAAAAGGAAAAGGAAAAAGGAAAGAGAAAGGAAAAAGGGAAAAGGAAAAGGATGGAGGAAAACTGCAAGGCTGTGGATGGGAGCACCCATCCAGGGATGGACCCACTGCAGGGATGTTTGGGATGGTTTCCTTTCCCAGTTTTTCCCCTTGTCCCAATGATCCATGAGCAATCCTGCTGAGGATAAACCCTCCCAACTCCACAGAGCTGTCGCATCCAAGCCTGAAAAACGTGGGACATGCAAGATTGTCTTCCAATATTGATTCCCAATGGGAGAGAACAGGGTTAAACGTGCCAGGCCAAGCTGGAATGTCTTGGCCACTCCCTTTCCCCATTTTTAGGTTTGTTTGTTGGGATCTTGGGAAGAAAGGGCAAGCTGGGTTGAATGCAGATAAATAAATAAATCTGCAGAGATATTTTCACCACGCTGCTGTTGACTTTGAGCCCTGCTGTCTAAAGCAGGACATCAACAGGCTGAGTGTCCTCCCTGCTCCTGCAAAACCACCCGGCTATTCCAGGCCTGTGGGCACCATTTGGGTACAATGGACTTCCCTTCAGGAACCTGGTCTCCTCCCAGCTTTATATGTTTATGTACAGACAAGACTTTTTGTAGTTTCAGGGCTGTCAGCTCAGCCCAGGAGGTTGTTCCAGCTCAGGAGCCTGAGGCAAATTTAGGAGAGGATTTCTGTGGCCAGGATCAGGGCATGGTCTCAGGAGCGTGGGTTTCACAGCATCAGGGAATGGATTTGGGATGGGAGGAACCTTAGATTTCATCTCATTTCACCCCCTGCCATGGGCAAGGACATCTTCCACTATCCCAGGTGGCTTCAGGCCCCATCCAACCTGGCCTGGGACACTCCCAGGGATGGAGCAGCCCCAGGTTCTCCTTGCCCCTGGCTTTGCTCCATATCTCAGGATGTATCTGTGGCACAGAGAATAAAATCTGGCAAAGGATTGGAAAAACGTTCATGTAATTCTTGAGTCATGCCTTGGAGTCAACATGCCATTAATCAGCAGCGAGTATTAATCATCCCTGTGAATCTGCACAGTCCCATGGACATTGTCTGCGAGGTTCTGAGTGCAGGGAAAGGCAGCTGAAGAAAATCACCGCTCATTGCTGCTGCCACTCTGTCTGTGCCTTCCCTGGGAATGCCAGGATCAGAGCAGGGAACTGTTTTTCTAAACACTCTCTCTAGGATTCAAATTAACATCACATCAGTGTTGTGATCTCACACTGCTTGCAGCTCCTGCTCTGGGTGCTGAAGAGGTTTTGTACCTGACCTGCAGATTTTCTGCCTCTAACTGGGCATTTCAGAGGGCAGGGTTAGATGGGATATTGGGAAGGAATTCTCCCCAGTGAGGGTGGGCAGGCCCTGGCACAGGGTGCCCAGAGAAGCTGCCCCTGGATCCCTGGAATGCCCAAGGCCAGGTTGGATGGAGCTTGGGATGGTGGAAGGTGCTGGTGGAACTGGACGACCTTCAGGGTCCCTCCCAACCCAAACCATTCTTGTGGCTGAGGAACATCCTCCACCATTCCATCACAATCTGGAGGCCAATGGGAGGAAATCAGGAATTTTGCAGTTCATGGAACAATCCATAACTCACACTCATCCTCAGCCCCTTTCTCCCGTTCTCTCTCCCCACTACGGGATCGTGGAAGGTGCTGGTGGAACTGGACGACCTTCAGGGTCCCTCCCAACCCAAACCATTCTTGTGGCTGTGCTGAGGAACATCCTCCACCATTCCATCACAATCTGGAGGCCAATGGGAGGAAATCAGGAATTTTGCAGTCC
The DNA here is from genome assembly GCA_024865655.1 of Emberiza elegans. NCBI lineage: Eukaryota > Metazoa > Chordata > Aves > Passeriformes > Fringillidae > Emberiza > Emberiza elegans. The sequence continues at coordinate 88,796,979 of JALJVW010000184.1, read as the reverse complement.
ATGGAACAATCCATAACTCACACTCATCCTCAGCCCCTTTCTCCTGTTCTCTCTCCCCGCTATGACCAAACCCGCACCTCCTTTTCCCTTCCCAACCACCTCAGAAAGCAAAACCAGGGGAGCAAAGTGAGACAACGCTGCTGGCATCTGCCTGGAGCCTCCCATGGCGCTGCAACCGGAGCACGGCCACGGAACATTGGGAGCTTTCTGCAAAGCCCCGGTGGCGGAAATTGCCGCTGCTCTTAATTCGAACCAGAACGAGATGGGCCCGGGGCGCACACAAAGGCGGCCTTTGCTCGTTCCCAGGGTGCTGACAGGATGGGCCAGAGTCCATCCTGTGCAGCTGATGGGAGCAGCAGCACATCCTTAAATCTCAACACCTGGGCGCTGCTCCGGAGACCTCGGCAGGAACTTGGAGGGAGGTTGCTGCCAGTGCCACTGGGGAGGTCCCGGGGGGATGCTGCAGCTGGCTGGGTAAAGAGCTGCTAAAAAAGGGGGTTTGGAATGGACTTGGGGATCTCTAGAAAGCTCATTTGTCAATGTAAACACGGTTTAGCTGGTTCATAAATCTGTTTTCTTTCCTCCTTTTCATCGGGTGCTGCTGTTGGGGCCGATGGGTTTCGTGGTGCGATCGGCTGCTGCTCATGGGCATCGGTCAGATAAAGATAAAGAAAGGGGATTTTTCATTATTTCTATTAAATAGTTGGGTCTGTGTGTGCTTAGAATTCCTCTTTTTATTCCATCTCTTCTAGGGATGGGTGCACTGCTATGGAAAAAGCAGAACCGGCCAAACCAAACCTCAGCCCAAACACTGACATCAACCCAAACATTTTTGAAGGTCAGGGTGAGTTTGGATAAGTAACCCATGTACCCAGTGGTAAGTAGGGCTGGTTAGGAAATGGATTTTCCACCTTCTGAAAAATTTGGAGATTGGATCTGTGTTTTTGAGCAGCTGACATTTTGATGTTCTTTTCCCCAAACCAAGACAAATTCATTTAAGTGGCAATTTTAATAGCACCGGATCACCTCATTTGTTATTTGGTTTCTTTTTGGGAAATTGTATGACAGGGAAATAAAAATACCCACAAAATGCAGGCAAAGGAGCGGTTGATTTAGTAAATCCACCTCCTCCAAACTGGCTGATGTGCCTTTACATGATTTTTAAGGAATATAAACCGTATTTCTTGGTACTTTTGCCACAGTTTGGGGCAGGGATGGACTTGCAGACCCTCAAACCTGATAGTTTACCCAGAATAAACTTGATTGGGAAATTAGTTTCATTTCCATGATGTGTTTGTTGTGAAAACTAGAGGCATTTGGGCAAAATGTGATTCCACTGGGCAAAATTATTATTATTTTGGGTGTTTTTCTGGGAGTAGTGGTTGTCATCCTAAAGCACAGGGTGTGCTAAGGAAGGCTGGCTTGGGACAACAGGGAATTGCAGAAAATTTGGGAAGGAAAATATTGGGATTGAAATAACACCAGAAAATAATGTTCTTCAGCAGGTCTCTCTTCACTCACAAGTTGAATATCGGACCAAAATAATCTAATTCAGGCCCTTCTCTGTCTTTTTCCAAAGTGTTATTATTTTATTTTTCATGCGCACTTAATTAGAGACTGAAAAAAAAATAAAAAAGGCAAACAACTCAATCCTGAGCAACTCAATACTGAGCTTTGTGTCTAAAGGAAACTCCATGAAATGGGAATCAGGTTAAATGGTTCAATTATTGTCCATTGTTTACACGCTGGAGGAGTGCAACTGTTTGGAATTGTTGAAGTAGTTAGGAAGGTGATCGGAACATTTGCCAGCAAATGACATAAATCCAGAATTAATTATAATGGCTCAAAAGGTTAAAAAGAGAGGGGATCATTGGTCCCATGGTTTATTGTGAACTGTCAGGATAATGGAATTTTAATCAGCCCGTTTATTTTAGGAAGGATTAATTGCATGGCGCGATGCAGAAAATACAGGGAGCAACACTGGAATCGGAGCCGAGCTCGTAATTTTATTAAAGCAGATCAGTTGTAGCATCTTAATTTCCTCGGACATGTTTATGGGGAGCCATTTGTTTGGTCAAGAGTCTTTCCTGGCTGTTCAAGTTGCTGAAAATGAATGTGGTTGCTGAGCCGTGGCCTGGGAATCCAACCCCATCCCAGCTGGAAATGGGATTCAGGGGGTGCAGCTGGAAAAGTGCAACAGGGAGCTCCTCAGGGCTGGGATAATGGAGTGGATAAAGATTATCTGGAGGTTTCACAGGAAGAAAGGGGCAGAAGGGAGGTTCAGGTTGGACATCAGGAGGAATTTCTTCTTGGAATTCCCTACCATGGTTTCTGTGCCATGGTAATGGAAACTGGGATGGAAATGGGATTCAGGGGGTGCAGATGGAAAAGTGCAACAGGGAGTTCCTTGGGGCGGGGATAATGGCTTGGATAAAGAATACCTGAAGGCTTTCTCTGGAAGAAAGGGGCAGAAGGGAGGTTCAGGATGGACAGCAGGGAAATTTCTTCATGGAAACACTGAATCTGGAAGGATATGGAGGATTTTGCTCTCCTGTCTTTCTGTCTTTGCTCTCTCCCTGCACCCTGTGCTTCCCCATGGACAGCTGGGCTCTGCCAGGACAGGGCACTGGGAGGGTGGATGTTGTCCTGATTCAGCTGGGAATCTCTCTCATCTTCATCTTCATCAGGATTGGTTCCAATTAAGTCACCTTTCTATCATTAGGACCCTGTTCACAGCAGTTCCCCAGAGATATTGAACCACGATTGATATCAATTAAATTCGATCAGGAAATCATTCTATTCGACCAGGAAATCCTGACTGAAATCATAGCAGATTGAAATCAATATTTATGAGCTGGTTTTAAAAATAAAAAAGATCACTTTACTTTTTAGAAATTGAGCATTTTAGTGGCACATCATCCATGGCTTTTGCCAGAGATGGTGCAGAGCACGAGACCAGAGGTTTTGTCACAAAACCAGACCTAACAGAGCTGGGGGGACTTGGGGGGATTGATGGACAATTTCTGCTTCTCTTTCTTCTTTAAATAAAATTATTTGTTTAGTTTGAAAACCAATCCAGGCTGGGCTGGAGGCAGCAGCTGGCACAGCCACAGGGAGACACTGCCCCTTCCAAGAGGAAAAGGGGCTCACATGACAATTTCTGAGTTACTGCAAACAAATAACCATGAAATGGAGTGGAGGAGAGTCCTCCACTGGATTCCTGTAATATTCCATTTATAGTTTCAGGCTTCTTCCAGGCTGGGATAAGAAAAGGTTGGCTGACGTCTCCAGAAAGGAAAGGAAATATTCTCCTGGAGGTAATGCTTTGAGATTATCAAGTGGGTTTTTATTTGGTATCAATAATAAATCACTACTGGGCCCATTTGATTGTAGCCAGAATGTAAAATACACCCAATAGTAGGCTTGGAGGTTGCTAAGCTTGGCCTGCAAACTCCTTTCTCTGTGCAGCACCGTTTCTGGGCTTGTCATGGTCTTTGGAGGCCCTTCAGTCGATGATGGTGTTGAAATTCAACTCAGAATGCTGCTTTAGACCAAAAATAGCCCCATTTTTCATTTGGAATGGGGCTTTTTTTACACTTTTGAATTCTTGCTTCACCTCAGATGTGTTTTGAGTGAGGAACCTGTCTGCAAACAACTCCTTCAAGGAGATTGGACCTCAGGAAATTGTGTTAAACACTTGTTTTGATGGCTCTCATTAGTTCTGATCCATTCGTTTTGGCCCTGCGCAGGTGGTGGAAGGAGACGCAGAGTTTCTGGGGTGATCATTTTTCCAAGAAAACACTTGAGAGGTGAATGTTTGAAAGCAGAAGTGTCCTGTACAGCAAGGACAAAGCTGCTGCTTTGGTTAAAACCAAACACAAAGGCCCCACATTTTTATTTTTGCCACAAGTGCTGTCAGAGAGGGGAACGTTTTTGATGATGTTCCCTCAAAATCTTTGAGGGTGATGGGCAGCATTTGGAAATGATGCATGGCATGCAGAGCTCCTTGCCAGACAAACAGCACGGCTGCTCAGCTGCAAAATCCAGTGCTGGGGGAAGAGAAGCACCAAGGGCTCCACAGGGAAGGTCCAGTGGTGGTGGCTGATGGAACAACCCCATTGCTGCTCTAAAAATGGGGTCTGGGCAGCACTGCCAGCCCAGGGAGCCCATGGCAGGAGGGGCTGGGTGGCCCTGGCATGTGCAGGCTGTGGTTTTCCTGCCATGGCTTCTCTGCCATGGTTTCCAGGCCATGGTTTCCCTGCCATGTGCAGATCATGTTTCCCTGCCAGGCCATGGTTTCCCTACCATGTTCAGGCCATGGTTTCCCTGCTGTGGTTCCCCTGCCCTGTCCAGGCTGTGGTTTCCAGGCCATGGTTTCCCTGCCCTGTGCAGCCCATGGTTTCCCTGCTGTGGTTTCCCTGCCATGAGCAGGCCATGCCTTCCTTTACCATGTGCAGACCATGTATCCCTGCTATGCTTTCCCTGCCATGGTTTCCCTGCCCTGTCCAGGCCATGGTGCCATGCTTTCCCTGACATGTTCAGGCCATCGTTTCCCTGCCGTGGTTTCCATGCCATGGTTTCCCTGCCGTGTCCAGGCTGTGGTTTCCAGGCCATGGTTTCCAGGCCATGGTTTCCCTGCCCTGTGCAGGCCATGGTTTCCCTGCTGTGGTTTCCCTGCCCTGTCCAGGCCATGGTGCCATGCTTTCCCTGACATGTTCAGGCCATCGTTTCCCTGCCATGGTTTCTCTGCCATGAACAGGCCATGGTTTCCCAGCTGTGGTTCCCCTGCCCTGTCTAGGCTGTGGTTTCCAGGCCATGGTTTCCCTGCCATGTGCAGACCACGTTTCCCTGCCAGGCCATGCTTTCTCTGCCATGAACAGGCCATGGTTTCCCAGCTGTAGTTCCCCTGCCCTGTCTAGGCTGTGGTTTCCAGGCCATGGTTTCCCTGCCATGTGCAGACCATGTTTCCCTGATATGTTCAGGCCATCGTTTCCCTGCCATGGTTTCTCTGCCATGAACAGGCCATGGTTTCCCAGCTGTGGTTCCCCTGCCCTGTCTAGGCTGTGGTTTCCAGGCCATGGTTTCCCTGCCACGTGCAGACCATGTTTCCCTGCCATGCTTTCCCATGCCATGATCAGGCTGTGGTTTCCCTACCATGGTTTCCCTGCCATGATTTCCCTGCCATGGTATCCTTGCCATGGTTTCCCTGCCCTATACAGGCCATACTTTCCCTGTCACGAACAGGCCATGCTTTCCCTGCTGTGGTTCCCCTGTCCTGTACAGGCTAGGCTTGTCCTGCCATGGTTTCCCTGCCATGTGCAGACCACGTTTCCCTGCCTGGCCATGTTTTCCCTGCCATAATCAGGCTGTAGTTTCCCTGCCATGCATTCCCTGCCCTGTCCAGGCCATGCTTTCTCTGCCATGATCAGGCTGTGGTTTCCCTGCCATGCTTTCCCTGCCCTGTCCATGCCATGCTTTCCCTGCTATGCTTTCCCTGACATGCCATGGTTTCCCTGCCCTGTCCAGGCCATGTTTTCCCTGCCATGCTTTCCCTGCCATGTTTTCCCTGCCATCCAGGCCATGCCCTGTCCAGGCCATGCTTTCCATGACATGTTTTCCCTGCCATGCTTTCCCTGCCATGATCAGGCTGTGGTTTCCCTGCCCTGCTTTCCCTGCCATGCTCTCCCAGCCTGGCCGTGCTCCCCACGGTGCCTGGAGGAACCTGCGGAAGCCGAAGAGCCCCGGGCTGGCTCCAGAGCCCTGCCCAGACGAGCGGAGCCAGAGGGCTGCTCCCCAGCCCCAGCACACAGCCCTCCTTTCAGCACCTTCCCTCACACAAAGACTGACTTATCCCACCTTTCTCCCCCCTCTCTCTGCCTCTGTCTCTGCTCCCCGTAGCCCCGGCCATGAAAAGCCCTCCACGTGCAGCCCAATAAAAAGTCCTGTGCCACCTCCTCCTCTCCCCCTCCCTTCCCATCCAGAACAGCGCTGCCAAAAAAGGGGGAAAAAAAGAAAAAAAGGGTAAAAAAAGGGAGAGTGAAGGCTGGGACTGGAGGGAGTTAAACCTGGAACTCATTTAGCAAAAGGGACTTTAGTTAACAAGAAAGTTACCCATCATGAACTGCCAGTAACACCTCGAGTGATCCTAAATCCATTACCCAGAGACTTAGCCCTGGCTGAGTTTGATTTTATGAACTGTGAGGCTGCTATGTTGAAAGTCTGCAAATTGGACATAAATTGGGCTGCAGAAGGCTGGGGAGCTGCAGGGGTTGGGGGTTTTTCTCTCCCTGGTGACGTAAGGAGGCTCCGGCCACAGATCCGCACGTTCCGGCCATGGGGCTGCTCAGGACAGCCCAGGACAGAGCTGGACAGTCAGGAAAAGCTCCCAGAACCTCAAACCTGGGATTTGGGGCTGTGCTGGATGAGGATGGGCAGGTCCCTGCACTTGCAGAGCCTCAGAACCTCCCATTGTGAACCTGGGAGTTCCCACTCTCATCTTCAGCGCCTCGCTTGGTTTTGTTTTCATTGGGGTTGAGTCTCCAGAATTCTGTGATGCAGAGCAAACTCCAAGAAAATAAACCAGATTTGATGAAAGCAGGAAGCAGGGGGGTGTCTGGATGGGATGCAGAACAAACTCCCAGAAAAGAAACCAGATTTGTTGAAAGCAGGAGGCAGGGGGGGTTGTCTGGATAGGATGCTGCAGCATTTGCTGCTCTGTTTGGATTTTAGGCTTTCGGATCTTTTGGATTTGGTTGCTGAAATGCACCCTCAGTGCATATTTGCTCATGTATAATCAGAGCGTTGGGTAATTAATGCAATTTTCAAAATAAAGAAGCTTTAAGTTGAGTGTTAGGTAATTTTGCAACCTCAGATAAATTATAAAAACCAGAGGATGAGGTGGGGCACAAGGTGCACCTGAGCAGGTGAATCCTGAGGGACAGAGAGCAGGAATCAGGAGCTCAGAAGCACAGGCAGCAGGATCCCCTGTGTTATTCCTGAAATTCAGAATTTTGATAGATTTTTGGTTCATTATTTTGGTTTTGTTATCATTTCAGCCTCCTGTTATTTGTAGGATTTGCACTTGCTGTAGCAGGGCTTTGTAAATTATGTTAAATGAAGGTTTGGTGGCCTTGGGAGCAAAACTTGGATCTGATTTTATGTTTCCAAATGGAATTCTTGCTGCCATCACATCCCAAAGGATGTCCTGGCTGCAGCAGGAGGCAAAGGAGGGCTGGTGCTTGCCCTGGTGAATCAGGAGTCCATTGGAAATCAAACATCCTCTGCAGATCCTTCTTTTAATACCAAGGCCCGGATTAAATGTGCTGGAGGGTATTTCTTGTTGGACTCAGATGTTTATTAGTTCTTATTTATGTTACAGTCTCACAAAGTGCTGTAGAACTTCACTCTAACAAACTAAAAATGGAGCCCCATCTCCCTCTACAAGGCCTTTTAAGGATAAACTGTCCAATTAAGAAATGACACCTAAATTATTTTTACTTTTAACCCAATAACCAACCACCCGTGGCCCACAATGGGGACTTTTCTATCCAATTACACAAAACCCCCAAACCCATGGAGAAGAAGGAGAAAAAGAAGGAGCAGCCTCTGCCCCAAAACCTCCATCTTGCTTTATATCTATTACTGTATTCTAAACTCTTCAAACTCTAATTTTCCACCCTGTGATATCACACACTTCTATTCAAACTCCACACCCACAATCTCAGTCCTATAATTTAATTCTGGAAGCTTCTCAGGTCAATGCAGAGTTCTCTTGGGGGTCAGTGCCTGGTAGCACAGAAAGTCTGAAATTCTCAGGAACCAGGGTTCCAACAATCCTCCTCCTCCATTCCCAACATCCCAACGGCTGCTGGGTTCTCCTTCACCTTCTGCTGGGTCTAGACTGAAAATCAAATAATTAATTATGAATTTAATTTTTACCCTAATTAAAGATACAGCCATCATCAGCTCCCAATAAATGGGGCAGAAGTGGTTTTCACAAATAAATTTGTACGGAAATTTGGTTTTTCAGCACCGTGATTGAATTGAATTTTTTGTTATTAACATATCTTGAGTCAAACTGAAGCAAAGGCCTTCAAATTCCTTAGAAATAAGAAATAAAAATAGGATTCAGGAAAAAAAATCCTTTCTTTTTCTCTGCTTTAGCCTTTATTTTACCCCTGATGTTTTCAAACTTAGGCGAATTTTGAATCAAAGTTTTGCAAAATGTAAAATCACAAAGTTTCTGATGAAACCTCATTCTGCTAAAGAAGGATTTCTGCAAAACTGCATTTTTGGGATGAAATCAAACATTTCTTGAGCCCATTTATACATTAAAACTTTGGCAGAACCCATCAAAAATAGGAGTTTGCAAAGCGATAAAATTTGAGGGTTTCTCTCTAATTTAGAAGTACTTTTTATTTTTAAATTAAGATCATTCCCAGATTAAATAAAAGGCACACTAACAGAATAAATAAAGCCCATTTCCAGATTAAATAGGGCACATTCAGAGATTAAATAAGGAAAATACACAACTTTTCTGTATGGGCAATGCATGGCCACCAAATCTCAGCACAAAATCTCTGCAAATTTGATTTAGAAGATCAAATCTAAATATAAATTCAGATCAAATCCTGCAGGATCCTTTCCCTCTCAGCCCCAATTCTGGCCAGTCCCTGACCCAGCACAGCACCTCCTCTGTTATTTGATAAGCAAAGCCAAGCCAGGGCTAATTTTCCCAGCAAGGTGGCAACAATTCCGTGTGTGATATGTGAGGGAGAAGCACAGGCAGCTCATTTGGGTAATTTCTTACCCTTCTGGCTTCTGCAATGTTTCTTTAGGGGGCACTGAATATGAGTGATTGAGTGAGAGGGAGCCCGGCAGAATTAGCACACACTGGATCTTTTGACCAAGGGGGGAAAAAAAAAACCCAAAAACAAAACAGTCGAATGTTGGTCTAGGGGCACGTCCCTTTAGGATTTGGGAAAGAAAAACACCAAACCACGTTGGTTTGGTGCTCCTCGAGCAGAGCAGCACCTTCAATTAAAACCCATTTCAACGAAATAAAAAGACACTTAATCTTGGATCCAAAATAGCTCTGGAATGGCAGCAGCACCGCCCAGCCCAGGGGCATTTCCAAGGCAAATCCAAGGTGCTGATACCCTCCCATGAAATGCTTTTCTGAGAAATTGCTGGCAATTCCCTGCTGGAGTTTCCAGCAGTGCCCAGGAACCGCCCCTCTCAAGTGGGCACCTCCTGGTGCCACCCAGAACTTTCCAGAGTTTGTGCAAAGGGTTGTGTCTGTCCTAAAACCCAAATGCAGGTAAAATTCCTCTGCTCTTTTCCTGTTTTCCCCTTTTCTTTCTTTTTTTATAAATTAATTTGTGTTTGTGAACCAATGCATTCTGCTGTCTGCATGGAAAAGTCCTCGTTTTTCTCCCATAAACCCAAGGAGAAATGATTCCTAATTTTAACACTAGAATGTCTTTGGAACCGCTTTGGAATCTGTGCCATGTCCCACATATCTTCCCCTCAAAACTGTGTCTTCCTCCTTGATTTTTTCCCCTGCAACATCTGTGAGGTGAATTTCGGCACATTTTCGTCCTTTGCACTGCACCTCATGTAATCCCAGTCCATCTTCTTGTAGTCACTAAATTTCCCGATTTTCTTTTATTTTTTTTTCTTCAATTGCATTTCCTTTGATGGGATCTCCATTCCAAAGTGTTTGTAAGTCCTTCTTTTCTCTTTCTGGGATTTTAATGGATCAATTTTGGCAAGCTTTGGTCCATGTCCACTTGATGGCATCCCATGCCTTTTGTGGTCCATGTCCTTACACTTGATGGCATCCCATGCCTTTTGGTAGCTTTCACTTTGGCAAAGATTTTTTTATTTAAGTATCCTTTTAAAAAAAAGTTCCTTCACGTGTCTTTCCATGACCTGGCAAAATGCAAGCCCTGATTTCCAACTTGTCCCTTCCCTTTGCACTTCTGTGAGCTCAGGGAATATTGTGGGATGGATCCAGTGATGTCTCTGTGCCTCAGGGAGCTGCATTCCCTGTGGATTCTCTCCAGGATCATCCCCAGTGTGGCATTCACATTTTCGAAAAATCTCTTCACCCAGGATTCTTCTCCTGGGACACTGAGAAACCTCAGAGAAAAAGGAAAACCATTCTTATCTCATTTGCTTCTCCTGTGTTGTGCTCATGTGGAATGTGTTTGGAGATTGTTTACCCACAGGTGATTGTTCCATTGCATTCTGCTGTGAGTTGTTTTCACTCTTTGGCCAATCGGGGCTAAGTTGTGTCAGGACTCTGGAGGGAGTCACGAGTTTTCATTATTATCTTTTTAGCCTTCTGTAATTATCCTTTCTGTATTCTTTAGTATAGTTTAGTATAGCATTCTTTAATATAATATAGTATCACAAAATAATAAATCAGCCTTCTGAGCACATGGAGTCAGATTCATCATTCCTGCCTTCGTGGGGACACCCCTCAAATACAAATCCCCTCATGCCTGGAGCAGTCCCTGGGGTCTCAGGAGTGGGGGGAGACCCAAGTGCAGCCTCCTTGTCCAGCACTGGACATGAGCTCTCTGTACCTTGGGGTGGAGATGCCACAGGTGCCCCCTAATCCTGTCTCCCTACCTCACAACAAAAAGTAAATCCATGAGTAATTAACCAACACTAAACCCCACCACACTCATCAATACATGAATTAAGAAACTTTCAAAATTAACGAAATCTCCAATTAACAAATCAAAACCACTACACAAAATTAGTATTTCTACCTGGTTTCAAACTGAAACTGGCACAGGTGGTCACCTGGCTCCAGCAGAGCTGCAGGGACCCCTGAGGAGCCTCTGGCATTGTCAGATTTTAGGGTGAATCACACCCAAACACAACTTTTGGGACTGAAACTCTGGATTTCATCACTGAGCTGCCCAGAACCCTTGCCTGGATTCATACCAATTTTTTTTTTTTTATTCTTATGTGCAATACAACCTGTGGGATTTTAGGGCCTGATTTCCAGAAAGGCTGAGCATCCAGGGCTCCTGCTTGTCTTGAAATCACACAAACCCCCTCTGGATGTGGCAGCAGCTCCAGGGATATTTGGGGTCACCATGACACAGGCTCGCGGCTCAAAGCTCTGAATTTTATTTTAAGGAGGTAGAACAGAGCTTGTCTCAGCCAAAGCCCTCCTCACATTCAAGCTTGAGCTCCTCACTCACTACCAGGAGGGCATGAAAAAGTATTTAAAGAGAATTTATTTGTGCTGAGCAACAATAGCAATAGTTAATCTCTTATATTAAACCCTTTAATGACTTCAGGGACTTATGAAACCATCAGAGCCTGTTTAATGAGGGCCTGCTCTGGCCCACACTTTTCAAAGCTGAAATCTTTAATAGAGCAGAAAAGAAATTCACAATTTGGAGGGGGGGTTTGGGACCGTACAAAAAAATTCTGGAGCTGTTTGGTTTGCAGGACTGCTGTTCCTGCTGGGCAGTGCTCTGGTGATGTATGAGGGGAACCTGTCAGCAGGGCCATGGAGCTTCATGATGCATTACAGCAATAAGTCGTTTGTAATACATCATCTGCAGCAGCTGCTGGCCCGGGTTGGAGCCTCAGACCGAAATTAGGCAAGGATTTCAGCGTGCACCAAAGCTGTTTTCTTCCTTTCTCCCTTTCCCTCCCTGTCTCCAGGTCCTTCTCTCCCCTTGCTCCCGACCTCACCCTGCCAATAGCAATTTGCTGGTGATTTATCCCTCCTGGCTCTGCCATGAAATTCCTTTTTGGTGGAACCAATGGAGCACAATGCTCTGCTGGCCAGGCAGGAGGCTGAGGGTGGCTGCAGGGGACGAGAGCTGTAATCCCTTCAGCTCTGACAGGACCAGCACGCGTCTGAGGGGACACAAAACGTCCATTTTGGGGTGCAAGACAAGGGAGGGCTTGGTTTGCTGTCACTCATTAAGAATTAGTAGTTAAGCCCTTCTTTAGCTGCACCCTGATCTTAGTTCTGATATTTTTTTCTCCTAACAATATGAGCAATTCTCACCAATCCATGGAAACGCCCAAAATAACTTCATAAGCAGAGGTGAGCTCTCAGCCAGTGCAATGATTGATCTCAGGGGTTTTTAGAAGAGGCTCCCTCACCTTCCTCACCTCTGCTCAAAAGCTGGGCAGGTTCTGGTGCCAGACACAGGCAAGGAAAGGAACCACTGGAGTGTCCAGGTAGCATCCCAATATCCCATTTCCGCCTGTCCAAGCTTCTTCTGCCTCTTCTGCTCCACTTGGCCTTCACACCCATGGCAAGCAGACCTCTGGAACCTCATCAAATACCTGGAACCCCTTTTTATTTATTTTTTTTTTCAGCCTTGAAAACTCATTTTGCTTTGCTGCTGGTTCCTTTAGAGGGGGGAAATGTCCCAGCCGTGACTCTCGCCATTTCCCAAGCTCAAAGGTGCTTGGTGGCTCAGCCAGGGTGATGTTTCCCTGATGGGATAGGGGGGAACTGGGACCAGGTGTGGGCGCCTGGCTGTGGGATCAGGAGTTATCTGAGTTATCTGTCCCAGAGTTACCTGCTGTCCTCCTCAGAGGTGCTTGGCTCAGGAGATAATCCAATGTTCAGTGGGAGCTGCTGGATACACTGCCCATGCACACACACTGCAGAGCTTGTTGTGTTTCCAGGGATTGTTTTGATTTTGAGCTTTCTTTTTTTTGAGCATTTAATGCCCTGCACTTCTTAAATCACAGCCCAGCGGAAAGCAAGAGGGGGAAAATCACATCCATGGCTTGTTACCATGCATGAGGCATAACCAAGTGCTTCAAATCCCTCAGGGGATTACTCAGGAATCACCAGGCCACCTGGAGTTTCATTATGGCCCTTACAAACAGGCTTTTAGCAAGAAGGATGAGGTGGGGAGGGGAGAGGGGTCTTCTGTTTAAAGCCCTGAAAGGAGCCGAAGTTCACAGAGCCGAACAATGGCTCAGCCGAGTCAGCTGAGCCCAGGGGCTGGGAAGGATTAATCAGAGCGAGAAATGTCAGCTCAGAACAAAACCTTCAGCAGCCTGGCCAAGCCACAGGGCTCGGCACAGAGCAGCCTGAGTCACTCCCCAGCCATGCAGCACCTCTCCCCCTGCCCAGGCTGGGAGCCTTGGAGTCCAGCTCCTCTTGGCTCTGGCACCAGGAGAGCCCCTCTCCCTTCTCCCAGGTGTTTCCAAGCCCCTCTCCCTTCTCCCAGGTGTTTCCAAGCCACTTGGTTATCCCAGGAATCCTCCTCTGCGGTGAGAAATGCCGCTCACTTCCAAAAATTGGAAATGTTGATTAAAACCTTATCAAAAAATACAAGAGAAGACTGAATAGGGGAAATATTACAGCGCTGGAGCAGAGGATTTTCCCCATGATGTGCTCACCCACACAATGGAATGTCCTGGGTTGACTATACGATGCTTTTATCTCCAGTTGTCTCGTTCTGTTTGTGCTGAATAATAAGTTTTGTACCTTTAAGGCGCGTTCCAGAGAGTGAAGGGGGGGAGAGAAGAAACTCTCAGTTTCACCTTTAAACCCTTTTGCCCCTCCCGAAGTTCTGTCCATCGACTCCTCCTTCACTGTCCAGTGGTGGAGATCACTTTGATTGGAGGCCAGGTGCTGCCATAGAAATGAGCCAACCCTCCCAAAAATGCCCCAAACCCAGGGCACCCCTTGATAAAACCATAAATGTGAGTCTATGAAACTTCTCTTAACATCTATACGTGATATTTGCCTTTTAATTGTGAGAGTCAGCCATGGCATTACTCATCCATCACATCTACCACATCTTTTTCTTTTGCTTATCCACAGGATCCAGCACACAGAAGCACTTTGCAATTTTGGGCCATTTTTAGAGTATTTTAGGAAGAGGATGTTGTTTTAGTCTCAATAAACACCATCCTCCTTCCAGGTCAGATATTTCTTCAAACAATCAGATGATGCTAGTGATTTCCAAGTGCTTTGTTCTGCTTTTATCTAAATTAAACTCCCCACTTCTTGCCACCTTTGTAGATTTATGTTATTTACGATCCAAACATTTCTGAAGTACATATTTAGAGGAAAAAGTTCAAAATATTAAACCTCTTCACCCCTGAACTCCTCCAGCTCACTCCTTACTTTTTCACATAATGCCAGGACTTTGTAAGGACATAAGGTAATATTTTGTAATATTTTGCAAGATTGCAAGAAGGAATCTTCTGGCCTGCACTAAGAAAACAAATAACTGGCTACAAGGATTGTCTTGGACGTCACTTTTGATTAGAGTTAATCCCAGGTGGTGAAGGAATGGATGACACATCTGTGAGAAATGCTGGTGCTGCTTTCAGGCTGGGCAAGAATAATCCAGGCTTTACAGCTGAGGGGTTTATCTGGAGGAATCTATTATATATAGAATTTATAAATATACACAGGAGCTCTCAGGAACCCTTAAACAGCCCATCCCTATCACAAAATATTTGTTTGCTGACCTAGACAAGAAATCCTGGAAGGATAAAAGGGATGGATGGCAGGGGATGCCCTCAGCCACAGCAGGATAGTGCAGGTGGACAAATGGGCAGAGCTGAGGATCCAGAGCTGGTGACAGCACCCCTGGATTGTTCCTTCACATCCACTGAGGGTTTTCAATCCCTGATAACAGAGGGGAGCGGGGATTCCTGCATGGAGCCTGAGGGATGCTGGACCTGCAACATTTCCATCCTTGGAAGGGTCAGGAGTGGACCCTTCTGAGGAACTCCAGCTCCACAGGCTGGGAATTCCAGCTCAGAAGCCCTAAAGAGTCTGGAGCATCCTTTTTTTCCCTCCAACTCCACAGGCTGGGAATTCCAGCCCAGGAACCCTGAAGTGACTGGGGCATCCTTTTTTCCCCCCAGCCACACCTTTATCATGTTATTGAGGACAAAAAGAATGTCATCAAATACTTTTAGTGCTGGAATTAAAGTCCTTCATCACAAGCTTTCAGCTGGATGCCAGGTTGGAGCTGCTGAAAGAAACCCAAGCTGAAATTCTCCTTCTGCATTTGTTCTGTCACTCTGTTAAAAGGGAACAGCTGAACAAATTATCAACATTTTGCGAGGATTAGGAAAATTGATCCAGGCTGACTCACTGCGTGCCTCTATAACCCCAAGTCATGGTAAAACCCAGGAAATGAGACTGGGACTGGAAAGGGTGAGAGAATTCTTGTATTCTTGGAGCATCCTCGAATGCCAGATTGCTGGACTTGGTTTTCCACTGGCTCTTTACACCCTGCTGGAAGTCAGAACATTCTTGCCCCAACCTGACCATTTCTCCTTGAGGAGTTTCCCCACGAGTTTTGTTACTCTGGGAAAGCACAGCTTCTCAATTCAATTTAAGCTGTGCATGCTAAATATCAGAAATGGGTCAAAAGTTAAACCAGCATTACAGACCAAGTGTTACTAAACTGTATTTAATCCAAAGCAATGGGTAATAAGAACTTCTAGCCCTGTCAGGACATGTTGGGGCAGTAAATGAGATCTTTACATTGAAGAACTTTGAGGAGAGACAAAAAAATGCCTGGACATCTGCAAAATAATTTATTTCACACTAAGGAAGGAGCAGGTATTTTGCATATATTTGAAAGAAAGAAAATGTGCGCATTCCCAACCCTCAGAGTTAGCTGGCAGTGTTGGAAGGGATGGTATTTATATTTGTGTCTCATTCAAATAGGGAATTCTGGCCCAGAATTTTCCAGAGGCTTTGTTCCTGCCCTGCCTAGATCCAGCAGCTCCTCCAAGGCTCCTCCAGGTCTCAGGGTTACCTTCAGGACAGCCCCAGCTGCTGGGAAAGCCTCACCTCCGTGCCAGCTCTCAGTATCAGAGACATTGGTATAATTCCAGAGGGATCTGCCTGCAGAGGTCCCTTTGAAGGCTGTGAATTTTGGCACAGGGAACACAAGGGAACAGCCTGAAGTCATGTCAGGGGAGGATGGAGGTTGGATATTGGGAAATGGTTCTTCCCTCAGAGGGTGGAGGTTGGATATTGGGAAATGGTTCTTCCCTCAAGGACGGAGGTTGGATGTTGGGAAAGGGTGGAGTTTGGATACTGGACAAGGTTCTTCCCACAAAGGTGTAGCTTGGATATTGGAAGAAGGGGAAAGTTGGATATTGGGAAAAGTTTCTTCTCCCAGAGGGTGGAGGTTGGATATTGGAAAACGTTCTTCCAACAAAGGTATAGGCTGGATATTGGACGAGGGTGAAGGTTTAAAGTTTAAATAAGTTTCTTTTCATAAAAGTTTATTTTCCTAGAGGGTGGAGTTTGGATACTGGAAAAGGTTCTTCCCACAAAGGTGTAGGTTGGATATTGGGAAAAGTTTCTTCTCCGAGGATGGAGGTTGGAAATTGGGGTCTTTAGTGTGGGTTTGGATATTGGGAAAAGTTTCTTCTCCCACAGGGTGAAGATTGGATACTGGAAAAGATTTTTCCCTCAGAATGTGGAGGTTGGATATTGGGAAAAGATTTTTCCTTCAGAGGGCGGAGGTTGGATATTGGAAATGCTTTTCCCCCACAGGATATTTGGGCACAGGGAATGTTCACAGCACCAAAGCTGCCAGAGCTCCAGAGGGATTTTTGGTGACTCTTGGGAAAAGTTTCTTCTCCCAGAGGGTGGAGGTTGGATACTGGAAAAGGATTTACCCCCTGAGGGTGAAGGCTGGATATTAGGAAACATTTCTTGCCCTGCAGGGTGTAGGTTGGATGTTGGAAAAGAATCTTTCCCCAGAGAGTGGAGGTTGGATATTGGAAAAGGTTCTTCTCACAAAGGTGTAGGTTGGATATTGGGAAAAGTTTCTTCTCCCAGAGGGTGGAGGTTGGATATTGGAAAAGACTCTTTCCTCAGAGGGTGTAGATTGGATATAGGAAAAAGTTCTTCCCCCAGAGGGTGGAGGTTGGATATTGGGAAAAGTTTCCTCTCCCAGAGGGTGGAGGTTGGATACTGGAAACGATTCTTCTCACAAAGGTGTAAGTTGGATATCGGGGAAAGATTCTTCCCCCAGAGGGTGTTTGAGCACAGGGAATGCTCACAGCACCAAACCTGCCAGAGCTCCAGGGCGATTTTGGTGACTCTTGGGGGTGATGCTGTGCAGGGCCAGCAGTTGGACTCGATGATCCTTGAGCATCCCTCCCAACCCAGGACATTCTGGGATTCCATAAAACCTCCTCCTGCCCACTGCCTGGGGCCAGACTTTGATTTGAGCCCCGGTGCTGGGTGAATAATCAATAAAAGCCGCGGGACTGGGTGAATAATCGATGAAAGCCACGGGCCGGAGGGAGCCGGGCAGCATCAGCTGCGCGCCCGCTTTGATGCGCGGCAGCCGCGGCTCCAGCGAGCCCTTTGTGCGCAGGGATCACCTGTCACAGAGACCGGCCACAACCCTGCCCTGCCCACGGGAGGCCTTTTGATGCGGCGGGTGTTGATAATTAGAGCCTAATTGAGTGATTAACAACCCCCAGCAGCTCATGCTTGAAGGAGGAGCAGGGGCTGCTCCAAAGTTCAAACCTTTAGGATGCGTTTTTTCCCAGCCCAATCTTCCCCCAGCAGCTCGCTGGATGCTGGCCCCGGGCTGGGATGCTCAGAAATGTGCAGAGCCAGCAAAACCAGCGAAGGTGATTCCCTTTTTTCTCTCCCGAGTGCTGTAATCACTTTTCCCTGAGCCACTATTGATAATAAGCGGGGCAGGAATGGGCTCCCGTTTGCCGGGACTCCGTAGGCCATGAAAATCCCTCCAGATAGACTGAACTTAATTAACTGAGCCTATTAAGGCAATATTAAAAGAAGCCTATCTCAGCAGGCTCTCCCAGTGGGGAGACACAGCAGAGCTTTCAATTTAGGACTTATTGCAGAGCTCTCCTGCTGCCCAGCTCCGTGGGCTGCCCGGGAGCTGCTTAATCCAAGGCTTGGGAGTGGGGAAAGACAGCTGGGCATGGGGGGGATATCAAAGGAAATCGACCTGTAATATATTATATGCTCACTTTGTGGCTGGGGGGAAAGCCGTGTAAATGGGGAGGTTGTTTGGCACCGACTGAAACAAATGGCGGAGTGGAAATGGTTAAAAGTTGTTAAGCAGGACTTAGGGAACCCAAGGAAGCTTTTCCTGAATTATTGTGGCGTGTTGCAGGGCAGTTGGGAGTAGATTCTTACTGAAAATTGCAAAATTCTGCACAAAATCAAGGAAGTTCTGCGTAAAATCAAAGAAATGCTGCGTAAAATGAAAGAAAATCTGCATAAAACTAAATAAAATCTTTCTGCATCTCCTCCTTTCCTCTCTTCCTCCCCCATACGTAAGTTAGAGACTAGTTTTGATCCCTCTTTGCTTCTCATGAAATATTGGTGCTGTCACCATGCTGAACATCATGACTGGATTATGTTCCTGGCTGGACGAGAATAAAACAAAGGGAAAATGTTGCCAGGGATGAATAAGGAACTCTGTCCTGCAAACAGAGCTTGAGGAAGCTGCTGAACTGCAAAGCCAAAGTAAAAAATAACCCAAAAAATGGAAGAAAATGAGTTTGCTTTGCCTTAGCACAACCTGCAAAGGGAAATTGCATGGAAGGTTAAATGTAATAATATCTTCAACAATAATTCCAGTTTTTTAAAGAGCATTTCTTCAATTGTAAGGGCCAACACTGTGGAACCAGTGATTGCTTTAAATGGAATGGATGGGGTTGAATCCATATGGGTGAAAACTTTTAGGGAATTCTGGTGGCAGCCCAAGGCCAGCTCTTGACACCAATGGGCATCCCTGGAGGTGTCCAAGTCCAGGTTGGACAGGGCTTGGAGCAACCTGGGATAGGAGAAGGTGTCCCTGCCATGGCAGGGATGGAATAAAATGGGCCTTAAGGTTCCTTCCAACCCACACTATTCCATGATTCTGTGATTTAAGAGTTTTTTGGATTGGAAATCTCAGTTTTATTTGTTATAGTTGTAAAAAGAAGCTTGGAAACACAACTTGTGTTGACTGAATTAATCAAGGAAGGGCGGGATGGGAACCTTCTCATTGTTCTGATATAAATCCCAGGAGTTTTCAGTGAAACAAGTGATTTGTGTAGAAATGGAAGATTTCTACCTCCATGGTGTGCCCCAACTCTTGAAATCCCAACTGAAACAACCCCCAAATTATTATTTTCACTGATAATGCACCAGACGTTCGTTTGCACTGCTGACATTTTATTTTCAGTGCAAACAAGGGAATGCAAAGCCTGGGAGCCTTCCCCAGTTTATTCCAATAGCTGAATTAAAAATAGAAGATCCTCCTCGGGAATGTCTGCCTGGGCAGCTGAGGGATAATTGTGTGTGGCTTCAGTTTGTTTGCACAGGAAAAGCCGGGGTAACCTGAGAATTCATTACGAGAAAAGCACAGGACTCCTGCCATCCTCTAATGGCCCCTCGCAGCTCAAAATGCAAAATTTACAAGGGAAGCCTTAAAGAAATGACAGGAAAATCTGAGAAGATAACGAAACTGGCAGGGAAATTAATAGAAGCTTTGGGTTCTGTAATCCACAGTGATTAATACCTTTTAGTTCCATGATCCTTGGTTTCCACTGGAATTGATAAACTACCGACTGTGGCTTCTCTGCTTTAAATCAATACCCTAAAATAATCTTAGTTGGCCTTGCTGGCCTATTTGTCATCTCGTTTCCAGCTGAAGGTTAGACAGAATCCTTATGAAATGAGATTTTTTTTTCCAGTTTTATTGGAATTTCTTTTTTTTATTGTCATTGTTATGCCCAGAAGATGATGGTGTGAGCAGCATTTGAGATGCTAATCCTGTCCAGCATGTGGATAGAGCCAAGGGTTTAGTGATGGTCTTGCCAAAGTTTTAGGAATATCCTAAGTTGTCAAAGACAACAGTTTAAGTTGTCTCCAGACTATCAGCATTTTACAGCTTTTAAAAAGAAAAAATTAAAAATTTGTGGGAAAATCAGAGGGGAAAGTGGAAATGATGTCACGGTGCTGCTGATCTGTGAAACAGATTTAAAATGTGTGGTTCTCGTACTGCACTGCAAAGAGAATTCTCTGCTCTTTCAGACTTATTTGCTACAGAAATTATCATGGAATCACAGAATGGGCTCAGCTGGAAGGGACCTTAAAAATCATCCAGTGCCACCCCTGCCATGGGCAGGGACACCTTCCACTGTCCCAGGGTGCTCCAGCCCGGCCTTGGGCATTTCCAGGGATCCAGGGACAGGCTCAGCTTCTCTGGGAATCTGTGCCAGGGCCTCCCCACCCTTCCAGGGAATGATTTCTTCCTAATTAATTCCTGTTGATGAGCTGCAGTTTGTAGGACAGAGGTTTCTCCAGACCTGGAACACAAACACCCTGACAATTCTTCTGCTGGGAATTCTATTTCCCATCAATGCCCCTTACCCTGCTTTCCCCTCCTGCTGGATGCAGACATTTATAACATCTATTAAACATGCTGGGGCTGCTTTCAAGTAGAATTCCTGACCATTCATCATCACAAGCTGAATTTCTGTTTCAATTCTTACTTTTAAATGCGCCGCCACCTTCGCTGGGGAAAGCCAAAAAGAACGCCCCAAATCTACGATGATTTTGCTCCATGCTCCCATCCTCCATTTAGCTCCAGCCTATTTTCCTTCCCACCTCCTTGACATCATGGAAACTCAGTGGATGGCAGTGATTCAGGGCGCTGGATGTGGGGCTGGAGGTGTTCCTGTCGTTAGAGCATGGGATCGCTTTCCCAAGTCAATCCCGCCCTGCCTGCCAGATCCTTCACCTCGTGGAGCTCCAAAGCCATTCCCAAACTCCTGCCCCGCACAGCTGACATGGCTCAAACCCTTCCTCCTCAAGTGCTGTCTCTCAGTGATGTTCAGATCCCTCCACAGCTCTCTCCTTTGGAAAACCAACGCGTCCCGATGAGCTGCCCTTGTGTAAATACACCTTCCTTTGTAAGAAACAAGCCCCTAATTCAGACCTGTGTTGTGTTTATTTTCGAACATGGATTTTTTTTCTTTTTTTTTTCCCTTGTCAGGGGCTGTGCAGCTCGACCTTAGGCTCGACAGGGAAGTGTTTATCCAAAGAGTTAACGCGGATGAGTAATCCGGGACGCTCCTGCCAGGGCTCGGGGGGTGGGATTCCCGTAAACAGCCAGGCCCTTTGAACCCAGGCCTTTTATTTTATGTCATCCTCCAACCACTAAACCAACACGCCACCGTGGAGGCCTTCCCTGCTCAGCCAAAACACAGATTAAGCCATGGAAATTTAAGCTGGGAGCATCATTTGGGGGGGACTTTGTGTTTGTCACCTCATCCTCTTTAATTTTCACTCTGTCCTGAGCTTGGCCGAGTGTCGTTTGAGCAGTGCAGGGGTTGCTCCAGCCCCAGGAAAGCTGTCCTGGCTCTGTGGAACACCTACAGCTGTGGACATGGAGTGGCAAACCCTTCCTCTTCAAGTGCCGTCACTCAGTGATATTCAGATCCCTCCCAGATCCCTCTACAGCTCTCTCCCCTGGAAAACCAAAAAAAAAATGCCCTGAATCACTGCCATCCACTGAATTTCCATGATGTCAAGCAAGTGGGAAGGAAAATAGGCTGGAGCTAAATGGAGGATGGGAGCATGGAGCAAAATCGTGGCAGATTTGGGGCGGTTTTTTTTGGCTTTCCCCAAAGAGGTGGAAAATGAGGGAGAACTGACCATTTGTGTGCATGAATCTCCTCCTGCTTCCTTCCCATGGAAATTTCATCTTGGGCTGGTTGTTCCTTATCTCCCTGCTCCCAGTTTCCCCCTTCCCTCTGAGGGAGCAGCTCCTGGGCTGGTGGGATCCAGCTCCCACCCTCCCCAGTAATTGTCTGTTCAGCACAGAATTCACCCCTTTATCTGCTGACATCAATTATGTCAGCGATGATTATGTCGTAATTATGCGATAATTATGACTGGCATCAGTCCTGCCAGACAGTCACTTTAAAATCCTGATTTAATGAAGCTGTGTTCATTTGATGCAGGATACACTTACACGTGCAATAAATCACAATAAATATCCGATTTTCAACCCTAAAAATCCAATTTTCTGCCCATTTTTAGTGCTGATCACGGACATGGACTGGATTTGGGACCTGTATCAGTAAACTCTCGGAGATTTTCTGTGGATATCATGCAGCTCAAATTCCCCCTCAATATTAAGACCATGCAGAGTTATGAGACTGAGGCATCCAAGAAATAATGGGAATAATGTGGATATTGCATAACCATCCTCTAACCCTGGCATGAGTCATTCCTAAAGTGCCCTGTATATCTTTCAGGGTGGATTAAGGATACGAGACAGGGGAACCATGAGGGCTCCTACAATGCTCCACAAAGACTCCAAAACGGGAAGAAACCTTTTGAAAACAACTCTTTAAAAATAACCATTTGTCGTCTGCAGTAAATAACTCGGTCACTGGGGAGGTCAAAAGCTAAAGGCTCCCATCCAGGGCTGGGATTAATGACCTGCAAAACACCAGTTTCAAAACAGGCTCTTCTCCCGCCTCAAGACAGGCAATAATGAAGCATCTCCTGCCGTTCCTTAGCCAGGAATGAAATTCCAGGCAGGAAAATGGGCTTTGCAGTGGATGCACAGGGATGAGTTAAGCAGTGATAGAAGCAGCACTGTGTAAATCAAGGGCCAGGGCCACTGCAGGCTGCTCCTCAGCTGGAAGGTCCAGAGACACCCAGGAGCTGTTCCCTGTGGCAGGGACAGGGCGAGGGAAGGGGCTGGGATGCCCTCCCTGCCCAGGGGGTGTTGGTGCTGCCCAGCATCCCATGACAAGTCATAAATGTCCCTGCCCTGCACGAATTTCCACTGCAGAGGGCGAATATTAATATTTATGACGAGGTTCAGAGGCGCAAAGGGAGGCAGAAACCCAAGCTGTCCTGGGCTGGGAGGATCGATGAGGTGGCTTAGTCCTTCATGGCCCTGTGTGCTTGTGGACTGGGCTGGGCTGCTCACAGTCATTTTTTTCAGAGAATTTGGTGTCTCCCAGTTTGCCAGGATGGTTTTGCAAAATGTCAGGATATTTCAAAAAATAGTAAAATTAAAATGTACTCATCTAGCCCTGCTTGTTTTGCTTTAAATGGGGCTGGCAGCCATGATTAAAGGGACTATTTCATGCTTCAAACAGTAAAAGTGGAGGCAAACTGTGAGAGAAACTCTTTTATATTAAAATTACTAAAGAATGAAACACATTCTGCCTTGAATGACCCTGCAGACGTCTTTGAACTGGGCTGATGGCTCCAGGAATATTAATCCAATAAAACCTGGCTTGAGGCCACTCAGGAGCTGGGAGATGATATCAAATGCTTTCAATTTCTGATCATCTGTAGAAACAAGAATTCCCGTATTGTGATGATCCAAGTTCACAGCATTTCCATCACCTGGAGCTGCTGAGCCTGTCCTTCTGCAAAGTTCTCCTCTTCTTTTTGCCTTGTGCTCCCGTTTCCTTCAACCCAAACAAAACAAAAATTCAGGTGGGGAAATTTCCAGCACACTGAGCTCTGCCGCTTCCTTCTCCCAGCCCGCACAGGACAGACGCTCTGATTTTTCAGCCTGCAAAGAACAAAGCTTCCCCCTGGCTTCTTTATTTTAAACAGGAGAGGAGGCCACCCACAGCTCCAAACATGCCTATGGAGAGGAAAAATAAATGGCTGAGCTCCTGGCCAGACACGGATGTGCAGAGCGTATCTGAGGAGGAGGAACTGTTTGGGAAAAGCCATTCCCATCCCACCCAGGTGCTGCCAAGGATGGGGATGGGGGCACCAGCACCTCCCAGCCGTGGGGAACGGCACGGAGGGGGAGCTGGGGTGGCTGGGGACCATAAATCACCTCAGCCCAAGGGCAAGTTCAGCAAGCCAGAGCTGGGCAGATGTTGGAGAAGGGAGTTTGGGAAGGTTTCAGCACAGAATTCCAGCTCTTGCTTCACAAGGAGGCAAATCCTGCAGTGCCCCACCAGCTGGTGGCCATAATACCCAGAAAAGATCCCCCACCAGCCTGAACCTGCAGGTTTTTCCCCCAAACTGAAGCAGGGGAGGGTGGCGGGAGCTGTTGCTGGGCTCAGGGTGTTTGGCTGGGAGTGGTGCCTGCTGCAGGGGGGTTTGGGTTGGTCATGGGGAGGTGGGAGCACCTCAGGGTGATGCTGAGACACAGGAGGGATCTCCCCCAGTGGAAACCGCTCACCCATGAGACAGGAGAAGGAATGAAAATGGGGTGAAGAGCCAAATGTTCATCATTTCCACCCTGCTGGCTCTTTTCTGGATGTCCCTTCCACACCAGGAGCTCTGTGTCTGCCTCGCCATGGGTCACTCAGAGGGGAATTGTCACCACAGCAGCTCTGGGACTTTGATTTGGCCAGCAGGAGCAGGGAGGTCATCCTTGCCCTGTGCTCAGCACTGGGGCGGCCACACCTCGAGTGCTGCGTCCAGTTCTGGCCTCTCAGTTTGGGAGGGACATTGAGGACCTGGAGCATGTCCAGAGTGGGCAACGAGGCTGGGGAAGGGCTGGGAACACAAAAACCCTGTGAGGAACCCCTGAGGGAGCTGGGGGTGCTCAGCCTGGAGAAAAGGAGACTCAGGGGTGCCCCCATTGCTCTCACAGCTCCTGAAAGGGGCCTGTGCTCAGCTGGGGCTGGGCTCTGTCTCCAGCAGCTCTGACACAACCAGAGCACACAGCCTCGAGCTGCACCCAGGGAAATACAGGCTGGATAGCAGGGAAAAGTGTTTTCCAGCAAGGGTGATAAAGTTCTGGAATGTTCTGCCCGGGGAGGTGGTGCAGTCCCCATCCCTGGGTGTGTTTAACAAAGCCTGGATGTGGCACTGGGGGCCAGGGCTTGGCTGAGGGGCTGGGGCTGGGCTGGACTCGATGGTCTTGGAGGTCTCTGACAACCTGGGGATGCTGGGATTCTGTGATTCCATGAATTCTGAGATTCTGTGATTGATTCTGTGATTCTGTGAATTCTGTGGATTCTATGATTCTATAAATTCTGTGATTCTGTGAATTTTACAGGACGCGTTTCAAAACATGGAGAACACACAAGGCGGATGTTGGATGTTGGAGGTTTCCCATGCCTGCTGATGGGAAGAGCCCTCCTAATTCAGCAAGGAGCAAGACTCAGAGCTGGCTCCCTCTGAGGGCAGCGTTGGCTCACGAGCCAGCAGAAATTTGAGGCTGGTTTGAAATGGTGTTTTTTTAAAGGCTGTATTTTCATGCCTCGCTTCTCCTTACAGACAGACAAATGGCTTTTCCCTGTCATGGAAAGTTGGGACCTACCTCCAAAAATGTTCTTAAACTCGGGCTGAAGGCAGTGGAGTTGGCAGCACCACATCCCATGGCTGCCTCTACCACCACATCCATCTCTGTGGGGCAATATTCAACCCTGGATTAAGTTTGTATCTGCGATTGGAGAACAAAATTGCAGCACTTCTATATCAGCTTCACTCCAGGGTGGAATTACAAAAAACATCCAGGTTTTCATTTATTGGGTGTGAGTGTCCCTCTCTGTGTGATATTTGGAGTGAGTTTAATCTATCTGGTGTGGAAGGTTTCCTCCAAAAAAGCCAAACCTGCACTGGGTGAAACTGGTGTGGATCTCAAGAGGGCAGTGGAGCAATGTCAAAGCAGCACATGGACCTAAGATCCTTGAGGAGGAGCTCATTATCCACCAAAATTGGGTATAGTTTGGATTGAAAAGGTTAATAGTGATGAGAAAGGAAGAAAATGAGTGCATTAAATCCTGTTTAATCAATCTGACAAATAATGAGCATAGAAATGCCTTGGAGAAGGGGTTGAAAGGTTCCCAGAGGAGCGAGGGGGTCTGGGGCAGGCACAGGGCGGGCAGCTCATCGGGTTCTGCCCCAGCACCACTGTCCCAGTGCTTGTTTTTCCTTTCACGGCTCTCTCTCCCTGTCCCAGTGCTGTATTTCAGGATTTCATCCCTATCCCAAGCTACTGTGGAGTCACCTGGGGGCCTGGGAGCTCAGGGCTCGTTCCCTGGTTTCAAAAAGCTGCTTTTATTGTACCCCCACTGGCAATAATTAATACCAATGCATTCATACTGGGCATTATATTTTTTCAAAAATAGATACATAAATTCTTGTTTAAGTATCATGCCCTGATAAATGAATAAATTGAATAAATCACAATTAAAACCCCATGAAAGTAGGAAGAATGCAGCTCAGTGGCACTCAGAGCTCTGTGCTATTCACACGAGGCTGCAGCCAATGTTCAACCCCACATTTCATGTTAATTAATGAAACCTTTAATGCAAAATTTGAGCTCAAGTGGCTCAGTCCCACCAAAACCAGATTTTGGGGCACGTTTTCCACTCAAGTGAGACAAAACTCACCTGAAACCTTGTCCAGCCTGGTTTGAATGTGAGCCCCAGTGAGGGAGCCAAGCAGGGGTGTTTATTAAGAAAAAACAACTCAGACCTGGAATACAAATTATACAAAGGGAAAAAATTAATGCTCATTAAAATTGTTACCTGCACTTCTCTATCAGCATTTCCCTGAGCATGCAGGGGAGAAGATAAATAAAAATCCATTTGGATTCTGGGGATGTTTCTGCCAGTTCCTGTTTACTGAATGTTTGTTAGTGCCCCGCTGCCTTTAGGGTGGGAAGAATTCCTATAGGAAATCATTTTATTTGTTTTCATTTTATTTATTTGCTTACATTCCACTAACCACAGAGGATGAAACTCTTTGGGATGCTTGAAAAAAACAGGATGTTTCTTCCTCCAGAGAGGCTCCTGCTCATCCATTTTCTGCCTCAAATGATGTCAGAATCATCTGGTAAGGACTTCATGGAGATTGCCCCAGACAAATGGTAAACATGAAAATTCAGCTTTAAATCACACCCAGGTTCTTCACAGCTAATGGCACTTCAAATGAATTGGATGGGTCTCCTCAAAACCAGATTTTTGGGGAGTTTTTTATGTCTTGGAGGTGGCCCTGTTTGAGGCTGACCCAATGGGAGGTTCTTTCAAGGAGTTGTGGAGTTGTCGTGAAATGTTTTCTTTATTTTCTTTTTATTAGAAAGTGAATAGGTGAGAAGGTTTGCAGAACCAGACTCTATGATTTCAGGACGTAAAAGGACACGGAAGAAGGTTCATAAAAAAAAAAATCACAAAATATCGAGGTTATGAAGAAAAAAATATAGAAAGTGTTTGATAAACTTGGGGGAAAAAAATCAGCATATGGAAATGCGGGTGTATTTTTGGAACTGTTTCATTGGAGAGTTATTCATGGATCCTGAAACCACTCTGGCTTTGAAAAATGCAGAGCTGAGGAGGCATCGGGGTGACCTCGGCTCCAGGGCATGTGGGACACATCGCGCTCATCGGGAGCACGCAGAGGGAGCGCCAGGATCGCCTCCAACCACCCCAAACCTCACCAACCACCCCAAAAAGACACCAATCACCCCAAAACCACACCCAGCCACCCCCACTGCCGCCCACTGCAGCTCCTTGGGCTGGGGGAGCTCCAGAAGTGCCCTGGGTACAAAAATGTGACAATGCACGAAGCGAGAAATTGACTCCTTGGGAGCACATGGAGGGAGCACCAGGATCACCTCCAACCACCCCAAACCACCCCAACCACCCCAAAACCACACCCAGCCACCCTCACTGCCACCCACTGCAGCTCCTCAGGCCGGGGGAACTCCAGAAGTGCCCTGGTACAAAAATGTGACAGTGCGCGAAGCGAGAAATTGACTCCTTGGGAGCATGCGGAGGGAGTGCCGGGATCGCCTCCAACCACCCCAAACCACCCCAACCACCCCCAAAAGGACACCCAGGCACGCCCACTGCCACCCACTGCAGCTCCTTGGGCTGGGGGAGCTCCAGAAGTGCCCTGGCTCCAAAAATGTGACAATGCACAAAGCACGAAATTGACTCATTGGGAGCACAAGGAGGGAGCACCAGGATCGCCTCCAACCACCCCAAACCTCACCAACCACCCCAAAAGCACACCCAGGTACCCCTCCCACTGCTACCCACTGCAACTCCTCAGGCCGGGGGAACTCCAGAAGAGCCCTGGCTCCAAAAATCCAGCAATTCACAAAGCGCAAAGTTGACTCATTAGCAGCACGTGGAGGGAGTGCCAGCATTACCTCCAACCAACCCAAACCACACCAACCACCCCAAAACCACACCCAGCCACCCTCCACTGCCACCCACTGCAGCTCCTCAGGCCAGAGACACTCTAGAAGTGCCTTGGGTCCAAAAATGTGACAATGCACGAAGCGAGAAATTGACTCCTTGGGAGCATGTGGAGGGAGCGCCAGGATTGCCTCCAACCACCCCAAACCACCCCAACCACCCCAAAAGGACACCCAGGCACGCCCACTGCCACCCACTGCAGCTCCTTGGGCTGGGGGAGCTCCAGAAGAGCCCTGGGTCCAAAAATCCGGCAATTCACAAAGCGCAAAGTTGACTCATTAGGAGCACATGGAGGGAGTGCCAGGATCACCTCCAACCACCCCAAACCTCACCAACCACCCCAAAACCACACCCATCCACCCTCCACTCCCCCCAACTCCAGCTCCTGGGGCTGGGGGAGCTCCAGAAGAGCCCTGGGTACAAAAATCTGACAATGCACGAAGCACGAAATTTACTCATCAGGAGCACACAGAGGGAGCGCCGGGATCGCCTCCAACCACCCCAAAACCACACCCAGGTACCCCTCCCACTGCCACCCACTGCAGCTCCTTGGGCTGGGGGAGCTCCAGAAGAGCCCTGGCTCCAAAAATCCGGCAATTCACAAAGCGCAAAGTTGACTCATTAGGAGCACATGGAGGGAGTGCCAGGATCACCTCCAACCAACCCAAACCTCACCAACCACCCCAAAAGGACACCCAGCCACCCTCCACTGCCACCCACTGCAGCTCCTCGGGCCGGGGGAACTCCAGAAGTGCCCTGGGTACAGAAATGTGATGATGCACAAAGCGCAAAATTTATTCATTGGGAGCACACGGAGGGAGCGCCGGGATCTCCTCCAACCACCCCAAAACCACACCAACTACCCCAAAAGGACACCCAGCCACTCCAAAACCACAGCAAGCACCCCTCACTGCCGCCCACTACAGCTCCTCAGGCCAGGGGAACTCCAGAAGAGCCCAGGGTCCCAAATGTGACAATGCACGAAGCACAAAATCGATGCACAGAGTTCATTTCATTCCCATTCCCTTCCGCCGTGGCCATCGCAGGAGCTTTGGTTTTATTATTGCTAATTCCAAGCATAATAAATACGCTCCGGGATCCTGGCTGATTTATTATCATTTTAAACAGGCTGATATTTGCAGCTTCTCATGAATTTTCGCAGTAATGTCTATTTCCAATTTCAGCCTTGCTTTTCATTTCATTTGAGACGCCCCATCGGTATTAAAATCCAGTATTTAAAATATAATAATCACTTTCCCTGCTCCATTAGATATCTCTTAACTCCCTCAAACTGAGGGGATAGGGGCAAGATTTGTTTTTTCTTGTCACCTTGTCAATCTGGAAGTTTTTTCCAAAGGCAGTAAAAAATCACTGAGCTGAACCACTGAGTTTTATTCAGGTTTCTGAACATTTTCCGTTCTGTTCATGCTTTTTTACAAGTTCAGATAATGAAGCTTGGTGGTCTCTTTATAACCATTTCCACTTTCTCTTTGCAGTTTGTAGAAATTTTATGTATTTTGGCTCCTGTTAGGAATAATAGAAAATATGGCAAATCAGGTATCAACATCAAACCAAACCAGACACCAATTTTTTTAATATTTGTGTTATCAATCAGTTGGACTCAATGATCTTGTGGTCTTTTTTAATCTAGATGATTCTGTGAATCTAAACTCCAGCTGGAGTTTAAATAAAGGATAAAACATTAAGTCTTTGAGAGGTATTAACAGTGTCATTTATTGAGAGACTCCTCTGATCACAGTGCATTGGTTTCTCTTCCTGAATATTTGTTTTTCACTGGATTTCCCTGTTGTGGAAGTTGTTTATGGAGCCATGGAGTGGGATGGGCTCATGGAGAGCAGCTGGAGCTCTCCAGAATTATGGGATTGCCTCCTGTACACTCCAAACTTGCAGCACACCCTGAATTTTATCAGTTATAGATGGTTGGGATGGGCTGGGACAGGAATTAAATCTTCCTCTCAGGAACAACTCTTAAAAGCTGGATATAAATCCCTCGGAGGGCAGCGACAGGAGAGTAGTGTGGGCATTTCCCTTCGGCCTTAAAAGCACTTACAGGAGATCAGAGCCCTGCCCTAAATAAATTCTGCCTCTGATTTATTCCTTGGAGTGCTTATGGGCTATGGGAACTCAATCCTCCTACAAATTCCCATGTCCATCTCTCTTAGCTTTGGATTCAGCAGGTCTGGATTTTCTTCTCCCTTCCAGCTCAACAACTCAGGGAGATTTTGCTTAACTCTGTGTCTTGATTTTAAACTTTTTCTTTATCACAGCTGATTTGACCAGAATGGCTGGATGGATGACTAACTATTCAGGATTTTTTTTCGAGTTTCTGTGTTAATATAGAAAATTAAATTTTTCATTTAAAAAAAATTGTCTCCTGCTGGATGGAATCCTGAGGCTGTGCTTTGCATCCCAAGGACTTCCCAAAGGAATGATGGTGTCCAGGTTCTTCCAAAGACTGCCCCCCATCTCTTTGGTCAATGAGTCACCATCACAAGGCCTGCTGGAATCAGAGCAGTGCCCTCAGGAGGGCGAGGAGGGAGGATCAGATTTAAGGGCAAAGCTCCAACTTGGCACCAAAACCCGATTAACAAAGATTAAAACGGGAGACGGACAAATAAATGCATTATCAGAAATCTGTCCACTGCTTATTGATGAGGAGGGCAGAGCAAAGCGTGTTTTAAATTTATCTTTCTGCCTCTTAACGCATTTGGGATGTTTCCAGACCAGGTTCTGAGTTTCCCCTCTGTGTAACATTTTTCACATTCAGTTCCTGCTGTGGGATCTCTGCTTCGTTGTGCTTTTCCAGGGGAGCCCCATGGACGTGTCCGTGGTGTCCAACAGTGCCCAAATCACCTGGGCCTCACCTGTCCCTGTCCCCACAGCCCCCCTGTGCCCCTGCCCACACTCAGGGGTGGAAGATAAGGCAGGATTTGGCTCTTGGAGGGCCTGAGCTGTCATTTGCATTCGTGAAACACAATTTCTGCCCGGCTCCACCCCTTCTCCCTCCAAACCAGATGAAATATTTATTGGGCTGGAGTGTAAGGGCTCAGTGTTTCGTCTGCAGAGGAACAGGGGAGTCCTGGTTCTGACCAGAAATTTCTAAGGCTTCTTTGTGGCTACTAAACGTTGGAGGAAAAACCACAAATTACCATCGCCGTGGGGCTGGGCCCTGGGTCCTGGCTCCAGAGCTTCCCCCTCCCCTCCCGGCTTCAAGTGCTCTGCATCTGTGTCAATAAGTGCCCCGTGTCCCTGGCAGGGGAATATTGAATGTGCACACACAAAATTAACCTCTGCCAGGGTGGGGGAAGAGCACAGTTGTAATTACACACATTAAGTTGTAAATTAAGCTGTTACTGTGATTAACATATTTCTTTAATGCTGAGGAACCTCCTTTCCCCCCTAAACTCCTCACAATTCATCCCCTGTTTGTCATTTTTTTCCTGGCTACTCCTCAATTTTCTTTTCCCTGGCCACAGCTAAGCCCAGTGGGGTTGTCCCACCTCACTCCTGGGGGGCACTGGGTGATTCCCCATCTCCTTGGGCAGATTTTGGGGGTCTTGAAAGTTCCTGGGTGCTTCCCCATCTCCATGTCC
The DNA here is from genome assembly GCA_024865655.1 of Emberiza elegans. Classification (NCBI taxonomy): domain Eukaryota; kingdom Metazoa; phylum Chordata; class Aves; order Passeriformes; family Fringillidae; genus Emberiza; species Emberiza elegans. The sequence goes on along the minus strand of JALJVW010000184.1, from coordinate 88,765,189 downwards.
AGATTTTGGGAGTCTTGAAAGCTCCTGGGTGCTTCCCCATCTCTATGTCCAGATTTTTGGCCACTTGGAAGCTCCTGAGTGCTTCCCCATCTCCTTGTCCAGATCTTGGGGTCTTCCTCATCTCCATGTCCGGATCTTGAAGGGGTCTTCCCTATCTCCTTGTCCAGATTTTGGGGGTCTTGGAAGTTCCTGGGTGTTTTCCCATCTCCCCTGCCAGATTTTGGGGGTCTTGGAAGTTCCTGGGTGCTTCCCCATCTTCTTGACCAAATTTTTGGCCACTTGGAAGCTCCTGGGTGCTTCCCCATCTCTCCTGTCCAGATTTTTGGGGGTCATGGAAGCTCCTGGGTGCTTCCCTATCTTTTCCCAACTCCTTGTGCAGATTTTGGGGGTCTTGGAAGGTCAGTCTGTCCACACCAACATGTCTTAGTCTCCTCCTATCCTCTCAGTCTTCCCATGAGATTAATTTGAAGAGAGTTTTAGGAGTTTAATTTGTCCAGAGGTGGAGTTGAGCACCCATGAGACAAAAGCATGCAATGTAAAGGGTTAAACCAGGGATATTTGGGCATATTTAGTGCTAATTTTTGTTGGAGATGGGAAAAAGAGGAACATGGATGGAGAGATGGGACAGAAGAGTCCATCCACCCAAAGATTCCAAGAACAGGAGCTCCAGAAATCCCTTTTGGAGCAAAGCTCTGCTGAGCAGCCCCTCCTCATCAGCCCCTGTCCTGTAAATAGTGTGGATTTCTGGGATGGTTGTTAGAAGCACTCAAACCCTTAAACCATGAACTATCGTGCTCCCACAAGCTGCACTGCTTGGATTTCTCCTGTCACAGATGGCCCTGCTTCACACTCCATTCCAACGGGTTTTGTGAAATAAAAATATTATAAATGCAATTCATTGACGAAGATTTGGTAATATTTCCAGTAAATTTTTCAATAAACGTTTTTTTTTTAAAAAAAAAGTCAATTGTTTATAGAAAAAGGACTATTTCAACAATATATCACCACACTTAGAAAAATTATTCTCAGCAAAACGTCCTTTTTTTTCTTTTTAAATGAAAATATTTTTCTTAGAAATAACATTGGTCAGCTGTATTAATGATATTGGAAGAGTTCGAAGTGACAATGAGCAAACCATGAAAAATGGACAGAAAACAAACACAGAATCACTCCAGTCCTGGACTGCTTTTTAGTTATATTGGAGACATTCCAGGGCTTCCATTTTTCCACCAGTGTTTAATGGGCTCTCTGTTTGCATTTATGTTTTCCTGATCTTTCAATCGGCAGGAATGGCTGCTCCTGGCAGGGCTCTTTTAGCATCACCCCCTCTGTCCCCTCTTTGCAGCCTGGCTGCCTCATTTTTATTCCCTGAATTTGTAGGGAGGAAACACCCTGATATGAAGGCAAAAATGGGAGAACATGAAAAAGTTTGGGAATCAGGATTTGAGCGGCGGCCTGAGCCTCCATCAGTGGGTTTAACTTGCACACGCACTCCCTGGAAAAATCCCTGCCCCAGAGGGTTTATGCCAATTAAAATTTGAAAATGACATCAGTGAAATTAACCTAAATTTTGCTTGACCTGGAATTTAGGTCAGTTTAGATCATTGTCTTAGCAGGGCTGTCTAAGATTCAAAGGGGAGCCTTGGAACACAAACCTCCTTCAGAGCAGAGGTGGGTCCTGCACAGGCAGCTCCAGGATGGTGGGAGATGATTCCCAGAACTCCTCTGGCTGCTTGTGCACAGGCTGATGTGAGAAAATGTCCAAGAAATGGCTGAATTTGCACAGTTGGTGCCTGAGGGACACCACCAGCTGAGTGGTGGCTCCAAAAGGGGTTTGGGACACAGAGCAGCTCTGTCCTGTTCCTGCAGCCCAGGCTGGGCTGGGGGGAAAGGAAGAGCCCCAGCAGGCCCAGAGCGTGGAGGGGCTGGGTTGGGTTGGAATGGGCTGGGTTGGGCTGGGTTGGAATGGGTTGGGCTGGGTTGGATTGGGTTGGAATGGGTTGGGCTGGGTTGGAATGGGTTGGGCTGGGTTGGAATGGGTTGGACTGGGCTGGGTTGGTTTGGGTTGGGTTGGATTGGGTTGGGCTGGGTTGGGCTGGGCTGGGCTGGGTTGGGTTGGGTTGGGCTGGGTTGGATTGGGTTGGAATGGGCTGGGTTGGGTTGGGTTGGGTTGGGTTGGTTGGCTTGGGGTTGGGCTGGGCTGGGTTGGGCTGGGCTGGGTTGGGTTGGAATGGGCTGGGTTGGCTGGGTTGGGTTGGGCTTGGCTGGGTTGGGTTGGGTTTTGGGCTGGGTTGGGTGGCTTGGGTTGGGTTGGGTTGGGTTGGGTTGGGCTGGGTTGGGTTGGGCTGGGCTGGGTTGGGTTGGGCTGGGTTGGGTTGGGCTGGGTTGGAATGGGTTGGGTTGGGCTGGGTTGGGTTGGGCTGGGTTGGTTTGGGTTGGGCTGGGCTGGGTTGGGTTGGTTGGGTTGGGCTGGGTTGGAATGGGTTGGGTTGGGTTGGGCTGGGCTGGGCTGGGCTGGGCTGGGTTGGGTTGGGCTGGGCTGGGATGGGCTGGGTTAGGTTGGGTTGGGCTGAGATGACCTCAAAGGCCACCTGAGCCCAGCCCTGCCATGCCCAGGGACAAGTCCCACAGATCAGGTCACTCCAACTGGACTTGGGCACGTCCAGGGATGGGACAGCCAAACTGCTCAATTCCACTCTTTGACATCCTGACATGATGATGATGATGGTAATGATGATTCCACAGCTCCCTTGATGGTTCCATCATTGAAAATTTTAAAAACATTTTAAAAGAAAACCCAACCCAGTAGTTGCCCACTGCTTTCGGTGCTTCTCACCCTGTACCACACCTTCTGTGGTTCCCAAATTTTCTTGTAGCAATTTGTGCTGTTTTCATCCTCGTGCATAACTTTTGGCAATAATTTGCATGAAAAAATGAGAGAAAAAAAAGCTGGAATAAAGTAAATTAAAATAATGGTGAGGCTGATCATCACATGCATGTACGTGGGATATTTATGGCCTGCATTTACAGCCTGGCTGTATTTTACTCTTCTTTCTTTTCCAGGGTGGACAGAAATCTGAATTTATATCCTCAGTGCATTTCAGCAGCAGCAGAACTCTCCTTTCTCATGGAGCACCACACGCAATTAAACATTTTCCACTTCTCTGAAGAACTAGGGCAAACCTGCTGTAGTTGAGACGGTCAGAGTTGAGACAGAGACAGTAAAAAAACAACACACTCCATTTCCAGAAGGCTTCAAACCTGGTTTTATTCTAGCATGAATGCTTTTTATTCTTATAAAACTCACAAGTTTACAGTTATTGGTCAGGAATGACAAAGTGGTGATTGGAACAGGCAGTTGCAGGTTTGTCTTATTTATCCTTATTTCTTTTTTTGTTTCTAGGTCAGTGACCTTGGTAGGAAATTCTTCCAGGGCTGAACATGGATCCTCTTATCAAACTCCCCTCTGGCTCACAGAAGCAATTTTAAAATTTCTTCCACACAAACGCAGCGCTGCTGAGCCCTGCAGAGCCCGCTGCTATCAAGCGGTGGCAGCAAGCAGCTTCGCTAGAAAAACCAGAACAGCCCTGCCCGGCCCTGCCAGCCCCACCCGCTGGAAATAGAGCCGGGATTTAGAAGGTGCGAGCTGGCAGAGCAGCGGAGCCTGCGAAATGTAAGAGCTGCAGTAGCCCCTGCTCGGGAGGCTTTGACAGAGAGCAGAGCTGAGCGGGACACTGGGATCCCATTCAGCATCTGCGAGTGGGAGAAGTGTCGGGGAAAAGGGCTCCGAGCCATCCCTGCCTGCCAGCCCTGCGGCTGGAGCTGCCTCGGTTTGTTTTCCGGGGACAGGGGGGGGTTTGCTGGATGCTTTCCACGGGAATAGCTGTGAATTGTCACGGTATCAGTGCGTGGGGAGGCTGAGAGCTGTCTGGGCTGCGTTTCCGAAATTTCACTCTCTGGAGAGAGCTGAGGTCACCTCAGCAGAGCATCTGCGTGCTGTGCACAGGGATGAGGGCTTCCAAGGGCTTCCAAGGGCTTCCAAGGACTTGGGGATGGGCAGCACCACCCTTGGGAGGGTCACAGTGCTCTGCTTCTGCAGGGCTCAGCCCAAGATCCAGGGCGCTGAATGGAGGCAGAAATCTCCATCCCAGAGAGAGAAATCTCTGTCCCAGCAAGGGAAATCTCCATCCCAGGGAGAGAAATCTCTGTCCCAGCAAGGGAAATCTCCATCCCAGAGAGAGAAATCTCTGTCCCAGGGAGAGAAATCTCTGTCCCAGGGAGAGAAATCTCTGTCCCAGAGAGAGAAATCTCCATCCCAGAGAGAGAAATCTCTGTCCCAGCAAGGGAAATCTCCATCCCAGAGAGAGAAATCTCTGTCCCAGGGATGGATGGATGGATGAATTGAGAGAGAGAAATCTCCATCCCAGGGAGAGAAATCTCCATCCTAGGGAGAGAAACCTTTGTCCCAGTGAGAAATCTCCATCCCAGGGAGAGAAATCTCCATCCCAGCAAGAGAAATCTCTGTCCTAGTGATAGAAATCTCTGTCCTAGTGAGAGAAATCGCTATTCCAGAGAGAGAAATCTCCATCCCAGTGAGAGAAATCTCTGTCCCAGTGAGAAATCTCTGTCCCAGTGAGAGAAATCTCTGTCCCAGAGAGAAATCTCTGTCCCAGTGAGAGAAATCTCTATCCCAGTGACAGAAATCTCCATCCCAGTGAGGTTATCCCAGAGGAATCTCTGTCCCAGTGAGGTTATCCCACATCAGGCTGCTGGGAGCTGTCTGCTGCAGCACTCCTGGCTGGGGTAGCCGTGTCCTGCAGGGAATTCTGCTGTTCCTGCTGCCTGCCCTCTGCAGAGCAGCCAGGAGCAGAGGGCTGGGTGTAAAATAAACTGAATCATGGACATTTCTGCCTTTTTGGAGCAGAAATCCTGGTGCTGTTTTCCCCCTCTGTGTGACACCAGGAATGACAAAGATTTCTTTCCTCAGTGCTAAGGACACTGCCCCTCCCTTCTGCTGGCACTGCAGGACAAATCTGCTTCTTGGCAGCCGCTGGAGACCTGTACGTGCAGCTGCCTGGTGTTAGGAGATTAATTATTAATTTCTATAGATCCTCACCTTAGGTGATTTTTCCTATTGTGTTTGACATCCAACCCTGCCAAACTTTCTTCCCCAAGTGACATTAATCTTTTTTTTTCTTTCTTTCCTTCTTTGTGGCACTTCAGCTGATGTGCTGCCACTTTTTCAAGTGAATAAAAGCCCACATGGGTTGGTCCCAGACTTTATTTCACCAGCTGGGTTCCAAGCCCTGCTTGCCCGGGGGCCAAGAGAGGACAAGGAGTGTGAGCTCTGCCAAACTGGCACTGGGCTCACAAGGAATTTCTCATCTCAGAGGGGTTTGGATAAAACATTGCAGAAGAGAAGATGAAGAATCACCAGCCCGGGGTGGTTTCCTACCTGCACTGCAGGATCTTACACAACAGCAGGCACGGGGTGCTGTGGGGTGGTTCTGGCCCAGCCCAGCTCTGCAGAGTCCCCTGATAATGCGGGGAGGCTGAATCACCCTCAGCTGTCCCTGAATTGTTTGCTGGATATGTCTCCTCCATTAATTACAGAGTTTAGATGACGAGTTTGGACAAGATATTGAATTTTTAGATAGCCAAAGAGCAGGAAAATAAACCCAGCTCATGTCCCTCTGTGCCTCAGCCACTGCTCTACAAAGGGCAGAGCATTTGTGTGCTTGGGTTTTGCTGCTGAACTCGTCTGGCGTGCCCTGCCTGGAGCTGGTGCTCCAATGTTCATGAAAAAGGGGATTTCAGATGGTTTTTATGCCCATCACAGTAACAGACATGATTTGGGCTGTGCTTGTGTGGTGGCTGATTGTTTTCATGAGGAATAAAAGGTGAGGCAGTTTCTTGGAGGAAACAACCAAGACCACAATATTCCACCTTCTGTGCTGTCCCTGGAATCTTGTTCCTCAGCCTCTGGAAGTTCCAGAGGGCAGGGTTTGTAGTTACTGGGATATATTGTGCTAAAGGAGCAGCAAAATTCACCTGGAGTGGTTCTGGCTTTTGAGGTTTTCTCATCAAAAGCCTAATTGCAGAAGGAGGTTCCCAAATTTATTTTTGCACTTCCTTCAGTACTGGTTTGCACGTA